>OZ010680.1:21552098-21949639 GCA_963932265.1 Thymelicus lineola
CCACAAAATAATATTTAAAATACGAACATTAGGAGAACTGGAAATATATCGTGGTGCAAAGTAAAAGGAATATTATTGAATTACCAATACCATAGAATACCCCCTTTTGTTATATATAAGTATCTGGGTTATAAAAAACTTAAAGGATTAGATCACATAACACTAATCAAACACTAACAACTGAATACAAAAGGAGAATCAATGCAATATGCAAAACGCAACTTTCTGGTAGACATACTATAAAAGCCTTAAATACTTATGCCATCCCAGTATTAACCTACTCATTTGGAGTAATTAAGTTGTCCGAGACATAGAATAGATAGAACACGCACTACACTAACAAAACACACTTACACCCTAAATGTGCAATAGAAAGACTCACCATCAGAAGACACGAAGGAGGTAGGGGCATAATAGACTTAATATTATATCATCTTTGGCAAGAAATTAATCTATCACCTTAAATAATTATTTCACACAAAATCTCGTATTGTACAAGTAAGATACATAAAGCTATATCCCTCAATGATCACAACTTTACTCCATTGAACCTGAACGAGAACACAAATACAGTAGATCCCAGAAATACTAAGTGTTCCAGCGCGAAATCACCGCCCGGGCTCTCTTGATTATTTAGATAAAACTATCGACCATTATTATTAAAATACAGGTCTTATCGGTATATTTTTTAGGCTTATGAAGTAAAGTCGGAACCCTTATAGTTTCGTCATGTCCGTCCGTCCGTCCGTCTGTCCATCTATCCGTCTGACCATTTGTCCATCTATCCGTCTGTTCGTTCGTCTGTCCGTCTGTCTGTCTGTCCATCTCTAGGAACCAAAGCGCCGAGACTCTTACACCCCAACTCAGAGTCGCTAATGGTTACTTAAATCGCTCTTTACTAAGGAGCGATTAAAGTAACCGATTGTGACTCTGACTTCGGGCGTTAGTTGTAGAAAGCTGTAATTTGGCATGGATATACATATTTATTAAACTCCAGAATCGTAGAATTTTTTTTTCAGGGTACCTAGGGTGATGAATTATGAACGCAGCAAGCTTCAAATAAAGAACATATAACTGTCTATTGAAGATGACAGAATATTAAAACAAGAAAATATTAATAGAGAGAGCTCTCGGGTGTAATAACAAGTACTAATCTTGTCAAGACAATCACCACAAGAGTGGTGATTCCGGAGTATTTTAATCAAATTATGAATTCATCAGAAGGGATAATAAGCCAATAGAAAAAGATCCTCGTTGCTTTCTGTGTAATAAATATGGTCACATGTCCAAAAAATTGTCGCTCAATTCAGTACTGAAGCCAAAATCAGAATAAGAAAACCAATAATAAAATAATCCTTTGCTGTATCTCTAGACGTGAAGAGTGATGCTGGTACCTGGACTCCAAAGCTGATACATATCACCAATAATAAGGACTGGATATGTGATTATGACCGTGCTCCGATAACTACCATCTAAATAGCTGACAACAGTAAAAGGTGGTGGTAAAGTAAACTTGAATAGCTATGATGGCATAAGCAATTTATTGGTGTCAATAAAAATGGAAGTTATGATTGATATGATACGATGTGATATGATTCAAACTAGTCAAGAAAAAAAGTAAAAAAGGAAATATATAATACCTAGTAAAAAATGGGATAGCAAAACAAAGAACATACAACAACAAATGAATTTATTAAGATACAAGATAATAATCATATAGTATTATCTTGAAAGCATATTGGAATGTTTAAAAATGCAAGACTGCATGACTGCATTATAGATAATAGAACAAAGATTATAACAAGAACTAAATGGTTGTTATTGATTATTGTTACATATTGGTTGTTTATTGTACATGTCACTTCAATAATAATGTTGATGAAGATTTTGTTGAGATTTAGATTGGGCTTCTTGCAAAGAGAACAGAAATTTAAAGAGACAGCAAATTATTGAGCTGTCAACTACTGAAGCGGAGTACATGGCACTATACGCTGCTGCTCAAGAGGCTCTATGGCTGAGACATCATTGCATCAAGAACTGTGGCCCTCATCTGCGACCAAAGCTGTAACCTTTGTTTGCAATAATCAAAGTGTAATTAAACTTAGAGATAACCCTCATTATCATGCAAGGAGCAAGCATATTGATGTACGTCACCATTATGTATGGGACAAAGTAGCATCTGGTGACATTCTGGTTAAGAACATAGACAGTCTAAGAGCATAGACAGTCTATAATGGCAGACTATCTCATCAAAGTGTTACTCAAGCCGAAGCATCAAAGTTCCTGGAAGCAAGGGTTTGCGTTTAAGGGAGGATGATGAATTATATGAACGCAGCCAGCTTCAAATAAAGAACATATTATAGCTGTCTATTAAAAGATGACAGAATATTTTCTCAGTTGACTTTTACACCAGGATTTACAATGATTCTGTAATTTTGTTACTCCTTAATACAACGTTTTATATCACGCATCGTTTAACTTATTTAGCTCCTATTCCCGGGTAGTTATGTTAATTTCATTATAGGGTACCGTGAGAATGAATTATTTATTCGTCGCATACCGTATAATGTACCCCACACTATAAAAAAGTCTTTTAAAAGTTCTTCCAAAAATATTATGGATTTTCTAAGACCATTTTTGGAATTAGGGTTCCATTTGTGAAATATGTGGCTTTAAAGTGCTGATTTCAGTTAAAGTCAAGTGCCCTCCCCCATGCTGGCAAAACGGTTGGAGTTGGACAAATGAAAAAATTCTCAAAAATAAGCTACAATTATGATGAATTTACAAGGAAAACTATCACGGGTATGTTAATGTTATGTTAATGAGTAGATAATAATCGATAAACTTACTTCGGAATCTTATATTCCGCGTGGCCTAAGCCCTAATCTGCACTTGCCCGGTTTTTATTAGCTTTTTATTTTTATTGTAGAAAAACATAATTTTCAAAATTGTTTTTGTTGTTACATTTTGTTTTCATTCTTCAAACGTTTTTTTTTCATTTCAAGAAAACAAACGTTTTCTTTACTAATTAGTTTATTTATTTATTTATTTAATCTATATTGACCACAATAGAAATATTACGGTACAAATGGCGAGCTTAATGCTTAATGCATAATTGTAGTTGTTATCATTGTTTATGTATTCGAGTTATAAAATGTACACAAAATTAAATAGGATATAACTAGTCCAGCCATAAGTTCTGTTACAAATGAAAATGCTTTTTTTTAAATGAAGTAATGTAATCTAAATAAAATTTATACCTACATATTTATTAAAGTCTCAGCAAAAAATAAAAAAATATTCTATTCGAAATGGCCACCTTTGGCTTTTATACAGGCCTTTAATCTGTTTGGCCACGAATCTATGGATTTACGCACTGTTTCCAAGGGAAATTTCGCCACTGCTTGCTCCAAAGATTTTTAAGAGACTCAATGTCGCCGTGTCGTTTAGAACAAGCCATGTCCTCTAAAACTGACCATAATTTGAAGTCTTAAGGGTTGAGGTCTGGGCTAAATGAGGGCCAGTCTTCAGCTCTTATAAAGTCCGGAACTTTGGTGAAGCCAGGCTTGGGTAGTTCATGCCTTGTGACCAGGTGCAGAGTCCTGTTGGAAAGTCCACGGTATATTTTTAAAAACAGTATTGCTGAGAGGTTTCACAACATGATCCAAGACTGTATCTTGATACACTTTGGCTGAAGTTTTCACTCCTTTTTCACAAAAATGCAGTTTTGTGACTCCTTGATAAGACACGCCCCACCAAACCATCACTGACGCAGGATGATCACCACGTTGTACCTTCCCGACCACTTGAGCAGCTTCTTTAAAACTGTGAGCGTACACTTTATCATTTTGCTTATTGTAGTGTTCTTCAATCGTGAAAATTTTTTCATCGGTAAAGGGGATATTTCTGTGCCTTTCACCTGCGTATCGCGACAGAAGGCGTTTTGATCGATCCAATCTCTTTAATTGTAAAGATTGATTTAGGGCATGTCTTGTATATCGACGATAAGCACCGAGCTTCAGGTCTTGTTTTATAATACGCGACAGAGTCCTAACGGGAATCTTCATTTCTCGCGATAAGATTTTTTGCTTCCTAATGGGGTTTCGACGAATTCTGGCTTTAACAGCATTAACAGCCTTTGTAGTTCTAACAGCACGCGGCCGCCCCGATCTTTTCTGGTCTTCGACAGACGAAGTGTTGTTGTATCGGTTGATTGTACGATATACGAACATACGGCTGATACCAAGCCTTTGAAGTGTCTTTAACATGACCGACGGCTCCATACCCACTTTGTGCAAGGCGATCACTGCAATCCTATTTTCTTTAAAACCCCATTCCATATTGTAATTTGATAATGAACACGAAAAAGTATGTGAAATGGCGCGAAATCGAAAGAAGTTTTTAAAATAATATACGTGTTCCTAATTCAAAATAATTAAAAAGCTGAAAAATAGAAAAGTTTTTATGTAACAGTATTTATGGCCAGACTAGGTATAAAAAAATACCTGTTTTTTTATTATCCCTTTTATTTATTATAATTTCGCTAAAATGTTGAATAATATCCTATGAATAATATTAATTAATGAATTATTATTAAATTACATGATATTACCCACAAAACATCATAACAATGTTTGTTATTATCTCAGTCATTTACCGAACTACAAACTCTTGAATTATGCTCCCCATTTTCGATCATAAAAAGAGTAAACTTAAAACCAGGCTAGTGGCACAGTGTCCTAATATCAAAAATACTTTTTACCCTTTGATAGAATAATTTTAAATGTAAAAAATAAAAAAACATGTGTTAATTTAAATTGTTTATTTAAAAAAGGGTAATTAATTCATAACTGCATTCGGCGTTGAACCATGACGAGCTTTGCCACTAATAGTAACATTTTAAATTTTTATTTCTTCTGCCTTTTAAATTTCATTCTATTTAAATATCTATATCTTTTTATTCCCTTAAACTTTCTACAAAATACTTTAACAAGAGTTTTTGGAACTCTCCAATCATTTTGTAACATTATGAAATAAAAATTTAATTTACGCAAACGAAGCTGCATAGGCAACTGCTACTTTGAACAAAATTTAACGTAAGTACTTTTAATGCTTATTACCGGGAATGAAATGTGTTCCTTTACTTGTTTTTCATTATGTAAGCAATGAAATATATTTTATAAAAGCTGGCTTTAAAATTTTCTAATTTCTGTAAAAGACACTTGTGTGACACGATTTACTGCTTGTAGTCTACTGAAGTCGATTTAAACTATACACTACAATTATGGTATGCTCCGACCCACACGAGGCAATTTTACTGGGTGACGCTGAGCGTATGATTATACGCTGATTATACATCCAGTAGGATTCTACTGGATGTAAAAAAATTAAATGAAAATTGTGTGTGTCAGCTCTGACACACGACTGGAGTTTAACGCCATCTAGTTTGCAATCGTCAAATCAGTAAAAAGATTATTACAACGCCATCTAGTTACGAATTACAAAAACTAACGCTTAATGGAGTTAACGTAACGCAAAAAGTTTTATTTTACTGTCCATAAATTTTCATACCCCACGCTTATAATTATATGAAAATCGATTCTAAAATCAAAATACATAGCATTGTATGCATCATTTCTTTTAGGTACACCTGTGAGGTCTCATGAGATCTGACACATGAAATCTAATTGAGAGGAAATTTGGAAACTGAAATACTTTAAAAGAGGTTAAGTGTGGCATATTTTAGGGTAGTGATCATCATAAACACAAGGTGCTGATTTACTTTTTGATAATTTTGCAAGTACTTTATTCCAAGATGTCATTAAAATATCAATTTTTAAGATAAATGTTGCTTTAGACAGAAAAGATTTATAATGAAACGTTAAAACTTTAAGATTAGATGTATATTATTGTATGTATTATTAGATATATGTATGTATTAGATATATACTATCTAATCTGTAATATTTAATATCTCAGAGAAGATTCATATTATCATTATATGTTAGTTATTATTATTTCCTGTTAAGCAACGGCTTCTTCTTTAACCACTAAACTTTTGTTTCTTGTTTACAATAACCCACCACAGTGTTATATGGCAAAAGTCATAGACTGCTTCTTCACACAACACTGTAACAACTATATCCGACACAATAATAATTTTATTGTTTTGTTGTAATGCAACACACTTATATTTTATTTATTTACCTTTGTGCAGCTATACAATTAATTGATAATTGTATAGTCTTGCCATAAATACTGAAACAAAGAAAACAAAAATTTTTCTATTGTAAATAACATTTACTTCCTTTACAGTGTGTTAGTTTAATACATAAATATAAAACTATTTAAAATATAAAAGCTTATTCGAGGTGGTCTCCATTGGCTGCAATACTACAGTCCTTTAAACGTCGAGGCCAGTTAATAATAGAAGCTCTTTCCATGGGAAATTTCTTCACTGCCAATCGTACAGATTATTTTAGGGACTCCAAAATATCATGGCGTTTAGAGCAAGCCATAGGGTAAAAGCCGGACAGTTCCCCCACTTTTCAAATAAGCTCTATTATATGAAAATATGCAATTACTAAGAATAATGCAACATGTATATCAAAACATAGGTCTTTTATCTTTTATATTAGCCTATTTTTGTAAACATAATTAATATTGGTTTTGAGTAAATCACGTTTTATTTGACCTCTCAAAAAGCGGATACTTGCCTACTGTGGCGGATACTAGCCTAACGTTAAAATGCTTCGGGGGATACTTGCCTCGTGCAAGGATAGAGGCCACAATATTATTTTTTTAGACAGAAACAATCAATTTAAGTACTTGGTCTTTTTTATTTACTGAGATTCTTTATTAAGTAAAAATTACAATATAATAGAACGTAATAGTGTTGTTTTCTCATTTTAAACTATAAAAATAAAACAAAAATAGCCTGGAAACTTAAAAGTTACGTAAGTTATTAGTAAAATTACTATTATTTATCGCAAAGAGAACAATATGGCAATCTTTGGCAGTAGCATTATTTTACACCAGATGCTAAGCTTTTCACTTTTCAACATTTCGGATGTTGCAATAATGTTGAAATAAAATGTTCAGTCAGCCATTTATAAAAAAGATCTGAAGAAATATATGCCAATTTCTTTTGCATGTAAACTTTGAAACAAGGCGGAAGACCCTCAGAACTGGTTCGTTGATTCCTTTTTGTTTTCTTAATTCTTCGAATGCTAGTACTAAACTATCTTCTGACCAGGTAATATGGTGCAGCATCACGCCTGATTTACACTTATACTTGCGAGGCATTTTGGTTAGATACCTAGAATAAACGCATGAAAAACTTACCTAAGTAGGTATTTATTAAAATAGGTTACAGCAATCATAATAAATGCTAGGATTAGGATAGGAAGATAGGTGAGCATACACAGTAGACATAACAAATAACGTCGGCCCCGAATGGGATTCGCACTCTGGACCCTTCATTCGGCAGGTACACTATGTACCTGCAGTAGCGCTGGGCGAGAGAGCCAATAAGTTGGAGACAACATCAAAAGAAAATATTTGACTAGCTTGAAAGAATTTATAGTTATTACTTTTGCGGAAAATTTTCCCAAAGGCGACTATCCGCAAAAGTAAATGGGGAGACTATCCTTTTTGATACGGATACTCGCTCTTTATATTTTCTAAGTAAATAGTAAGAAATTGACAGTAAAACGTATTAAATACTATAATTTAAACTATAATGCATCCATAGAAACAAGAAGTCGACTAAAACCCAATCAGTATTAAAAAATATTCAATAGAAATTACATACCAAAATAATTTCGTCACCCGTCAAAGTTTCGTCTTGGAAGATATTTGCTCACACGGACAAAACGAATGCATATACTCTCACGGCTTACATGGCACTGAAGCCTGCGGGAGGGGCACTTCTTATTGTAGTAAAGTGTTAATGTCACCAACATCCCTAACATAGTGTATTCGAAACTGGGACAAGTATCCCAGTGAGGCAAGTATCCGGCTTTTACCCTACTCTTTAAAACTGACCATAAATCATAATCCCGCGGATTAAGATCGGAACTAGATGACGGCCAGTCTTCAGCTCTAATGAAGTGTGAAACTTTCGTTTCCAACTAAGACTGCGTAGATTGAGCTTTATGACCCAGCGCCGAGTCTTGCTGGAAGGAACATTCTTGGTTATTGAACATGGTGTTGTTAAGGGGCTTCACTACCTTCTCAAGAATGGTATATTTATACACTTTTGCCGATGTTTTCATACCTTTTTCACAAAAGTATGGCTCAGTCACTCCTTCATAGCTAATACCCGACCGAACCATCACTGAAGTCGGATAGTGCCCACGTTGCAGTCTGTCGACTAATTGGGAAGCTTCCTTAGAGCTTTGAGCATAAATACGGTCATTTTGTTTGTTAAAATGTTGCTCAATTGTAAAAATTTTCTCATCCGTAAACAAAATTTTTCTGTGACCTCCTTTTGCGTACCGCTTCAGTAGTTGTTTCTATTTTACCACCCTATTCTTTTTTTAATTATCACTTAAGAAATTACCAGTACATCTCTTATAGGCTGCAAGTCCCAAATCATCTTTTAGAATAAGCTACATGGTTCTAGGTGCTATCTTCATCTCCCGAGATAAAATCTTTTGCTTTCGGACAGGATTTCCCTTTACTGCTCTGACTACCTTTTTCATACAAATACTACGTGGACGGCCAGATCTTTTGCTGTCACAAACAGAGGAGGTCTCATTGTACCTATTAATAGCCCGGTACACAAACATTTTACTAATACCAAGCGTATGGAGAGTTTTAAAAATTGCATTTGACTCCATACTTCGTGTAATGCAATCACAGAAAATCGGTTCTCTTTATCACCCCACTCCATTTCAATATCGCAAAATATTGTACAATGTATTGGCGCCGAAATAAGAAAACTCAATGAACAATCATATAGAAATGATAGATTCCAAAAACAAATGTAATATTTTGTTAATTATTAATTGTAACAGTATTTATGGCCAGACTAAGTACATACATAGTATACAGAGTAGTGTGGGTACAGAACAGACAAATCCGTGACTAATCACAAATTTACTAAGTGTTTTAACCCGTTTTTTCATTTCATGTTCGATGGTGTAGTTCTAATACTGAAGTTTGTTATAATTTTGCATTAATTTATAAATTTACACATCACTAATTCAATTTAACCACTAAACACTCAAGTTAGCACACGCGTTTACACTGGCCCAAAGACGTCACAAACAAAACAAATTTTGTTTAGATGATAAACAACACACATTTCCATTCTCTCGTCTTGTAGCACGGTATTTTATATTACAATTTTTTTTTCACGGCTATTACATCATTGTCTCTCTTCATTTACTTCATCTCTTTCATCAGCAGATAGAAATGAAGAGCTATCTTGTTAGAACAATTTATACAAAGTAAAAGAAAAATGTTCTAATTATATAGGCAGAAAATAATTGTCTTCAACCAATGAATAGCCCACTACTTAGCATGGGTCTCTCTCCTCTTAGTGGTCAAGTTTTCCGTCGGAAGTTTTCGAAAGCCGCCCGAGGGAGGATGGCTTTACGACTGTTATCTTCGATAACAACCGGGACCGGCGGCTTTCCGTGCTCTCCGAAGCATGGAAACACTCAAGTTTTTTTTTACTAGCGTTCACCCATCCAACTACCGACGGTCCGCTGTTGCTTATTTTTGTCGCTCACTTAGAATCAACACTCGGTACCGGGATATGCGCGCTTCACAGAAAATATTTGCCAATGAGAAACACCGTTCACTTTAGCAATTAATTAATTAAAATAATAATTTTCTCACAAGTGATATAATATAGAACTGTAATTTGCAATCACAGCGCACTACATTGATAGGCCGTTAGTTTTCTAACAACCGCGGATAATATTAAAGTTACGAAGGTAAATTATTTTAAAAAATGTATATAACTTATTTTTTTGCAGTGAATATACTCGTAAGATGGTTTTATTAAATTGTTTTGTGTTCAGTTTTATATTATGGAAACCTATTAAATAAGTTTTTGGAAGATATATTTTTATATGAAATAAAAATAATATCAATTTTTAAAATAAATTCAAAAAATCGTTTAAAATCTGTTTTGAAACTAAAATAAGTTTCAAATAATATTTCTATCTTTTTCACACAAAAAAACCAAAAAAGTTAATTTCAAGGGTTAGTATTCTAACATTTTTATTCTAAACTGTTATTGAATTTTTTTACCACAAACGTTTTTATAAAAATCAAGTAAATTAAATACTTCAAAATAAAATTAAACATAACTTACCTTTGCCAAAAATGTCACTTTTCACTGAACGGACACTTAGAATTACTATGTCAATTTTTTCTTTATTTTAATTTTTTTCTTTATTTTTTATTTACTTTGAGTTTGACTTCCGACTGTTGTGCGTTCAACGCTGACAGTGAACTTGAAAACGGACGTCACCGTATTTAAAGCGTAACGCCCCCAGCTCTTCCCGCCTCACCCCACTCAACCCGCTTCCGAATCGACCCCCTCCCCCTTCCCTACAACATTTCTAGGAAACCAGTAAACTCTTTCCCTATTTAATAACCCCTGGAAATTATGTCCTATTTTGGCTTTACTACCTACTATCCAAACTTCAATATTTAGAATAACTAACTACCACATACTAATCGACTTCACTATTTCTAAGTCTGTATCTCCCATTCAATTTTAAGTTTGAAAAATGTTTTTTTAAGTTTATTTCTTAAAACTACAATGGAATATATTAGGAATCAGTAAATATTCGCTCAGCGCAGACATAAATAAAAAAAATGTGAGCCGTCATGGGGCGGCTGGCAGATGAGAAACATCGAATTATAATAGGCATAAAAGTACAGATTATGACAGGAACTAAATATGGCATGATGAAAAAATACAATATTACGAATTATCTCCAGAAAATGATGACAGTTTTGTCCTACTGTATGCTACAGCCTATCAAACTAAGTTTATTTATGAGTACCCACATTGTGTTATTATATTTTTTTTCATATTGCCCTACCATAATAATATAGTGCGGCGAACTCACCGCGCGAAAAATCAAGTTTACCCCTCACCTATAGATGTTTCACATCAAAAATTTGAGTCGTCATGGGGCGGCTGGCAGATGTGAAATATCGAAATTATTTTTTATACAACTAATAGGCATAAAAGTACAGATTATGACAGGAACTAAATATGGCATGATGAAAAAATACAATATTACGAATCGTCTCCAGAAAATGATGACAGTTTTGTCCTACTGTATGCTACAGCCTATCAGACTTAGTTTATTTATGATTACCCACATTGTGTTATTAATTTTTTTTTTCATATTGCCCTACCATAATAATATAGTGCGACGAAGCGTCGCCACTCACCGCGCCAAAAATCAGGTTTACCCTTCGCCTATAGATGTTTCACATCAAAAAGCTTAAAGGAAACGGGATACTAATTTAAATGGAACGCTGTTATGAAAGGTAGAACTACCGATGGAAGAGATTAATTTCGATCGGAAAAAAATATAGACGAAAGCAGACTAGACGGAGCAAGATTTTGTTTTACTCATTGTATTATTTAGCGCTTGTCTACATTCCCACCTGTTGGTGAGGGGCGATGTAGTCCCGGTAAAGGTGCCTCACTTGACAAATAATTACGGTGATAATTTTTTAAACTACGCTTAACTACGAGATAGCTATAAGAATCGTGCGTGTTTGTAAATATAATGAAGTTTGTATATATTATAATGTTAATCGATAACAGTTATAGTAAACGAGAAAAAAATGTCATAATAGAGCCGTAGTTAAAGTGCCTAGTGATTAAAATATTAATAATAGATACTTTTATGTATTAGATTTAATAGGCTAAAACCTATTTTTGATAATAAATCCTACATTAAGTAGTTTGGAAAGTTTTTATATCATCCTCCGACCAGTGAACGAATATACTGCTGGAATAAGCCACTATCTAACGTTAAATATCAGCGCCAAAACTCACACAAACACGAAGTATACACAAACAAACCACTCAATACGGTATACAAACTTATCAATTGGACTATTGTTAAGCAGTTGTCCAGCCATGCGAAATCGCCAAACGGGTTTGGTTCTCTGCATGACCCGATCATGGCAATTGATACGCGTGCCATTGTCGTGTCAGTCAGGTTGTCAGGTGCGTAGATGGTATTACGTATGAGGGGACCAATCATAAATGAAATATTGTTCTTTGCACTAACTACATAATACTTACATATTAGCTAGATTATTGTTTAAAACTAAACCATTACCTATGATGAAGTGAGTAGTAGTGGGGTATTGTTATAAAGATACACGCTAAAACGAATTTTAATAGTTTTTATAATGTATAATTTTCAATTTATGACGAAGAAATAAAAAGTCCCTCTTTTACAATCAACAATCAATACCTAGAATCTACAATTTATTAATTAATTAACCAAACTCAGAATCAACATTTATATAGGATTTTAAGCTAAATTTAAAAGTCAACAATTATTAGATAATTAGATAATACTAGCTGCTGGCCGCAGCTTTGCATACGGAAATATGTTTTAAGTTATTCAAACTTTTATCCTGTTTTCCCGGAAAAAAATTTAATTTTCCGGGATGAAAAGTTTTCTTAAATATGACCCAGGGTATCAGTGATATTTTTACCAATTTTCATCGAAATCCGCTCAAGGGTTTTTATGTGATGCCTAGACAGACAAACAGACACTTTGAGGTATCTATACTATAGATACCTAAAAATTAGAAAACTACAACCCTGTATGTATCTACCTAGTCTGGCCATAAATACTGTTACATAAAAACTTTTCTTTTATGGTCATAGCACACATATCAACTCGTAAACGGAACGTAAACGTATCAACTCTTGCATGTCAGTATTCTTTGTATGAAACTCCCTACTGTAAAGCACACTTATCGGATTCGTAACGTAATCGCCTCGCCTCGAGACAAGCTCACGAACCGCGGTACGGTGCGTGGACGACTTGCCGTACCCGCGCTTACGTCTCACCGTACGCTATCCTTCGACTTTCCGTTTCCTCGTGCACGCCCTGCGCCGCGGCTACCGTTGCGTCGGCGAACTGCTGTCATTCATTCCGTCAACCAGCGGCCGGCGAGCCGTAAGCGCGGCGTCGCCTAGCCGTAGCCGAGCTTACGTTAGGTTGACGGCGAGGCGATCCGGTGCCGATCCCTTTCCGAGTTGATATGTGCGCTACGACCATTATTCAGCTTTTTAATTATTTTGAATTTGGAACACGTATATTATTTTAAAAACTTCTTTCGATTTCGCGCCATTTCACATACGTATTCGTGTTCATTATCAAATTACAATATGGAATGGGGTGCTAAAGAAAATAGGATTGCAGTGATCGCCTTGCACAAAGTGGGTATGGAGCCGTCGGTCATATTCCAGACACTTCAAAAGCTTGGTATCAGCCGTATGTTCGTATATCGTACAATCAACAGATACAACAACACTTCGTCTGTCGAAGACCAGAAAAGATCGGCCGCGTGCTGTTAGAACTACAAAGGCTGTTAATGCTGTTAAAGCCAGAATTCGTCGAAACCCCAAAAAATCTTATCGCGAGAAATGAAAATTCCCGCTAGGACTCTGTCGCGAATTATAAAACAAGACCTGAAGCTCGGTGCTTATCGTCGATATACAGGACATGCCCTAAATCAATCTTTACAATTAAAGAGAGTGGATCGATCAAAACGCCTTCTGTCGCGATACGCAGGTGAAAGGCACAGAAATATCCTCTTTACCGATGAAAAAATTTTCACGATTGAAGAACACTACAATAAGCAAAATGATAAAGTGTACGCTCACAGTTCTAAAGAAGCTGCTCAAGTGGTCGGGAAGGTACAACGTGGTCATCATCCTGCGTCAGTAATGGTTTGGTCGGGCGTGTCTTATCAAGGAGTCACAAAACTGCATTTTTGTGAAAAAGGAATGAAAAATTCAGCCAAAGTGTATCAAGATACAGTCTTGGATCATGTTGTGAAACCTCTCAGCAATACTCTTTTTAAAAATATACCGTGGACTTTCCAACAGGACTCTGCACCTGGTCACAAGGCACGAACTACCCAAGCCTGGCTTGAAACCAATGTTCCGGACTTTATAAGAGCTGAAGACTGGCCATCATCTAGCCCAGACCTCAACCCTTTAGACTTCAAATTATGGTCAGTTTTAGACGACATGGCCTGCTCTAAACGACACGGCGACATTGAGTCTCCTAAAAAATCTTTGGAGCAAGCAGTGGCGAAATTTCCCTTGGAAACAGTGCGTAAATCCATAGATTCGTGGCCAAACAGATTAAAGGCCTGTATAAAAGCCAAAGGTGGACATTTCGAATTTTTTTTCTGAGACTTTAATAAATATGTAGGTATAAATTTTATTAATATTACATTACTTCATTTTAAAAAAAGCATTTTCATTTGTAACAGAACTTATGGCTGGACTAGGTAAATAGAAACAATCTGGATTTATTATAATAAAACGTACTTTTTCAGAGAACAAAATACGAAATACAAATACAAAATACGACAGACACATTTTATTCAGAAAAGAATACAATGACATTAAAAAAACAATTTAGTTTTTTCTCATATGTCACGAGATGCAAAATGCAAGAAGTATCTATATTTTGATATTTACAACATTTATTAAGGTTTATATTTTTCAAATTGCTTAGAATAAGAGATCTGGATTGTTTATATAAAAAAAACATGAGAGGTGTCAAGGGACACCCGGATGGAACGAAGTTCCTTTCGATTTAAGTATTGTTGAATCACGCTAGTAGCGCCATCTCTGTAAAACTCTCTGAATCACTTCAAAAAAAGTGTCGTCATTCGTAAGAATCAAAAAGTGTCATATTTTTCCGTCTAGCCCCCTTTCACAACGCGCGATAAGGAACTTCGTTCCAATAAAAATAAAAACTATTGAACTTTGGGGGAAAATATTGTACTCGTAGACTTAAAACCTTTGTTTGAAAACTCAAAATAGTAAAATAGTCTTGTTTTGATATTACAATATTACAGTAATCTTTAATAAATTGTTAGCATAATATGCTAACTACATTATGCATAATCACATCCATAAAGAAGATAAATAGATTTCGTATTTTTAAGATTTCGGTACACTTTTACACGTGAAATGTGATTCCAAAATACTTGGAACGATTATCTGTATCATTTTTTCAACACATGAAGGCGTTTTAAAACCAAATTTATCCAAAAATCTTGTTTATTATAACTTCCAAAGCCAACGGTTGTCTGTATGAGTGACACCAAACTAACTGATTCGCGTTTTGATTGACTTTATAAGCCCGGACCACCGTGGTTGAGTTTTCGTTGCGATATTTAGTATTTATATTAGTTTAGTATTTATATTTTAGTATATATTATATATATATATATATAGTATTTATATATGTATTTGTATATATATAGTATTTATATTTTAGTATAATTAGTATAGTTATTTAGTATTTATATTATGTAGTTCATTGCCTCAAACAGTACTTTACACTGAGGAAGCTTTATGACTGTTAAATCAAATCAAAATCTTTTATTCATATAAGTGTCACTGATACACTTATGCATGTAATTTTTTAATCTGCATGCTTTTCGGAAGGGTGTTTGTAATGGAGGAGAAGAAAAGCTCTAAAAAAACTCCTCGGCACATCTTTTAAAAAGTATTGAAGACCTTACTGAGAGTAGGTAAAATAGAAATAGGTCTGTAATTATTAACCTCTGTTTTATCCCCAGATTTAAAATTCGGTATAATCTTACTATACTTCATGAGATCTGGGAAAGTAGTTAGATCTACACATTTATTGAAAAACCTAGCTAAATAAGAGGCTATCACATCTATTATATCTATACTAATATTATAAAGAGGAAAGATTTGATTGTTTGTTTGCATTGAATTGGCTCCGAAACTACCGAACCAATTTGCAAAATTCTTTCACTGTTAGGAAGCTACACTATTCTCGGGTGACATAGGCTATATTATATATATATTTGAACTATTTTTCCCCAAGCGAAGCGAGGGCGATTTCCTAGTTATTTATAATTTTGACAGACATTCCCCACAAATCACCCATACTTTTTATGTGCAACGTACGAAAAGTTCTAATTATTTCCAATTATAAAGTATATTTAAATTTAAATTAACACTACATTCATCAACAGTATCTTATAGGTACGTATCTTTTAACTTTTATCTTTTATATTTTTCATTCAAATAGAATGTGCTGTGCCGGAGATGAAGTCAGCGATTTTGTTAACTTAACAGGAATATTTTGAAAGAAATCAAATGCATTAGCCACATCTTTATAAGAAGTTATTTTATTTTCTTTAACTAATAATTCATATTTAAAATCGCATAAATTACTATCAATCTCGTTACCAATAATCACAGACATAGATAGTAAAACATGTCTGTGCCAATAATACACCAAGTGGTTTTATCTTATTGCTTTATTTGCCATTTTTTTAGGGTTCCGTATGAAAAAACGAAAAACGGAATCCTTATAGGATCACTCGTGCGTCTGGGCGACCGCCATTCACAGCCAATTTACTCCGTAACTACTGGACCAAATGAGTTGAAAGGTACTAATATACTTTTTTGTGACCCAAAGACGAAGGTAAACAACTGAATGAAAAAAAATGACACAATCAAAATTAAACAAGAACTGTTTTGCTAAACGTATTGTGCGGTATGTCAAATAATAAGGGATCTCAAATATATTTTTGTTATAGTTCTAAAATGGATAGTTTTAAAATTATTCAAAAAAGAATGAATTAAAGCCAAAAATTGACCATTCCCCTATTTAGAGATAAGCTCTAAAACTACTATACTGACGCTAGAATTATGAAAAAAATATAGAGAATAGTTTTTTACCTTAATATTACAGGAAAACCTATGAGAAGTCTTTGGTCTTAAAAAAACTGCAAAAATAAATAAAATAGAAAAATAACGGTAAATACATAATCAACGACGGAACCCTCTCCAAGCGAGTTTAATTTGCACTTGTCAAGTTTTTTCTTTGATTTGCATAGACTTAGCTAAAATACACACGGCTTTAAAATCCAGGGTATAGGCTATCTCTAATACAAATAGCCAAATCGGTTTAGTAGTTGTGGCGTGATTGAGGAACAAGCATCTAAAAACATCTTCATAAACTTTTACATTTATAAAATTATATTATATTAATAGGATTCTCATATTATGCACTGAAAATTATTTCCTTCAAATTCATGTTATTTATTTTTATTTCAGCAATTGAACTAATCGTATTGCAAAATAAATAAAATGTAGAAACTCCCGCTCTCAAGACATCTTATTACCGCGGTTTCCTGATAGATCAATTACAGTGTGCATCTGGATTGAGGACCCACTTTTTTCTTGGCGTAGCAAATTGAAATTTATAGAGGATTTAGTTAAAATTAGTAAAAACTTAATGCAAATACTCATAAATTTCTTAAACGTGAATTAAAGATGTTACGGGCAAATGTTTTGGGCCCTCAGTTCAGATGCCTACAGAAAGTGGCATGGTATACATCTTAGAAAGTACTACCTCTGTATCTATAATTTTTATTCTAGAATTTAGTTAAGAATTTCTTAAAATTATTTATGTCATTCTCAACTGGTTAGAAAGTAACATTACAGATTTATCGCAGTTTTACTTGGGCCCTCAATCCAGACGTTTATGAACTGAGGGCCCAGGCGAAACATAGGTTTAAAAGAAGAAATACATAAATGTGCCTTGGATACCCCTTAGATAATCCCTATGAATTAGTTAAAAAAGAAAATAGTGAAAAATGTTTTAGTTCAAGAGTGACAAAACAGAAATGAGAAAGAGGATTTGGACACTCAATAGGGATGTTGACACTAATTATAAATTAATATAAATTTATGTCTAAAATATTAGTGGTAACATTTAAAGGCCTAAAATATGATTCTTTTATTGAAATCAATCACAATAAATTAAATATCATTAATTTAAAATGTTAAATATTGTACTCACTGTCACGTGACCTCAAACGCCATTTTGAGAATATGACGTCATAGGAACAATTTTATATGGAAATTCAACAAACTTAGTAGACAGATAGTATTGAATATCGTTTAGTGACGTCACGTGACGTTTTTGGTGAGAAATTTGATAATGATTTTTATTTATCAATTTTTGTTTTTAAATTGAAGATTAATATTTTTATAATATTTTTTTTCGTGAATATTGAGGTTCTATCTATAAAATAAAATTGAATTCTAAAATTAGTCAACATCCATAATACGTACGCACAACTAAATGTATGTATATGGCAACACAAAACTAAGTGTTCCTATTAACACAACTATGTACAACGAAGCACAACTAAGCACTTAACACATTCACCCAGACTGAGAATAGAAATTCAAACTCATCATCACTTTCATCAAATTTTTGCTTCGCTGGGAATCGAACCCAGGACAATTAGCACGGTGATCTGGCATGGTATCCTTTGCACGATACGGTCGAGCGACATCGTCGCGTTTGCTTATTGTCTATGTTTCATTATGCAAATAAAATTTTATAAACTACTGAATAATTTTAACTAAGTAATTTTTATTACGATTATTCATAAAATTAAAGTGTAACATTTTTTATATTTTGCATTCGGATATTAATAAAAATAATAATATATGTATAAAAGTAAGTCTTGTAGATGCAAGTTACTGCTTCCAGCCGTGCGATAATAATTTTAATATACCAACAAATTCAAATTTTAAAGTTTGTCGAAGTGTCACTAAATAATAAAGTTCATTTTATTATTACGTGTACGAAAAGTATTTATTCGTAGGGGTTGTATGGCTTGAGTTTATGAATAAATAAGAACGAATTACATTATCAATAAAAATCGGTTTCAAAGTTTAAAACTTTGAATTTCAAAACATCTCTGTTGAAGTAAATGTTGAGAGACTTGTTCCCATTTGTATAACATAATTTTGTGATGTGTGTGTAAAATGTTAAATGTTAATAAATACGAAAAATTTTAAATACATGAAATGAAAAAAAAATAAAAAAAAATTATGTTTTTGTATTATTATCAATAATAGTAAAATATAGAAAGTATTTTTTGGTACTTACAATTTCTTTTATTTTTACACATTCGGACTTCATATTTTGCATCTGGATAACACTTGTAATATTTTCACGGACTGAAAAAAAACCATATAATAATATGTTGAATTGTATTTTGAACGTTTTAAAATTAGGAAAAATCAGAGGAGCCTTTAAACTACCGTCTTTCATATTTATTTCAATAGATTTATTCTGTTCCTGAATTTCCTGATTCTCCATTTCTCTAGTTTTGTTTAATTTCAAAGTAGAGTTGAGCGCGGAGATTCTCAAGGACGAAGTAGCGCGCGGGCCGTAGTGTTGGCGATAGCGAGTAATATATTTTTCAATGCGAATAATTCAAATAAGTTTGATTTAATTTGAAAACTGTTTTTTCAAAGTTTAATTTTAAATTTAATTTCAAGTCTGAAGTTCCCGGAAATCAGCGTTCGAGCTGACTGAATGCCGGCGTTAAACTAATGGTTCCCGTTTGACGATCCTTCGGGATACGAAGGGAGCATAGTACGCAGGACAAGAGGATATTCGTTCGGCGACCCCGGGAAACCTCCCATTGGTTTAAAAATGAATTGATTTAAAAATGATGCAAAATTGAAATGCATTGCAGTAAATTTGGGACAGTTGTAATTTATTGGAGAGTAATTTTAGTATAGGTATGTGTATTATATTTCGTAAGGTATAGTTTAATTTTGATTATAACATCGGTGATGCTGACGTAAAAATGTATTTATTTATTTATTTATTTATTTGAGATAACAACAGCCACTTAGTAAGTACGTACATAATTATTACCTTACATAAAACAATTAGGCCAATAAATGTTATCTGCTAATTACAAAAGTAAAATTTTAATGTACTCGTATTAAGCTATAACTGTATAAAACAAAAGTTTCAATATATATATAAACAACGCTATTCTTAGTATACTCGAAACCTGAAAGTAGAATGTACAGAATCTGAAACAATTTTTTAACATTGTGATTTTATAGATACTGTTAAGAAAATTTTTATGTAGATTGTTTAGTCAAAAATATTTAAAGGTGTATGTCAGTTTTAGTATATACAAAGAACAACGCTATATAGAAAATAAATAAAGTTATGAAGTGCGTAAGTGCCGAATTAATAACAGTTGTTTGATTGATAACTATACCTAGTCTGGCCATAAATACTGTTACATAAAAACTTTTCTTTTTTTCAGCTTTTTAAGTATTTTGAATTTGGAACACGTATATTATTTTAAAAACTTCTTTCGATTTCGCGCCATTTCACATACTTTTTCGTGTTCATTATCAAATTACAATATGGAATGGGGTGTTAAAGAAAATAGGATTGCAGTGAACGCCTTGCACAAAGTGGGTATGGAGCCGTCGGTCATATTCCAGACACTTCAAAAGCTTGGTATCAGCCGTATGTTCGTATATCGTACAATCAACAGATACAACAACACTTCGTCTGTCCAAGACCAGAAAAGATCGGGGCGGCCGCGTGCTGTTAGAACTACAAAGGCTGTTAATGCTGTTAAAGCCAGAATTCGTCGAAACCCCATTAGGAAGCAAAAAATCTTATCGCGAGAAATGAACATTCCCGCTAGGACTCTGTCGCGTATTATAAAACAAGACCTGAAGCTCGGTGCTTATCGTCGATATACAGGACATGCCCTAAATCAATCTTTACAATTAAAGAGAGTGGATCGATCAAAACGCCTTCTGTCGCGATACGCAGGTGAAAGGCACAGAAATATCCTCTTTACCGATGAAAAAATTTTCACGATTGAAGAACACTACAATAAGCAAAATGATAAAGTGTACGCTCACAGTTCTAAAAAAGCTGCTCGAGTGGTCGGGAAGGTACAACGTGGTCATCATCCTACGTCAGTGATGGTTTGGTGGGGCGTGTCTTATCAAGGAGTCACAAAACTGCATTTTTATGAAAAAGGAGTGAAAACTTCAGCCAAAGTGTATCAAGATACAGTCTTGGATCATGTTGTGAAACCTCTCAGCAATACTCTTTTTAAAAATACACCGTGGACTTTCCAACAGGACTCTGCACCTGGTCACAAGGCACGAACTACCCAAGCCTGGCTTGAAACCAATGTTCCGGACTTTATAAGAGCTGAAGACTGGCCCTCATCTAGCCCAGACCTCAACCCTTTAGACTTCAAATTATGGTCAGTTTTAGAGGACATGGCCTACTCTAAACGACACGGCGACATTGAGTCTCTTAAAAAATCTTTGGAGCAAGCAGTGGCGAAATTTCCCTTGGAAACAGTGCGTAAATCCATAAATTCGTGGCCAAACAGATTAAAGGCCTGTATAAAAGCCAAAGGTGGCCATTTCGAATAGAATTTTTTTTTTGCTGAGACTTTAATAAATATGTAGGTATAAATTTTATTAATATTACATTACTTCATTTAAAAAAAAAGCATTTTCATTTGTAACAGAACTTATAGCTGGACTAGTTACAGTATACGAGTAATTTAAAATGGGTGTGTTTTATATGTAAAAATATTATATATTAAATTATTAATATTATATTATATTAATATATTAATATTATATATATTAAAAAAAATTAAGACAAGAATTTATTTAAGAGCCCGCGCAGACAAAGAGTTTAGGCGTTTTGAGTTCTTTGTTCTGTTAGTTCGTCAGAAAGGTTCATAAGAAGTCAATTGACAATAAATATGTTACGTATCAGTTCATCTCACGCCCCAACTCAGAGTCACTAAAGGTTATTTAAATCACTCCTTAGTACAGGATTTGTATGGCGTAAGTAACCGTTAATGACTCTGAAACAACCTGGAGGCGGATTCATTCGTGTCGAGTGCAAGCGAGTGTAATAATTACAGGGAATGCGAAATCTATAGTGTGAGGTACGTAAACTATATGCACCGTTTGTGTTGATAGCAAAACAATAAATATGGAACTCGACTCGGGCTCAGGTACTAACTATTATGTACTATCTTTTGTGATACTACTTCTATAATATGTGACAAACTTTACAATGTGTCATTTAAAAATCATCAGTTAATTAAGATAAGGGGGACAAGATAAGGGTTATAACGTGGTTATAACGCTACAAACATGAGTGTGTAGCGTTATTTGTAGCTATGAAGCTACACAATAGGATTCCTTTACACATAAAAATAATAATAGACCACAAAGTGAGAAGATAAAATGAAACGCGTATTCTACCGTCTGTACAACGAGGAATGTTCTGAAGAACTGTTCGGTTTAATACCTGCAGCTGATTTCCGTGACCGCGCATCACGGTGTAACTACCAGGTTCCATCAACACCACCTGGATACCTGGCGTTCGTCCACTGATTTTACGTAATTTCCTACCACGGACGTGTAAACTGTGGAACGAACTTCCTGCATCGATGTTCCCATTAAGCTATGACATGGGGTCCTTCAAGAAGGCCTATTATTTTCTTCATGGCCGGCAACGCATTGGTGACGCTCCTAGTGTTGCTAATGTCCATGGGCGGTGGTGATAACTTACCATCAGGTGACCCGTCTGCTCGAAAACTATCATTCAAATTTCTACCTCGCTCGGAAACGAACCTTAGAATGGCGAAGCGGCTACGCAGCATGGAAAAAATTTAGTACACTTCACAGGTCGTAAAAATAATCATAATGATATATTAAAATGTCGCGAAAAATTACCCAGTCTACCTTTATTGGAGGTGGATAAAAATTATGTGAGATATCGAAATGCCTCTGTTATTGAAAGTTATGAGCATTTACCGTGTACACACATTTAAGGTGTCAAGTACCTAAAGAGGAACAGTAAGTATTCAGCCAAATTATTAGAGAAATTTCAATGCCATTATAACAAAAGTATTTCAATGTAATGAGCATTTACGAAAGATACATAAAAATTTAAGGGTATGTAGTAGGTAAACCATGTGGAAAATCAGAAAGCCAGGCAAACTATTAAAGATTTTCTAATACGAGCACATAAATATCCAAGTAACCTGTATAATAAATCCAATCTTCATAAAGGTTAAGCAAGAAAATAATAATTATGATAATATAATAATGAGTAAAAATAACCGGCCAAGTGAGTGACGACTCGTGACCGAGTGAACACGCGCGCCGAGAGTTCCGTATAATAACTAGCGAACCCAAGATTCCTCTAACAAAAATAAAACAACTGAATTTGGAGTGCTTTTTAAGATATTACCAAAAAGATAATCCTTCTACTCATTGGCACCATGCACCCTACGCTTTTATTACAATTACACGATTTTTAATTCAAATTTATTTTCTATGTTTTAGTTGGATTTTCTATAAAAGCGTGTTTTTTTAGTTTTTTTAACTATTACTTATTTTTCATTATTTTCAGTTTTATTTCTGGAAATGATTAGGTTATTTTTTCTTTTTTCTCTCTTGTTTTGTTTAAATATTGAATTGTCATCGGTCCTCGATAAGTCTACGAAGTTTGAAAGAAATCTGACCGTTTGAAGTGGGTCAAAATCAAGTCCAAAGGAGTCAATTACAAGTTACAAACAAACATTCAGGTGAATATTACGCGTGTACAAAAGAAAATCTCGCAACAATCTTATTCCAGTTCACGGTCTTCCTGTGTGCTATTTCATAAAAATCCGTACAGTAGTTTTATAGAAGTACAAACAACGATACATATACATCAACAAAAACTATCATTCCCATTTATAAAATTTGTTGGATGCGTCTATTTGTCCCTGAATTAATTTCTGTTATTTTAATTCAACATCAAAGGGTGAGTGATACGAGAGGAGGGAGAGGCAACTAATACCTACCCTGGCCTCCCACTCTCAGTGCTCGGTTTCAACATTTAATATCTGCAAATACTCGATGAGTAATTTAATAACAAAATACACCTGAGCGGAATTTCATTTCAATGTGACGCTATTCGAAATGTTTGTGGTTCAAATGTCCATGTAATGATCAATATTTCAATTAATCATTTGGGTATTACGTGCATACAAAATTCTTGTACAGCCGCAATAGGTTTTACTGAAACGAAACAAAAGTGAACAAAAAACACAATTGTTAGGCAAGGGATATTATAGTGTAGACGAGTATTTAAATGACAAAGACGCATGGAAATGATTAGCTCTGCAACCAGTTCCACTCGGAATAGTAAACTTTTGTATGATAATATCTTTTTTGTAATATTTTTTTAAAAGATGTGCTGAGGAGTTTCTTTAGGCTTTTCTTCTCCTCCATGACAAAACACCTTCCGAAAAGCCAAAAAAATGACGTGCATAAGTGTATCAATGATACCTATATGAATAAAATATTTTGACTTTGACTTTGACTTTATTTAATTCAAATGCTGGTGCTTGCAATGTCCACATTGCACACAATGTGGTCCACCACATTGCATTTAAATTCGAACGAGATGTGACGATATATAATAATATAAATGCATCCGTTGCTGCGAACATAGGAAATGAAAGGAACGTTGAAGGTATTAAGCGAAAATCTGGTACCGTGGGTCGCCCGCTTTTCACGTACGACCCAGGGTATTCAACGATTTTCACCCTAAGCTTTTACTCTAAAATTTAATCATTTTAATGTTGTCTGCTTTAAAACTGCTATTTATTCTTGTATAAAATATAATGTGAGAAGGAGAAGATCAATATGAATTCTAGTCACAATTTCAATTGTTTAATCAAGAATGTGTTAAAATAAAAGGACGCAAAATCATGTAATTATTCATTGACACTTGAATGCAATCGAACAAAACGAAGTATTCTAAAGTTAGTAAAATCTTGAAAAAAAACTTAATCTATGTCATGATTTTACAGGCAATACATCAAACTTTTGTACATTAACTTGCCATGGGTGAACAAAACCGTTACGATCCGTTACGATGAAGTGGAGGCACCGTATTTTTGAAATCAATTCGCGAATCCTGATAATTTTAAAACAGCAACTGATAAAAAATGACTCCTGCAGTTGCAATTTGGTAAATATAATCAATTTATCAAATAACAATTATAGTAACTAATAATAAAGGTGTAATAGTGAACACACATTTATCGGCATCGTCCGCGCCGTACGCATTGCATTTGTATGAAATCATATGAGAGCCCGATGCAGACGACGGTACGGATGACATATGCCGACGCATATATCATCGGATTTCTGAAAATGCGGAAGGTATCCGAAATACCGATAGTGTTTCCATGCCACGATGCTTTTGACAACGTATCAAGAGAAACGTTTCATAGTAAACGAATCCTGTGAGGAGATCTCTCCTTCATGTTTATGCCTATATATCATTGTTCATTGTTTTCGGACATTCTATAATAATACACATATAAAGGCCAATACTTTGCGATTGATAGCAAACTATACCTATACACAGAAATAAATCGACACAGAACTAGTGGAATTTTTCCCCGACTAGTACTGTCAACAGGACTACTCAACAAGGGAATAAGCGAATGAGATCGCACCGTTTTATACTTTCGTTTTTTTTTGGTTGGGAAAAACTGCAAAAATTGTTGGCAATACTAAAATTTGACTACGGCGCGTCCGAACAAATGTGCGAGACTATCAGTATACGGCGCATCTGGCGTGTGCCGTGCGGATAAATGTGCGTTCACCATCAATCTTCGGGGGAGTATCAACAATTTAGTAGACTTTCCCCTACATCTCTTCGGAGAGATACGGTCAATGTAATCGCAATACAAAACGTATTTATCTGCAAATTCCAAATCATGAAGCATACCATATAATCTGTTAAACTCATCCTATATGAAATCCTATTACTATAGGGTAGGTTGGTGTTCTGTAAAAGTTTCTTTATCCACTGTGGCACTTACCAACCTTCAGTGATTGATTAACTGCACCAAAGGCTTATAACGCCTACAATAGATCTAATTTGAGATATGGGATAATACAGGAGCTCAAGTCTGTGTAAATTTCAATTAAGCATTCATAGTACAAAAGCGCTGCATGTACACTATAGGTTATGTAGCTTCAGGGCAGATACCTACAAATTGGAAGGCTTTTCAATGATATTATGATACTAAGATAACGACAAAGTGGAAAGGAATATATATATTTTTAAATATTCTTTATTTATTTATTTAAGGTCCACTAACCAAGGTACACCACCACAGGATACTCAATTATTTCTCAATATCTAGCTTACTTAAGTCTAAAATTTGGGTTCCCACAATTACACGTGAACACAACATAATTATATTAAAGTAGATTATTATTATAATTCATATGAATTCATCTCATTCTTTCATTATTTGAAAAGTACATTATTCGAAAGATCATATTATTAAGTATGTGCTATAATCAAGTATATAACGTATCAATTTCTTCATCACCTCTTACCATCCGGCGGAATCGCAATCAATCATTGACTTACCTGGTGTAAAATAAGAGCTATGATGATATTCGTCAATTAAGTAA
This sequence comes from Thymelicus lineola, assembly GCA_963932265.1. Lineage (NCBI taxonomy): Eukaryota > Metazoa > Arthropoda > Insecta > Lepidoptera > Hesperiidae > Thymelicus > Thymelicus lineola. Next base: position 21,578,719 of record OZ010680.1, read on the forward strand.
CAAAAATTCATGCATCTTGGGAGCTTCTTCTTTGTGCGCTGCGTGAATTGTTGAACCTACACGAAATACTGTATGGGTGAATTATTGAAGTTATACTTCTTTTGGCGCGATGGTGAAAAATGATGAGAGTGAATTTCTACGATGCGCGCGCACACCGACACCTAAATTCTGCATCGTGAAGTTAGCTCAATTCTGTATTTTTTCTGTATGCAAAAAAGTTTTCACAGTATTTACCTCATTACAAACGATTTTATAATCGATTGAATTGATTCATAATAATCGATTGATGGAATATAATAATATATTTTATGTATTATTTGTTAATTATAATTATAATATTAATTTATTTCTTACATGTTTTCGTATTCCATACATATTAAAACTATGTAATATATTCAGAATTACCATTCAATCGTTACGCTAATATTATTAAATTACATTTCGAATATTTTGACATCGATTAATCGATTGACAACAAAGATGATGTAATCCCTAATAATGTCATTTTGGTAACCATAGTATTTATAAATAACACCACTGTACTGTCATATTTGTCATCGATCTTTCATGTTTCTACGCGTGGTTTTTTGTATTTTTCTATTAAATATTTTCAGCGTACCTATTTGGAGTCCTATTTACTATTGAAACTCATCGACACGCACACAGTTATTTTAATTTACTGTTGTATTCGATTTCGTACTTGTGTTTTGGTGAATGTGTTTTCGCAGTTTCGATACAATTTCTGGCAAACCAATACTATATGAATATGGACTACTTAATCGCCTGTTTTGTGACTGACAAAGGTTCAGAATAAGTCCTGAACACTGGATAACGTACCCTATACATCTTTAGAAGATCAGTAGTTTGCTGTGGCCATACTTACAATGAGTATGTTATGGTATCTTGATTGGACAAGGTTCCAACGAAATATAGCGCCTCCTGCACAACTAGACGAAATATTAATATAAATGATAACTAATAAAATCTCTTGAAATATGCAATAGCTTTTATTATACAACCTTTTTATGACATTCGTTTTGGGTAAAAAATTTAAGTAGTAGATAGTATAATAGACACCCGCCAACTTAGTTTTAACCATTAAACTCGTAGATTCTATTGGCAAGTCACGTATTAATTTTGGGATTTTATTATAGAAATGTACACCAAGCCCTATGAAAGATCGTTGCACTTTACTTTGGCGGAACGAAGGCGTAATTAATTGATACATTCTTTTTGTTTGGCGATTATTAATATCAAAATTTTGTTTATACGCGTTTATATTCTTCCTTATAAAAACTACATTATTAATTTATTAAGTTGGTTAACCTTAGCTGTGTGTTGTAATGTTTAGTTTGTACGATTCCCTAACATGAAATATTACATGTTTCTTCTGATGTATATAAATATTATTTACTAGGTTGATTCAAAAGTAACGATAGTAAAAATGATACACGTTCAAATAAAATAATGTATTATTTTACAGTCTCCTAACTAATCAGTTCACATTCTCGGTAGTTATATTAAAATTACAACAAATTGAATTGCTTTAAATTGGGTTGGCATACGATCATCATTACAGTGATCCAAACGCACGCCTAATGATAAATAATCACTATCGGACGAACATGAATCATCAAAACTGCTCTCAGATTCCGTATCACACTCGTCTTTCAATTCTATAATAAAATCAATTTCCGCGTCTAAGCTTCCATCCATTTTACAAAACTTATCCTCAATATGTCGCACATGTTTTATACGCAGTCGGGTTTTTTGTATTTTTTTTAATTTTTTTGTGTGTAATAGACCTATCATTGATTCAGTTGGAAAAAATATTAGAACACGATTTCGTGAGCCATGACCACGTTTTATGCTATAATATGTACCTACGTTTGCCCAAAATTCTTCTGTATTTTCATTGAGCGACTCAGTTTCTTTTGTTTTTTGTATTTATAACACTATTTTCTATTTTAATTTTCAATATTATATTACATTGGTAGAAAATGAAAAAAATCGGGAGAAACGGTCGCTAAAACGGGATATCGGGAGACGATAACCAAAATCAGTAGATCTCCCGATAAATCGGGAACTTTTACAACACTCGTCACTTGACAGCAAGTAATGCTAATAATGGGAAGGTAATGACAGCTTGTCAGAGGTAAAATAACTGTGAACGGACTGTAGTAGTAAATAGTAATCGATACTTGTCTTTGGGACTAGGAGCACATTCTTTTTCTCTCCTTAATCTGTATTAAAGTTTAATGCCTGTCGGAAAATAAATTATTCTTCAACTGAACTGAATAAAATCTTTCATTCCCTCCCCCCCACAAAAACTGGTTTTACAGCATGGTATCGTAATAGTTCTCGTAATAGAACATAGATGGTGTTTTTACAATTGTAAAAACAGAAAAAAAAAAGATTTACAATTGATTTGGTACCAAGAAGCAAATTGATATGGTGGCAGCTGAACACCCAAAAGTTATCGTTAATGGTGAACCGATAGAAAGAGTAATGAGCCTTAGCCTGTATTAATGCCAATGGCGGTCGTTTCGAAAACGTTATGAATGAATTACTGTTTTTTTTAAATAAATTATTTAAATTTCCATTTGTTTTTATTGTTTCCTTACCTTTAAAATTATTCTATCAAAGGGCGAAATGTATTTTTGATAGTAAGACACTTAAATGATCCACTAGCCTGGATTTAAAAGTCTACTCTTCTTATTATCGAAAATGGGGTGGATACTTCAAGAGTTTGTAGTTGAGTAAATGACTGAGATAACTACAAACATTTGTGTAAGATTTTGTAGGTAATATCATGTTATTTAATAATAAATAATAAAATAATAATATTCATAGGGCATTTTCCCAACTTTTTAGCGAAATTAAATGAAAAAGGGTAATTTTTTTCAAAAAAATTTCACTTAATTTCTTTTTAAAAAATGTCGTATTCAATTTTAGGTAATTTTATACCTCGAATAGATAAACTATGAAAACAGCTACTAAATACAAAAAACAGAATGAAAATAAATGTAAAAATAAAAAAAATATTTTGAAAATAGTGCAACAAGTCAGGTTTTTCTGCAAAAAAATTAAAAAGCTAATAAAAAATAAACCAAACCGATAAGACCTTTACTTTAATGGTTTTTGTCGATAGTTTTGTCCACATAATCAATAGACGCCGGACGGTCACTTCGCGCTGGGACACCCTGTATATATATATTATTACTATATTTTTATTAATATTGTGTATATATATTATGTATTATGTATTGTGATTTTAGCCATAATATATTAGGTACTACTGTATACAATTTAAGTTTAATTTAATGTAGTGGCACGAACTGCACTCCTAAACTGGGTCGCACAGAATATCAGTGCTGTGGTTCTCCACAGCAATGACTGAGTGCGATCCTTTTCCATAGTGCTTACAGCAACTTAACTATAATCTTATTGTTTTAGTTTTTTTTTATACCCATATCTGCTTGTAACTTGGAATAAAGTATTTCTTTCTTTCTTTCTTTATTTGTTTTTGCAATTGTAAAAACACCATCTATGTTCTATTACGAGAACTATTACGATACGTAGCAAAGTAATATTAGAATATACTACAAAATTAATCACAGATGGCGCTTAACACATATAGTTTGGCAATAGAGATTCGTAAATTAAATTATTTCAAAATATTATTTCATTTTTATTTTTAGTATTGCTGTTTTTGAATATTGTATTTTGAACAATGTTTTTTTAATATTGTTTTTTGGTTTTTTTTCATGTCAAAGAAGTATAACTTCTCACGCGCGTACAAAAGTACACGCACCCTTTTTTTTTTCTCATAAAAAAAGTCAAAAAATTAATCTAATTATTAAAATTATATACATTCGGTTTAAATATTTCTATTTCTCATTGAGATACAGTATAAAAACCACTTATGTACATGAGAAACATTAATGAGTACATTTAATGATAATTAATTAAACTAGTTAATTAATTAACAACCTAGTATGTTGCATTACATGAGAAGTAAATATTTATTAGTTAAACATGGTGTGCTCATCGAGCAACAAAATGAAGTAATAAGAATATATCAATCGGATTTGCTTGTGCTTATTTAGTTGTGGTCCAAAGAAAATCGATTTCTTGGTAGGTACGAAATTAATAGGAAGTAAATTACATAGAGTAAAATACTTAAAATGTAACTATTCATGACAAAAACCGGTCATAAAAATTGAATATTATCTTCAAATTATCTGGAATTCGTTAATGCTTCAGTTACCCTGAATCGAGCTAGACACTACCTTCACCCATCTGTTAAATGGTTGAAAAAATGTTTATATCCAATTTAGTGGGTATACTAAAAGTATTTCGCAAGTGGGTTGGCTGAAAAATTCCTGGCCTGACTATAATTAATAAAAAAATAATAATATTATAATTAAATAATTGATAATTTCACGTAAAGCTCCCTTGGAGAGGGTTCCGTACGTTGATTTTGTATAATATTTACCGTCATTTTTCTATTTTTTTTATTTTTTGCCGTTTTTGAAACCAAAGAGTTCTTATAGATTTTTCTGTAATAATTAAGTAAAGAACTATTCTGTTTCAAAATTATAGTGTCTAATTTTTTCGTACGGAACCCTAAAAACATTCACATTTTTTATTGGCTCCATACTTTTGGTTGGTACTAAATATACATATTTTTATAGTCATTAGTGCAATGTTTAATAAAAAGTCATAAAGTTTTACATTTTTAACCCTACAATATGAATATTACAAATATGAAAAATTTATTTGGAAGTTGTTACTCTTTCATGCAAAAATTACTGAACGTATTTTCATGAAATTTGGCACATAGATAGATTATGATTTGAAACAAAAACTGACAAACAGCCAACACTCGCAAAATATTTTTTACTAAGTATACTACGAGTAAATCGGACATAAAACACTTAACACATGGGTAAGGGCCGCGCCTAGTTCGAATCTTGGACCACTCCAAAGGCCCCTACGACGTCTGATTAAAAATTACAAAAAATGGATTGTTTTTTTACAAGTTCTTTATCTCGTTTCTATCTATGTATTATGGAGCTTAATTAAATACTTTGATCAAAGCAAACTCACACGACATATTTGTAAATTTTTTACCAACTTCGGCCAAGACGCCCTTGGATAGCACATCCCCAGAAACCTAAATAACGGCAAGAAATAAAAGAAAAAGACATTGCAAAGGATATAAAAAGAGAAATGCAAGACCTTATTATGAAATTAACGGAATCACAAAGCATTCAAATAAACTCAATGATTGCTAATCTTAAAAGACATCCAACAAACAAAAAAACATGAGAGGTGTCAAGGGACACCCGGATGGAACGAAGTTCCGTTCGATTTAAGTATTATTTTTTTCTACAGCGCCATCTCTGTAAAACTTACTGAATCACTTCAAAAAAAGTGTCGTCATTCGTAAAATCAAAAAGTGTCGTAATTTTCCGTCTAGCCCCCTTTCACAACGCGCGATAAGGAACTTCGTTCCAATAACTCAAACTACATTACAACAACTGACAGAGGAAAAAAGGAGCTTAGGGATAACATTGAGAAATTGAAAAAAAAAACAAGCAAGACAGAGAGCAAATAGTAATACTTCAGAATAAAATAGAGGAATCGCAACGAAATGAAAGAAAACCAACATTGAATTATTGAAAAAATTGAGTTGAAATAGAAATGTTCCATTGAAAGGCGGTGAGAACAAAAAGAAGCTCTCGCAGATGACTACACAACTATGTGAAACTCTCTAAGTAAAAATGGAAGGGTTAAATAAAAGATATCATCAAAACTAAAAAACAAAAACAAAACCGTATCACACTCATACTGGAATTCACAAACATATCAGTGAAGACCAGTGACGATTCTGTAGCCTAGTTGGTAGTGATCCTGCCTGCAAAGTGAAGGATCTCGGGTTTGATTCCCGGCAGATATTTATGTGACAGATAAATATTTGTACTCGGGTCATGGGTGTTATTGTGATGTGTTATGTGACGTAAATGCTACCCGCGACATAAATAACATTTACTGCGGGGGTATGAGTGTGTAAGCGTTTTTATTTATTTATCAGTAAAAACAAATATCTTAAAAATAGCTAAAAAATATTATATCACATACAAGACAAGCACATTGAGTCAAAAATATCTCATCATAAACATAAATGTGAAATGAGAGTCATTTTCAAAAAAAAGACTTGAGATCTAATTGGGTGCCAAGTTCTGTATAGAAAAGCCTACAATTTTAGTCACAAGAACATGTAATTCAGGCTGTACATTTGGATTGATTACTTTTCATTAGTTACTTTACTCTACTAATGTCAAAACTGTTTTTTTCTGACCAGATATTTCAAGTAAGCAAATAAATACAATTTCTGCTGGACAAACTATGGCAAGATAATATTTTACATATCTACGTCAGTACCAATACCTATCACCAAAATTCCAAACAGCGAGGTTAGTGTTTCCTATAGCCATAAAGAACCATTGTTTGCCTATAATTGCTCACTAAGAAGCTCATTGAGCTCATTGAGAAGTAGCCAGTATGCATTTAATATTGTATGGAACGAATCACGGACGATTGCGTCTTTTGAAATTTATTTGTAAATTCACAGCAGTTGAGCGGTTTAAATAAATTATGTTTACTGCACTACATCGTGCTTTGTTTTTTCACACACATGCGCACACACACGCACACACGCACGCACACGCACACGCACACGCACACGCATACGCACACGCACACACTTTACACTAACACATACACCCTTGCCACTTTTATCTTGCATTGTGAAAATGTTTCAGTGATTCATTGTATTTTGTCTCGGTGGATGAGCGGGGTACCCATTAACACAGGTCTGCACCTAGTACAGGGGCCCTTGCAACTAGCATGTAATGTAATTTATGAATCAAAACATTTTTCATTTTCATTTTTTTTTCTCATATTTTTATGTTTAGTGTTGTATCTTGTATCTGTTGCCTTGTTGACATTGTATACATAGATATGTATTAGCGTAAATTCGCATTAATTTTATAATATATTAAGAATGAATTATTACTTTACTGAAAGTATTATTGTGTGTACATAAATAATAAAATAAATAAATAAATAAATAAAGTTATTTTTATCTCTGTAAATACTCTAATTGCACAAATAATTAATTATAATACTATATTTTATAACTAAAGATTGTCTGAGAGGGATTTTTTTATTAAATGTCTAAAAATAGGTTGCTATAGTGCAAACATAACATATTAGTCCTCAGATATTAGTCATACTCGTAATAAAGCCCTATGGCTAAACCCTATGTTATGAATGTCTCTTCTTCACTGACATCTATCAGATACTTATCGGTGGTGCAAATTCAACAATATTGGTTCTTCGTTCATGCGTAGGTATTACCAATTGATTCTAGCAAATTAACATAAAATCTTTCGTTGTATATTATAAATATTTAATTGATTATTTAATTTCATTTACATTCAAAGAAAATACTTTATTTTACTATGGTCTGTAACCAGTCAACTAATATACTAACGTTCTGTAACATGTACACATAGAAGATAGTAAACTGAATATACATACATTTACATACAGTGTTTTCTAAACACTCAACTAACTCATGGCTCAAATAACTAATTTGCATTTTAATATATTTTGCACTCTGATTTCACCTTTTTCTTTTCGTGAAAATACAATCAATAATAATATTAATACAATCAATGTTGAAATGAAATGAAATTAAGAATTGTCCACCACTGTGACAATCGGAAATGCAAACGTTGACGTGACACCATTACCCCTTCGGGTGGGTGGTTGAGGGTATTAAACGTGTTACGGACGAACGGGGAAAGTCTGTGTCGCTACCAGAGTTCGAAGGTTAATATTTGCTTCAGGTAACTTACTCTGCTTGGATAGGAATTATATTTCGGAGCCACTCGCTGCATTTTTGTAATATAATATAACCTATAAAACACAAAAAATGTGGCAATGTACGTTGAAACTTTGAAACCATACAACCGATGTGCCCCAAACTGGTTTCATTTGAAAGGCAATTATGCGAAGATAGTTTGCGACTACCAAAGTAATGCATTAGGCACATGAATTTTTTTTAGCTAGCTATATATAAAATATTTTTAACTTTGTAAAAAAACTACTACTTTCGTGTAACCTATATATTTGTAATTGGCCGATAACAATGTAATAGATTTGAATATTTAAAATAACAAATACACTTAACAATGTAAATTTTTTTATTCTACCATAATTTCTGAAAGGTCTGAAAGGTTTCATGAAGATCCACAAATTACGTTTTATTATACAAGATTGGAAAATTCTTGTAATATGATCAGTTATCCATTGTCTTCAATTTTATGAATAGTTTCCCTTTTTTATCTTCTGTTTGACAGAGGTCACCGCGCCAAGGGAAAAAGTCTTCCGTAAACTGAAATAGATTATGTCAAAGTTCAGGTACGTGTTTTGTGTTTATTTTGTTTTTATATTTGTTAAAAATACATTCAAGCCCGCAAGAAAAATGCCACATAATCTAATTTTAAAGATCTCCTCACATTCTATGTATCACAGCTGTAAATAAAAAATAGGTATCCATGAACTGCACAATGATTGACACAAAATGTTATGAAATGTTTAATTTGATGGACTTGCGCCCGTATTCACAAACAACACTATCAGGTCTCAAAGTGCTGGCAACACTATCAGGTCTCAAAGTGGATCCGAACTGGAAGCAACTTGCACCTATCTGTTTAATGGATGAAAAAGTTTTTATATTTAGATAAAAAATTCCTGTTAGAGAAATTGTTAACATAATTTGCAAAATTAAATGCTTATGTTCAAAGCAGTTCACTACAAAAGGGCAGGAACCCCTACTACAAAGTATTCTTGTAATAGACGTGAATTTAAACAAAAAATTTGCAAGTGAAGTCTTGCTTTGTGCATAAAAGTTTTAATTAGCCACCCTCGCATCTACGCCATTTAATAAAGTCTGAGGTTAAATTATGTTATACCTTTAACATAATTATATAGGTATTAAAGAAAGTCAAGCTTAATAAAAAATCTTTTTAAAGTACAAAAACTACCTTCCCTGTCCGACGAGATAGCATTGCATTGAATACAATTAACTACTTCACAATTATATTGATTACAGACGGGCCCGGGCGGAAGCACACAATCCAGACGCAATCCAGACTCACCCAGCCGTATTTCAATTCAAACTTTTACTCTATTGATACATTATTTATTCGTCGTTTTAGAAACTTCTTACATTTTAAAACCTTTATCGTCACAGTTGAAATGGGTTAAAAAATGTTTATATATTTATGATTCATCAATAAATTATGATATATTTGTCACACAGATAACATATTATTTTTCAAATTAGAAAAGCTGAAACAGTGTTACGATCATCTAACTTAACTTATTTTCATTCGAAGATGACTTGTTTCATTCTCCGGCCAGTAATACAAATGCAGTCTCTCGCATAAATTCTTTTATTTTTCAATTATTGGAAAGCTCCTATTTCAATCTCATTCAGTCCATATCGGAAACAATTTATATTGCTGTAAAATATTATAATGTTGGATAATTTGGATCAATATATAAGAGGGCGTCCTTAAGTCGTATTTATATAAATCTTCTCTGAATTTTAACACAGTAATTGGCTATTTTTTTAATTGATCCTAATCTGCCTGAATAGCTATTATCCTTCTCAAAAATGTGTCGGATTTTACGTTGTATCTAATAAGAGAGTTATTAATCGGGTTCCTTGCTTATTTCTAACCTGGAAAGGCTTATCTTTTGTGTTTATTTAGTATGTGATTAACCCCCGGTGCTATAAGTGGGGTCTTGTAAGTTTGACGTGTCTTTGTATCTGTGAATCTGTATTATCTGTCATCGTATCTTCCAAACGGATGAAACTATTTTGATTTTGATTTTTTTTGTTTGAAAGGAGTGTTCTTAGCTATTTGTGTAAAAAACACAGTCGTGGATTTTTTGCATCTGTCAGCCAAGGAATATTGAATGAGGTATTACGAGGTTTGACGTGTCTTTGTATCTGTGAATCTGTATTATCTGTCATCGTATCTTCCAAACGGATGAACCTATTTTGATTTTGATTTTTTTTGTTTGAAAGGAGTGTTCTTAGCTATTTGTGTAAAAAACACAGTCGTGGATTTTTTGCATCTGTCAGCCAAGGAATATTGAATGAGGTATTACGAGGTTTGACGTGTCTTTGTATCTGTGAATCTGTATTATCTGTCATCGTATCTTCCAAACGGATGAACCTATTTTGATTTTGATTTTTTTTGTTTGAAAGGAGTGTTCTTAGCTATTTGTGTAAAAAACACAGTCGTGGATTTTTTGCATCTGTCAGCCAAGGAATATTGAATGAGGTATTACGAGGTTTGACGTGTCTTTGTATCTGTGAATCTGTATTATCTGTCATCGTATCTTCCAAACGGATGAACCTATTTTGGTTTTGCTTTTTTTTGTTTGAAAGTAGTGTTCTTAGCTATGATTTGTGTAAAAAACACAGTCGTGGATTTTTTGCATCTGTCAGCCAAGGAATATTGAATGAGGTATTACACCTCGTTACAATGTTGAGAACACCATTATAAATTAAATGACCCCAAAAGTCCCCATCGATCCTAGGTCTAAAAAAATGTAAGGTTCGCAAACATGGGTTTATTGCACTTTAGAAAAAAAAATCAAATTCAATATTTTTTGTCAAGGCAATATTCATAGATCATGATAAACGGGTAAGTCCAGCGAATGGAGACGACGTATTGCTTGATAGTAAGCGGAATCCCTACTCATAACTCCTTGGAACTAATGCCTCAATTCACGCACTTTAGTCCAATACATTAGTAATATTATAGTCATCATCATCATCATCATCCTGCCCATTTCCCAATTTTATTTGGGGTCGGCGCAATATGTTTTCCTCTTCCATACTTCCCTATCAGCCGTCATTTTTACAGTAACTCTCTTATCTTTCATATCATCTGTAACACAATCCATCCATCTTTTCTTAGGTCTTCCTCGTCCCCTTCGTCTATCTATCACATTCATATCCATCACTCTTCTCGTCACATGCGTTTCCTCACGCCTCATCACATGCCCATACCATGACATTCGGTTTCCTTTCAACTTTAATAATAGTAATGGCTAGTAATATTATAGTAATTAACAACTATTACTGCTTAGATGGTCTGGTCCTTAATTAAAACAATGAAAAAAATCTTAAGCTCTATACTAGTCTATTATCATGGATGTATACGCTATTGCGTATTAACCGTTTATAATAGTTTTAGCTGCAGCGATGCACTGCGGAATTGCAGATAGCATGTCATCTCGTTCGCACCTAAGTAAACTCAAATATCAGAGAATGCGTGACACGAATCTGTGTTAATGGGTAACTAGCCCGACGACCGATAAAAAAATGCACTTGATTTTTACATGCCTTGGTAAGCCCATATTTTCCCCAAATTAAATTAATTAAATTTGTTTCTGCATTGGATTCAAAGGATTCAAGACACTCCATTATACTAATGACTAGAGTCCGAAAGATATATTTGGATATTAAGTTTATTTCTACCTTAATTAATTAAATGTGAAACGTGAAACATGAAGCTGAATTCATATTTTCTTATTCAAATAAGTCAACGCTAGGAGTACAAGAAACACATAGAAGACAACTTCATAAAACTACTTGCTTTTAGTTTTGCTTTGATTAAATTACAGAAGTTGTTCTACTACTCAATTATATTTATGAGGATTCACTTGGAAAAAGTGCTTCCAACCATTAGAGCGATGACTGACAAAGTGCCAAGTTGTTGCTTTGAACTGGAACAATAGTCTTGCCAAGACTGAGCGACAGCGTATTGTGCATGTGCTTAACCCTTCTCAGAGACTTTTCTTTTTTCTTTTATTGAAGACTAGTTGTGACCACGATTTCATATTCTGTTTTTCCCGCGTAAATCCCGATCCCATGGGAATTTAGCACTACATGCATGTTGCCGTATAACCTCATCTTAAGCTCTTCTTCCAATCATTTAAGTTCAGCCGTTCCAGAGATAAGCCTAGACAAACAGAAAAATAGACAGACAAAACTTAGCAAAGTTCATTTGTGTTTTATTATAGTAACATAAAAAACAGTTATTTTGAAGTAATAGACATATATTTTAATATTATTTATGTATGTATATTTAGCAGAAGGAGGTATTCTATGGTGTGAACTCTGATCATCTCTACAAATCATGCATCAAAGACCACTGCAGTACTATGAACATAGATCTCTCTCTGTGGGCGTACTTATGTGTCAGGATTACCAGGATACTAAATAAAACCCATAATTCGACAGGCACAAGGATACTATCCGTTTATTGCCTGATAACACCCGATTTTATCAATTCAACGTTATTTAGTTGTTTACTTTGATTCGCGATACTCAATCTGTCTGTCCTCTTGACAGTTCCCTTTTTCTTAATTTCAAAGATTATTACGAACCTATTTTAGACTGCACCGATACGGCCATACTGACAAGACACACGTCCTCGTGTGTGAATCGTACTAAATCGCGTCATATTTAACAAACGTTACATAAACAAGGATCTCCAAGAGCAATTACGAATTTGGAATAATTATCCTGAGCCACGTACCATAGTCGTTAACTTCAATTATCAAAAGCAATAACAAACATTCTCAATGATCTCGAGTAAGTCCTTCAATCTCCACGGCTTTCAAAGCCAACCAGCAATCTCCGTTGCTACCATACACATATCATACCAGAGCAAAACACGAATCGCACTTCGATCGTAATTGCCACTGGCGCTACAAAGTTACTGACTCGAGTTCCCATCTTATCTTATTCATCAGCAAAATCATTATTAATATCAACATCGACTGGTACATGACCTACAGGCATTCTCATAAACTTTCCTTTACTTTACTGCTAAAGGTTACAACAAAGCTCTTTGTTGCCCGAAATCCCGCAAAAATAGCATCAGTTCATTTTTTAGCATTACCACTGCTTCGCAATGTGTTCTCGTTATGGAGAAGAAGCAGCGCAAGAAACTCCATAACAACACTTTTTTTGTTACGGAACTACCAAATTATTATTTGCACGATTTTAAAGTATTTACGTCTCGCGTCGATCGTTTGGTACGTCGCGGCGTCGTCACCGAATCCAAGAATCTCGTCCGTTCCTCTCACTGTTGCGGCCATCGCTGACGACTCACACGTCCTCGTGTGATCATTCTGTAAAGACAAAATCAGCACAGTATTTCGTTCGGCTATTCTGACTTCATGAAGTGAGGGAAGTGTATGTGTGTGTATGTTTTGTGTGTGCTCGTAATCCCCGATAAAATTTCACAACTCCCATATCAACTATATTCAATAAACTCAATCATTCCTCAATAAATTAACGAAAGGGCGATTAACCCTCTCGTTTCCGTATATACTGCTCAACTTTTGTTTTAAAGATAAACCACAATTAACATAACATCAAATTATAACATCAAAATCACTTTCAAGATATTTTAAACCGCTCTTATTAACCAGAATTAAGATACTTTTTGTTATTGTCTAACCAGTATTTACACAGTTTAAGCAATATCCAACCTGGATTTGTACACTTAATGTCACAGTTCAACATACAGAAAAATGGCTGAAGGTTGATCATCATCATCATCATATTTTTTTCAAATCAACAAATTAATCACTTTGCTTGGTACACTTATATCACTGATCTCTCTCGGATCCACATACATGCTCACTCGAGCGTTCTCACACAGGACACGCCTTTTTTTTGCGTTCCCAACCCAAGTGTCACTAAGCATTGTGTTGGCCCAACTGCCTCAACACCATCATACGAAATACTGCATTGATCTCTACTTTAACAGTTTAACCTTCAGACAATTTAAACAGTCACGGCTGTTACAGATAAAGAGCCCTTATTAAGCCAAGCTTAATACGAAGTCAACTAAGCATACTGGTTAAACAATTTATCTCATAACATAACAAGTTAGAACACTACATATGACTCATTAGTCCGCAGCGTGGTTTATTCATTCATCGTTAAATTTCAATTCAATCAACAAATTATCATCAACACCACATCAATTAAACAATTTACTTTTGCATTAATAAAAAGAAAGATAACTATAAAGCTTGACGTTGCATCAACATCTCATCTCGTCATCGTACAAACAAATCCTGTTTCAAAATCTTGCCTTCTAAGAATTTAAGAAAAGGCACCGATCATTCGCGAAAAAGTAAGAAACACAATGATTTGAAATGTATTTTTGAATTTAGGATCCAATCTGATTTTACTGCATTCATTATATCTTATCACATTTATTCTAACGCTAATTTGATCATATCAGAATTTTATTTGTAGTACGAATCAAACATAACATTCAAATTCAACTCTTTTAAAGTAAGTCTGTAAGAGAGTGGTCTGTAGTCAACACGACAGGAGAATGACATTTCAAAATTTATTTTTCATCATATTTGTCGTCAGTTGTCACTTCGAAAATACTATTTTAATACTTACGTCAAAACATGTGACATACATACCTATCAAATCATAGGGATAGCAATTTTATAATAACCCATTCTCTATCAAAATATTGTCACAAAGTTATGTAGGCAAAACATGAAATGAAATAATGTTACTATTTAAATATGCAGTTACTGTTGCTCATCAATTGCAGATATTAAGTTATCATTCAGTCTATTTTGCAACAATCTGCAATCAATACGCGATCATTGAAGTTCGCAGTAAAAGCGCTAAAGAGTTTCAACTACGTAGGAAACGCCAATGTTATATTCAAAGATTTTACATGCCCATCTTAACACGTATGAAAAACAGAATGTAGTAAAGGACAAGTTTCATGCTAGAGTGACCATGACCATTTAGTCTCTTGTGAATATCTCTTAATACGTAGCAGCACGGGTAGGTTGATCTTTCTGTTGCGCAGGTTGCACTACATTTAATGGTGTTGTGAACCAGAAGAATACCATGTTACAATTGTATCTTTCACCAACCCTAACAAAGTTCTCTTTACTTAATTAATGAGTATTCGGTACTGAAATAAATAAAATAACGACTGAAAGCTTTATGCCAATCCTGTAGGGGCTCGACCATGCATGTCAGTAATCAGCGCGAGACAGCGCTCACAACAGCGCCGGCAGGAGCATCAACAACCCGTTGCAATTTGAAAGAAACAAGCCTCGCTCCACACTTGCAGCAAATAGCTACACAGATTCAAATCTCGCCGTTTTTCCTTAGCTGAAACATTTAAGATAGGTTACTCTTAGTTTCATGATATCAAGCATCATATTCACTGCGACTACTTATCTTGCATTCCTTTTGTGAAAAACCTGAAACCAAACGCTCATTTCCATTTATTTCTCGGATTTTAGTCCTAAGTACCAATGTGCCAACATGTTTTTTTAGATAAAGCCCAACTTTGTAATCACACTCCATGATCTCATCATCTCCGTTATGTTTGATTTGCTATCACACTCCATGATCTCATCATCTCCTTTATGTTTGATTGATTTTATATCGTTTCTCTATGTAAAATTTTCCTTCAAGCTTATTTCAAATGTCATACAAACTGTATTGTTCTTCATTTATTTTCCAATTTGTGGGCAGGTTTGTTCCATCACTTCTGATTTAGCAGAAGGAGGTATTCTATGGTGTGAACTCTGATCATCTCTACAAATCATGCATCAAAGACCACTGCAGTACTATGAACATAGATCTCTCTCTGTGGGCGTACTTATGTGTCAGGATTACCAGGATACTAAATAAAACCCATAATTCGATAGGCACAAGGATACTATCCGTTTATTGCCTGATAACACCCGATTTTATCAATTCAACGTTATTTAGTTGTTTACTTTGATTCGCGATACTCAATCTGTCTGTCCTCTTGACAGTTCCCTTTTTCTTAATTTCAAAGATTATTACGAACCTATTTTAGACTGCACCGATATATATATATCTTAAACAGACTAGCCGTTGTTCGCGGCATTGCTCGCAAATCACCACTGGCTTCCGATGATAGAAGAAATCACTAGCATGTATTTTCTACCCAGTGTATTTTTACGATGAAAGCCACGTGCTAATTTTAGCAGAAATTTCTTCGAAATCTACTTTCAAACCAACCTTTATCTCATCTTTACCTCTGCCAGGATATTAACAAACATGAGAAATGTTTTATTATTTCTACTCAGAAAAGCAAACCCGAATTTTCACGATTTGCAAACAAACTTTCAAGCCCTATTTACCCCCGTTCAAATCAACCTCATGTTCCACAAACTCTAAAACATATTTATTTTTTTAACCAACTTCAAAAAAAGGACAAGGTTCTCAATTCGACTGCATTTTTTGTGTGTTACCTGATAACTTTTTACTGGGTGTACCAATTTGGATGATTCTTTTTTCATTCGAAAGTTACTGTTTGTCGTGGTGAAAAGTTACTGCCATTGTTATTTTTTAGAAGACTTATTTTGGTATAATATACTATTTAAAACCACAGAAGAAAAATAGTATATAATTGTATCAAAAGTTTAAATCATATTTTTATTAGGACTTGTTCAAGTTTCTTGCCACGAGTGACGGCATGTGATCTGTTAACTCCTTGAGAAGGCTAATGATATCCTGGAGATTCTTTTCTCCCTTTTCATCCTGCCTGCGGGATGGCATCCGATCAATCGTCTTCTCAATCGTCTTGCAGATGAGGATGATACCCGTCCATTTTATGTAGTACACGTTGTAAAAACGCAAACACTTCATCGGCTATGAGCCGATCAAAACTCACAGCCATATAAGCGTGTAGCGGCAGCCGCCGTGCTAATCTCCGATAATTTAATATAACGTCCGTCGAGATACGTCCATTGCCAAACTCAATTATAACCAATTTGTTTTTAGCGGTTGATTTTTCAAAAGCGTTAAACCACGTACATATTTTTTATTTATTTCGAACCAAAACACTGAGCCCAATATCTTGTGGCATTTACTTAAAAATTACGGACGACCAAATTAAATTTCAAAAGGGTAGAATTTCCAAAAATCCAGCTCCAACATTAAGTTGCCTACGGTACAAAGGGAACTTTTGACAATTTTTAAGATCCATGAGTTTGTGCGGGGCCATGATAACATGTCAAGTCAGTCGCTCCAATACTCTTTTTTGACCTCGATGAAAAAGAGGGGTGTCTGTCTGTAGCATCGTAGCTCCCAAACGGATGAACCGATTTTCATCTAGTATTTTTATCTGAAAGGTGACTTAATCAAGGATGTTCTTAGCTATGTTTAGTTTAAAAGTGTCGGAGTTTTTTAAAATTTCAATTTAAGATTATTACGCGAACATAATTACGCGACCTTGCTGTGCCACAGTTCTCTAGCAACCTCAGCGCAGAGTTGACTGCGTAGCAAACGCTACGCAAAAATATATCGTAGCAAGCGCTACAGAAGAAGCACGGGTAGCAAATGCTACATGCCGAAGAAAGGGAGCTATACAAAAACTTTTAAATAAAAAATCAAAACGCCTTTATTTAAAATAAAAAAAAATTAAAAACAAAAATTAAATACTGAAATTCCTATTTTCATTTACTTAAAAATACGCTATCTACTGAAATGTTTGAAGACAAAGCCTTTACTTACAATACTTTATTATAATAAAATATAGTTATCTCCTTATACAAGATATTTGGAATCAATAATATAATCCAACCAGAATTTATTCTAATTAACTATAGCAATTAAAATTCATTTTCATCTAATTTCCTTAACTTAATTTTATTGTTCGTTGGAAATCAAGATGAAATAAGTTGAATCCTAAAAAAATTTTTTTTTTAAACGCTTTTATTTCAATAATGTTTAGTTTATAAAATTAGCTACAAGTTGTGAAAATTTCAAGTCTCTACGTAAAATAGAACATAGAGAATTATGCGTCTAAAGTCTGAAAATCGTTTTTTTTAATTTAACAACAAATAAACAATGAAAATTAGTTTAAAATATGATTTTCGTGTATTGTCATCGGAAATACACATGTCTGCCAAATTTCATCAATTTTCATTAAAGGGAAGTCATTCAAATTAACGTTACAAGATTTGATCCTTTGATGCTTTGATGCTCCGAAGTGAAGCTAAATAAAAGCGTTTAAAAATAGACCTAATCGGAAAACGGAGGAAGTTATTATCGAAAGATTACTTGCCTACAAATCTGAAAAAATCTACGAATCGATAAAAATCTTGTACTTAATCTCGGTAGGATACTTTGAGAATGCGATCGCTACTAACAAGCTATTAACTAGTGAAGCTAAGCTAATTAGCCATACTTCACCTTGATGCACGAAGCAACTACTATGATGATAATTCAAGTGAACTTTGTCTTTGTAATAAAGTTAAGGTATATTTAGAGGTGTTACAAGTACGTATATTTAAAATGGTTTAAATTCTTTTTCCCTTCCTGAATGCATATTAGTTTATTTGTTTAGTTGGACATTATTAAGGTAAAATTAGACATTATCAAGGTAAAAACATTTATGAGAATCAAAGAAAAAAATAAATAATTTCGATTTGTAATACGAAAAAAGTTTATTTCTAACCCTGCGCGAACCATCCACGACCACTCTCTTCGGCGTTCTGCCGGTAACTGCGTCTGCAGTAAACGGGTGCTTACACACACAAGCATGGCGTTAGCGTCGATTTGTACAGATGTGTGTATTGAGTGTTGTTTGTTTTGTGAGCGCAAGTCGCAAAGATCCTAAACTCGATAGCCTATTCGGTTCATAAAGAGGTTAAAGCTGGCAAAATCCAAAAATAATTCATTCATATGAACGTACAGCCTCCTCTTTTATAAGTCGGTTAAAAAAATTAGTGTTTGGTGACTTTTCAGTAAGTGAATATCTGAAAAATGTTGGTACAAGAATTAAACTAGTTGATAACAAAAACATGGCTGGGTGGCTGGCTTCAACCCATTAATGACCCATTACTGAGCACGGGTCCTCCTGAGGAGGTCTAGAGAAATAGTTGTCGTTTCATTGCATTTTCTGAGAACATTTAACATGGTAGTTATACTTTTTTGTATACCATCAGAAAGTAGAGATTTCAAGGAACAAACTTTTTGAAAAAAGCTGATATTTTGACGGGTGAATTTTTGATTGAAAATTAGGGTGCTTTTTCGATTTTAAATCAAAATAAGGTGAAAAAATAAATATTTTAAATAAAAAAATACAGTGTGTTTGGTACATACAAAGGTAAGTTTTCACCAAATTTCGTGAAAAAAAATTTTTTTTGTGAAAGATAAAAATAAAAAACTAAAAAAATGGTTATTTAAATTTTTCACATAAATTTTGAGGTTATGTAAAACAGTGTAAACATAAAAGTTCTAGATCTTTTTATTACCTACAACTTTGCCATTTAACTTTTTCCCATAAGACTTGTAGTTTTGCCCGAAATTGAGATAAACCGCTTTTTACCCTTAACCCCCCCCCTTCCCCCCTCTTTCCGACCTCAGATCACCCGTAAATTATTTCCTTTCATTTTTGTTTTATTCTCTTCTTTCTGCAACGGGTTTCATCATACTATTATTTTTTTGGTTTAAAAAATTTTCGGCAATGGTCTATATGTAAAAATCGTATACAAATAAAATTATATGGACTAACTAATAAATGTAACCTACATTTGAATTTACGTGTCCATTACAATAAATTCAAACGAATACTCACGATTTTAATATTTTTATTTTGACCCAGCTACATGGATATAAGCAGTGATAGCCTAGCGGTTAGAACGTTGGTCTCTCAAACGCAGGAGCCCGAGTTCAAATCCTGGCACGCACGTCTAATTTTCAAATATTATAAGCGTATTACAATTTAATTATCACTTGCTTCGGTGAAGGAAAACATCGTGGGGAAACCTGCACACCGGAGAGTTTTCCATAAAGGTCTCGAAGTTGTGTGAAGTCTACCAATACGTGGCCAGTACCCCTCACACTGTGAGAGTAGATCCCGAGCCCAGTATTGGCACAAAGGGTTGTTGCTTTGCTTTGCTTTTACATGGATAATGGTCACGGCAGGAATAATAATAATAATTACGTCAGTTTTAGTTATAATTTTATTATGAAAATCTAATATATAAAATTCTCGTGTCACAGTTTTTGTTGCCATACTCCTCCGAAACGGCTTGACCGATTTTGATGAAATTTTTTGTGCTTATCCGGTATCTATGAGAATCGGCCAACATCTATTTTTCATCCCCCTAAATGTTAGGGGTAGTCCACCCCTAAATTTTTTTTTTATTTTTTAGACAAAATTTTTAATTTCTATTTTTTTATGATACAACATACAAAAATACATACAATCCTCAATTTTCACCCTTCTACGATCAACCCTTATTTTTTAATAGCCATTTTAGTAATTTAACCATTTTTCCTCTCCGGTCGAAAACTGATCAATTGTTAGGCGATACGAAGTTCGCTGGGTCAGCTAGTTTTTATATAATTTTATTGTTATGAATAAAAGTTAAAAACACATTTTTGTGGAAAATCATGCCTCAAAGAGTTAATTTAGAGGATTTTAAAACATGAAAACTTGTGGTGCAAGTTAGTATTGCATCTTCGTCAGTTTTGAAGTAAAAGGTTCTTAAAATTTAAAGTCTATTTTAAATACTAGTTAATCTACGTTAGACCATAGCATCTTCTTCTTAATTTTAAAGAACCTTTCTGCAACAGGCTGTAAGTAATACAATGACGGTTTGATTATTAACAACTGTCAGCTGTTGTACTCTTATGAGTACAATATT
Organism: Thymelicus lineola; assembly: GCA_963932265.1. Taxonomy (NCBI): domain Eukaryota; kingdom Metazoa; phylum Arthropoda; class Insecta; order Lepidoptera; family Hesperiidae; genus Thymelicus; species Thymelicus lineola. The sequence goes on from OZ010680.1 coordinate 21,599,578, forward strand.
TTATTATAACTGAAGTCAAGGTTTTGACTTGTCTACTGGCGTTTATTTCTTTACGTTGTAGTTGTAGATTGAAAAGCTTATTGAGAGAGATTAAGATTTTGCACTCTTTTTAGCAGAGTTTTTTTATTGAAATAGCCGACAATTGAGCCGATCCACCTGATGGTAAGTGCCTTTCGTCGCTCATGGACATCAGTAACACCAAAGGAATCACTGACGCGTTGCTGACCAAGAAAAAGAGAAGAAGAAAGAAAGAAGTGTTTCTCAAGCCCCCAGCCGAAACATGACGAGTCGTTTGGCGGCTGACTAATGCTGGCCAAACACAATCAAATATACTTGTCAAGTTTGCAGCGGACTTGACGCGGCATTCAGTCTTGACGGTGTATGCCCACGGTATGGCTATCTAGCCATATAGCTATCTTATGCAAACTGGATGCCGCATCAAGTCAAACTGCAAACTTGACAAGCACACTTGATCGTGTATGGCCACCATAAGCAAGAGGGCGAACCCCGTGGAGAAATCATAACATTAGTAATGGTATTATTGAACTATTTACCAAAATGATCTATATCTATACAAGTAAATAAAATTGAAGTGTCTGTCTATGATTTTGAAATAAATGATTTTTTTTTGTTGAAGATCGATACTTGTACAGTACCAAAACTGAAGAACGAGTTTTTAATTTTTTTGTCTATCTGTCTGTCTGTTTGTTTGTCTCCGCTAATTTTTTATACAACTGAACGGCTTTTAACAGGACTTTTACTAAGATACTAAGAAGGTTTCAAATTAAAGTATAACTAGACAATTTTTTAGAATGCGTAAGTAGTTAGTTTGCGGCAGTTCTTTTCACGTTCAAAATTCTACCATTCATCAGTGCTCACATCGTTATAACTCAGACATATAACTTAAGGTTGGGACAAGAAACAAAAGAACGCAGTGTACACAATGATATTATACGTAAAAAAACAATAATGGATGTTAATATCCATATCACCCATGTTTATAATAACTGAGTGACGTTTTATATAGCACTCTGGGATTATTATCAAAGAATTATTTTATCAAAGTATTATACTCAAAATTTGTAAACAATTGTTAACCCCTAATAAAACGTCTATCAGATGAATCGTCAGCTAAGCGCACTTACTTTATAAATTATCGAACATTCGTAACCCCGCTAATTTTAGCAACGGCGATTCACAATTTTCGTGTGCATCGATTCCGTAGAACGTTCCAGCGACTTTTTGCGATCAACGTAAAAAAAGCGTGACTCAGGGGTCGCATGATGCTGCATCGCATTTTTTAACGACTCACTGCGTTCGGTCGTTGTGACCGACGCTCGATATTACACGGTGTGTAGAAAGCGTTTCACTTACAGTAATAATTCACTGGTTTGGAGTTTTCACTTCCGTTGGCAGTCCTTATAACTATATTTACCACCTGATGGTAAGCGGCAATGAAGTCATGGGTGGTAAAGTGTACTAACTTAGTAAAAACCTATTCACTATTAACTCAAAGACACTCACATGATAATCGAACGGCAACTGACGGCAATTTATTCCAGTTCTTCGCTCTACTCGTATGCATTATCAAACAAAGAAACAAAACACGTTAGACGTACCGTATGTTGACGACGAAGGGATTAATCCCCGCCGTACGTTATTTCTGCGCCCACTCTCCAAAATGTATCCTATCAAATTCAGAGAGGCTGGCAACTCGGCGTCTGTGTTCGAGGCTTTGGAGGTTGATTTTAATCACTTTAGGGTCGTCTATAAGCCCATTAGCTCACAGTATGCTCACAGATGCTACGCGCTGTGACGGACTGATGCACTTGACGAAACTATTAGAATACTATTCTGTTTGACTACGGAACCTTAAAAACTGGTTTATTCGAAATCGTTAAGTATTAATTTTTACATAATTATTTGGTCACATAATGCAATGCCGTATGATCTAACTCGTGCGATACATTTGAAGGCAAAGATGCTTTTTTCCATCGAGACAGGAAATTCTTGTATCGAAGAAGAATCAACCTTATTGACAATACGTCGTTTTGTACTGTTGAAATCTCGACCTTATGACCTAAGCAGAAGATCTTTAAAAGAATGATACTGGTTTGATGAATTTTGTATCAACAATAAATCGACTCAATAAATATACTCTATGCCGTTGAAAATTTCTCAGAATATTGTAAGAGCGAAAACGATGTGTACGTGCAAATACGCTCCGAAAAACACGTTTATAAATGCATGTAATTAATACCATTACGAGGTATTTGTTTAAGCTTTGTGTGTGGATCCCCACACATGATTTTTTATAAAAAAACCACCAACCTACCCTCGCTTTCGCTCGCTTATTCGATTTTTTCTGTTTTTCCTTTAAAAATAAATATCTCCTTCCTCCTCATCTTCCCTCCACTGTCTAATTAAGGTATAAGGTATTAATTAAGGTAGAAGGTACTTCAGTGAGTTTATTTCATTCAGTTTAATGTTTAAAATAAATAACTATGATTAAAGTCAAAGAAGTATAAGAAGTTATGTGAGTACATAGGTACATATATTTAGCTTTTTAGAATACAGTTACGATTAAAAATTGTTCTATCCCAAGGGTTTAACCCCATCCCTCTTTTGCGTAAAACTATAAAACCACTAGGGCCAACAAAAACGATGCATTCGAAAAAAGCTTTTGTCACATCCTTAACTAGCTCTTTACTGGTAATCTGGGAATGGTACACCCGATTTGTGTCAACTAATATCGGCCCATTAGCTCAGTTGGTTAGAGCGTCGTGCTAATAACGCGAAGGTCGCGGGTTCGATCCCCTCATGGGCCATTGCTTTTTTTAAATTTAATAAACGTTAATCGGTTACAGCTCGCCTTAGAAAGTTTTCTAAAACACCTTTTTTTAAATATAATTTTATATCGCTCTGCCCGAAAATTTTGCCTCATTTTTTCGTAATAATAAGTACCCGATATTCTATTTCAGATTATGCTAAATTTCATAAAAATCCACTCAATAGTTTTTGAATGAATTATTGACTTTCAAATTAAACCATTTTGAGGCATATTGGTTGGATGGATTCAGTCTTTAAAGGAAATTCTTACAAACATTTTTTGTATTTTATATAATGTATGTATATAGATAAGTTAACTACTATTCGTTTCATAACAAACATTGAGATGTTGAAAATAACTAAGCGCTCAAACGTGCACTAAACTTACTCCAGTGAGAGTTTCACAGTATTTTTTCCGATTCCGGTTCAATACTTATAAAATATCCGATGAACACGCCGATCTACCTGATAGCTACTTAATACTGCGCTCTACAACGCTGCATTCGAGAGAAGAATATACCCTTTCAAAGCTCACACTTCAAAAGTTTGCAAGGTGTATTTACAGAAATAAATCTCCCTGCAGCCTTCAAAGGACTTAAAATACTTACCAGCACAAGGAGATTTTAAACTTAAAGAGAAAAATTTTAAATCGAGCAAACGGATAAATTTCTTCAAGAAGAACTCGGTTGTGTGTATAAAAGAGAATCGCGCACTATTGAAAGGTTATAGTACCACCATCCACAATGCATGAGAACCAAAGAGATTTAGTTGGGAAGTGTAGGTAAATACATTGATAACTGGTATATTATAGTGTGTATATTTCTCCACAATAGATATTAATTATGTTATTATTCATCCTTAGTTCAACATTATACGAGTACATATTATACATATATCACGAGCAGAGCAGGTTGGCTTAGATTGAAGTTGGTGTCTGCTTTAATATTTTACGAAATATTTCAATAAGTAGTATAAGTTCAAATGGAATGAATTATAGTAGGTAATTAATATTTTAAGCAAATAAAAATCCACGATTGATTTGATTGACTCGTATGTCTTTATTTAATAGATGTGGTAAAATCAAACAAGGTACCCGTTTGAAAAAGTTTTTCACCATTATTCCTGATATATGAGGTAAAGTGTTTCGACGACAACAGCTAGTATATTATATAATGTTAGTATAAACCTCGTATAATATTATGTACAGTAGAATAATCTGTACTAAATTAGTGTACTGACATTTGACAATTAGCACAAGCGTCCACATAATTCGCGCTGTTGCTTCTAATTAATTATTCTCGTATTTGACCCGTCTCTAATGATCTAATAATCTCTGCTGATCAGATATCACGAAGATGGAAGCCACAAACAATAATTCGCCATAAACCACAAATCAATGAGCCACAAGGTAGCTTGCATGGCAATCCTAAACCAATCATACTGCTTCGCTAAGTGCTTATTTAGATTAAATTCGAAGCTAATTGTCAACTTGATTGTGATTTTTAATTGCTTTAAACGTCGACGATGAAACTTGCTCGTATAACAAGGGGATAGCGTCAGTCTTGAAGTGTATCATAACATCACTGAAAGCACGTCTCATACCTGCTTTTGGAAAGAGAAGACTAGAAAAAATTTACGATGCATTTTAAAATAATATGAAACCAGTTGGGGCTTCGTACCTACATTCTTTGAACAAACGAATTCGTTTGTTATATAAAATATGTAATACGCTTTATTTTACACCATAACACGGAGACAGACTGCCGACACTGTATATTCACATATTACTTGTCTAAAGTAACGGAAAATTATTTTTGAAATTGAACGAAATAATTAAGCGATATCAGGTGGTATGTAAGCTCGTGGGCAATAGCCCATGGACCAACTGCGTAGACCAACTGGGTGGTCTTCGGGCAAAAACAAATTGTTCTAATCTAATTCTGTTCAATAGAACAGAAAATAATGAACACTGCATCGGCATTAAATAGAAAAATTATACAATTTGGTAAAATCTTTCCACTCGACGCCGAAACTACGACAATCCGATTATACGCTTCTATAGGGTACCTACAGTACTTTGCGGTAAGGCTACTCTTGTCTTCGAGCGCTGCGTTCTAGTTACTACAATATTAAGTCTACGCTACTTCGGCAGCTTAGGTACACTAAAATTGTTCTATCATTATTAATATACAGTCAAATATAATGGGTATGATAATCATATGTTTTTCCATCAATATACTGGAAAACTATTAATTATTAAAAATTATATAAAACATTAATATTAATAATACAATTATAAAAAAATACTATAATAGCTTTCTGCACTCTTCGATGGAAAAATTTTATGTATCAAAATTCATACTCCTTTGTCTACAAATTGTCATTAAAAAAAAGATACAAAGCTTTTCTTCTCTTGTATAATAATGTGTTCTGAAAAATACTAAAAATTACAAAATTTTGCATTCAGAAATGTCCATCTGTCTGGGTCAAGCTGCCGATAGAACCAATATCAATTGTACTTTTGAAAAAATAAAATTCGTCTTGATCTTCTTCATGATAAATGTAATTCTTTTTTATTTTAGACCAGTTTCTATACAAATAGTTGTAGTCCATTGAAATGTTACATTTTTTAGGCCTTACCTTGCGTTTTTTAGAGGACGCAATTTTATTTTTTTGATGTGTAGGGGGGGTCAGTGTAAAGCTAAAACCAAGTTTGTGGGGTCGCCACCCTTGTCCCACGGCCGCCATCTTGAAAATAGGGGTTGGAATGGTTTTTACGGTATATCTCTTAAACTATTTATTTGAGAAAAAAAATTTGTTAACATTTTTTGTTGCAAATTAAATTCTCTACAACTTTGGTCCAGTAACTTTTTATCGTAGAACTATAAATAAAAAAGTTTTAAGCGAAAATCTTCAGAAACTAAAAACTAAAAGATATAGGTTAAGCGACAACTTCAACACAATGTTTTGAGAGCTATTCTTACAATAACAGAGGTTAGGAATAATAATAACAATAGCAGGCAGCTGTTCTTTTATTCCCTCATGCTCACTTGGGTATTTTCTTCCTGAACAGTATTCTCGGTAACGGCTATCAGATTTAAAATTATTTTAAAAATCAATAATTGTTAAATTCTGTTATGGAGTGAAAAAGAGTCAATAATTAATTATTAATAATATTGCAAAATTTGTAATTAAAAAAGTTATAATAACAAAATAAAAAAAAATAACTGATGACATCTTATTAGTACACACGTATAATATAGGTATAGTTAAGAGTACTAAAAAATAGTACTCACTTCGGAGCGCTGTAAAACCTTAGCTATTGACTTAATGACAAAATGATGCAAATAAAAGTTGTTCCTCAAAAAACGATCTACAAAAGTGGTCAGATATCATTTTTTCGTAAAATGATAAAAAAAAAGTTACATCGAAAAATATAAATTTTTTTCTCGAATTTCTGAAGATTTTCGCTTATAACTTTTTTATTTATAGTTCTACGATAAAAAGTTACTGGACCAAAGTTGTAGAGAATTTAATTTGCAACAAAAAATGTTAACAAATTTTTTTTCTCAAATAAATAGTTTAAGAGATATACCGTAAAAACCATTCCAACCCCTATTTTCAAGATGGCGGCCGTGGGACAAGGGTGGCGACCCCACAAACTTGGTTTTAGCTTTACACTGACCCCCCCTACACATCAAAAAAATAAAATTGCGTCCTCTAAAAAACGCAACCCCAAATGTAACTTTTCAATGGACTATTGACAAAATTAGCAGTTAAGCCACCTGCTACACCATAGACTTCACCGATACTCTGCTGACCAAAAATAAAGCTGGAACCCGAGTACTGAGACCAAAAGGCCTTTCATATCTGTAAGGTAATATAATAATTGTTTTTATTATTCTTTGTAAACTTCTAATAAAATATTTATATTTAAACTGAGTGGACTTGAGTTGTCTTTAAATAAAAAGTATGTCATCTTAAGCACACTAATGTCACGCTTAAAGTAAGGAATTTAGTAATTTTGATTTTTGAATAATTTTATTTGGAAATCTGTTTGCACAGATTAAGTTTGGCGCTTATTAATGAATCAACTTTGTTTAATAAAACATTAAATAAAATTCCGTTTTTATCGCATATTTATCTGAATGTAAATTCTGGTATAATAACTATACTGCTATAATATTTTAGCCGTCTTGGGGCGGCTTAGAATACAAACCCCAATCCTACCCTGGATGGGTGTCGTAAGGGGCGACTAAATCCGGCCCCGCTAGTGGTAGGGTCTTTAATTTTTCTGTGTTTTAGTGGTCGGATCGGGGTGCGCGCGGTGTCAAAACATCGAGTTTGGTGAGTACTACGCAGAATTGAAATAAAATTTAAAGTAGGTAGTTATTTGAAAATTTAATTTGGAAAATACAGGTTTTTTGGCGGGTTTTGCCAAAAATTTGCGAAAGAACAATGCCCAAAAAATATTTTTTATTTTTGTTAGCGTCTTAAAACGTCAGTTATACCGAAGCAATTCAATTATTTTTTTACGTATTTTAAAATTAATACCTGTACCCGTATTACCCAGCGTAAAATAATTTTATTAATAAGTGATGAATTGACTATAATAACAATGATGTCAACAATGTCCATTTTCATTCGGGCACTCACTTCAATACATAGCTTGTATCAAGCAAGATATAGGGAGACTTCTGGCCAATATTACAGACAGAATTTCGTTATAAATGTTGGTATGACAAATGTAATGATGTCAAATTTCCATTTCCGGTTGTCAATCAAAAAAAAGTCAGAATAAAATAATGATAAAAATTCCAGGCAACCGTAAGTCTCCCCTACTCTATGACTCAATGGTTATAAGAATTCAATCTCAAAATACTTTGATTCTGGGGTGTGTCTGCTGAAAATTCTTATATATCTAAGCTCAGAAATTAAAGCGGAGATTTTTAGATTTTTTTTTATTTTAAGACGCTAAAGTTGAAAATGAAATAAAACGAAGTATGGCAGTTGGGCATTGTTCTTTAGGAAATAATTTTTATGAAATCTGTAGAAATGGGTGCGCCAAGGAATTTCCAATCTCCTGCCCTGCAGTGGTCGGTCAACATTTATTCGTTATCGTCAAATCAGTAACAACGCCATCTAGATTCGGTAGTTTGCGATCGTCAAATCAGTCGCCGTCTAGATTCTTAGAACTTATCGGATAAAGTTTATTATTCTCATATTTTTATTTCTCATAAATTTTCATACCCCGGGGTATAATAATAATATATATTGCAGAAATCAATTCTCAAGGAGTTAAACTCCAAAAAAATATTATATAAAAAAACCCAAAGAAAAATTTAAATGGGTTCCACGTCTTTTAAGTATTGAGATACCTGTGCCAGAAGGACTCTTCCACATCACTCTTAAAACTTATTTTACTTACGTTAATTATTTATGGATAGTAAAAGCATGCAAGCAAGTATATATTCCAAGGCAAAGCTGGTTCGTTTATTCTCATCAGATCTTTACTTTTAGTAGGTAACAATTAATTTTAGCGAGTGGGTGAAAACCAGTATAATTATGTTGACCTCTCCACGAGCCTCACGTTATCAGTGATGGGTCTCACTAATATGGTAGACATCGAGAAGTTAGCACAAAAAACTTTGCCGTCCAGTTTATGATGACCTTTGTACAAATCCTCCTCATTCCATCAGTCTTGTCTACTTGGTTTGAAGGCGTTCCTGTTAAATATACTAGTAAAACCATCGCGCACTGCACTTATAATATTATTATAATTATTTCAGCTCAGCTTCCGTCGAGGTAACAGTACTGCAAGGGATTGCTAAAAGTTATCGTCTACACCAGATCTGGTAAGGATATCCAACAGATCACAACGTTGGTATTGTTAGACTTCAGCAATGCCTTCAAATGTATTTGCAATCAGTATTACCAATATAATCTCTCCGAGGGCCCTACCACCAGTGAGCTGGACTTAGCCGCCTCTTATGACACCCATCCGGCGTGGGATGGGGGTTAGCATCATTACATACCGTTGAGGTTTCTTATCTAATCCATTTGCTATTCAAGCCGCTCGGCTTTGGAATGCGCTACCTGAAGTTCTCCGAAACCCTGTCAGCAAATTTACTTTCAGATGAAATGTAAACAGGTAGACATATTTTTCTTTATGTACGTTAAGATGTATTTTTTCTTAATTGTTAGTTTCATCTTAAAGTAAAGTGCATAATTCCAACCCGCTAGTTTTGCATCCATCCCAAATAAGAAATCCGGTTAACGTTTTACATGCAATAAGTAGAATAGTTAAAATATAAAATTTCGTTTTTAAGACATTAGAAGAGAATACACGTGACGTTTAATGTCGACTTGTCATCAAAAAGCGACGCGATGAAGATGCGTGATACTAGGCGCACAACACTCGCTAGGAGTTGTCTTGGATTGATAGCGCGCGCCGGGGCGTGGGTGCGAGCGAGATGTACTTATAAATAAGAGATAAGTATGACTTCTTACATGCATACGTAAATACACACATAGGTTTTTTTAAAATAAAACGGAGGTATTCTAATGTTATTGGGAGAAAAATCCATCTATTATAAACTCCCACTTTGTTTCAATAAAAAGTTGTTTTAATAAATTCACTCCTCATCAAATTCTTATTGCTTTTTAATAAAGCTGATTATAATATCTATATACTTGTTTGACAATTCGAACTCTTAAACTTAATTATTACAGTCAATTTAGAATGGTGATGTGCTGTAGCAACAACCCATTCCACATAGATCCCAAGTGGGTGACCGCTAGTGGTAAAATCTTCTTGGGCGCTTCCGCGATTCTGAAATACTCAGTCAACATTAAAATTTCGGCCTCGCTGAGAATTGAACCCAGGACCCTCGGTATGGCGGTCCGACATGGTAAACATTACGCTACGCGGGTCATCAAAAATGGTAGCATAGGTTGCATGCATAGGTACATTGCTGTAAGGGCTTGTTATGAATCAATATAATTGATTAAAGGCTTACGAGCGTACGATCATAATATAGTTTGGTTGTCAGCGAACTGGAAAATTGAGCCACCCGCTCACCCTTGCCTCCCTGTGGGGGCACGGGGATGCAGTGCAACAGCGTCTTTATCCCCCCAAATGGGCGGGTCCTATCATGTGGGATGAGCGTTTTCCCTGAAACATTTCCTGTCTTTTTCTATCTTGTGCATTTCCTATCTACTCAACTCTTGTAAAATAGTTCTGTTTCATATTTTTGCTTATTGATTGTGATTGCTTTCTCTTTTTAGTTATTTCAACTAATTACAACTAATGAATAGGATGTATTCAGGTATCTCTACCTAGTCTGTGATTCAGTTAGGCATTTACTTTTGACAGTTTAATGATTTCGATTTTTTTTTAAACTTTCGTTTAACTTGCTTGTCCTTAAGTTTATTAGCACTAAACTGGGTCAAATCTAGTAAGCTAACTTAGAACTACTTCCTTTTATCCTAGGAAGTTGTAATTTTAGATACTGCTTTGGCTCCAATGACAATGCATTTTTATGATAATGGTGACCTGATACTTCACTCGGGGTTGGCTGAAGACAAGGGAACTCCGTGACTTATAACATTACAGACATTAAAATTTATATTCGCAATCAATTATGACAGCTCGTTCTAAAGTCCATCATAACTATACATTTTAACCTAGTTCCATACCAGAAATTTCGTCAGCGGCTGGCAGCCCAACACAAAACATAGCGAGATTTCAAATAAGATACTTCCCACACTTGTAATTTTTAAAATTATATATGTCGTAGTTATTGCCACCCGATGACAAATTCCTTCTACTTACGTCCATCCATTACATAGTACACAGACGCGGCGGCGAGTCCCTCGCGCCCAATGCTCGCGCCGCTATTTTGTCAATACGGTCTGCATTGCTCTCTTTGTTGACTTCGGTCATCGATGTTATAATTAATGTAATACGTGCTCTTAGTAAAATCTAAGTTTTCAACTAAGTAAACTATTGTTTTCTTTATTTTTCTGCTCTAAATTGATAATGTAAGGATTTGCTATGATACTGAGTAAAAAAATACTTCCATTGTAATTAAAATATTGGTAGTGTTCCTAGGAAAGCCAATGGTTCCTTGTAAGGCCGACCAAAAAGGTGACAATTGGCCTTGTTAGGGCACAAGTCTTCTTAGAAACATCTAGAAACTATGAAAAGTTTTTACATATCTGGAAAGGTAAAATAATGTGCAAATTAATATAATAAAAACAGAAATTCATCATCATCATTCAAACTGCCTCGCTGGGAATTGAACCTAGGGCCTTGGCGCGGCGATCCCGCATGGTATTCATTACGCCACACGGGTTAGGTAGTCTATACCTGTATATCAATGTACATTGGTTACTTTGAGCGCTGTAATCTGTTATGTCCATGATATATTGTATCCCGACATTGCAGTATCAATGGGACTCACAACAAAGAACGGAATTAATCCGAATGCAAAGCTGTCATCAAAGGGTATTTGAATGGCTTGTCAATACATTACCCAAATTACCTGCGGACGAATTTCATCGACCAATATCAGCTATTGACTCTGTACCACGTTCTGTGACTCGTAAAGCTTATTTGTAATCTATACTACATGATTGTATAATTTTAATGCTTGTCATTTATTGTAGATCCCGCTTTGTTTCAACAAACCTGTCCTTTTATTTAAATAAAATTGAAAAACGACACACCGCTGATTGTACAAAAAATCTCAGAAACTACCTAACCGATTAAGATAAAATTTGGCAAGGAGATAGTTTGTGCTAAGGAGACGTCAGCTAAGAACGAATTTTTGGATATTCATCCCCAAAGGGTTAAAATAGGGGTTAGAAGTCACTTTCATACAAATCAACTTCGTCAGTTTTAGAGTTATATTTATGAAATTTTTTAAATAAGTTTGTAGTTATGAATACAAATTAACTTTAACACATTTTTTTGGAAAATCATCCCTTAAAGGGTTAATTTAGGAGATGGAACTTAGTACGTAACTTCGTCATTTTAAGTTAAAAACATAAAAAATTATATATTACTCCAGATTAGAAACCGAAACTGATACGAAAGTTTAGATTTTTTGTTTGTTTATTTGTTTTACACTTGTTTTAAATTTGTTTTACGCTTCTATTACTTTGTAATAAATAAACTCAAAAACTACTGGACCTATTTCAATAACCTTTCATCAGTAGAAACCTACATTATTTCTGAGTAACATAAGAGAGGGATCAGAGGTAAAATTTAGTTTCAGTATATTCGAGTATGTTGAGAATTTCGTCAAGTTATTCCTACTTAAAAACAGTGAAGTCCTGATGATGGGTTCCGTAGATAAAGAGTGGAACTTCTCAATGGCGGGAAATCAATGAACCGTGTCTAAAGACATTTATTGTTGTTATCGTTGACATTTTAAAACCAGTTCATCATTTGAATCACTAGTTTCTGGTGGTGTAACTTGGACACAAGATATTTAACTCCTGGATGGATGGAAATAACGGAACCTTTTAAAATACGTGTTAGAGAACCAAATTTTTGAAGTGAAACTTCTTTAGAATCGTTGTGATTTCAAACCGGATGCAACGGAAAAAACGACAGGTAAGAGACACAAATACAAAAATGTGTAGGATGAAGCCAGGAAAGAATGAGACAGAAATATTCGTCAGTTAAAATAAATAAAAACGACATCGCGACAGTAAAAATGCTAAGTTGTATTCATAGATGGCGCGGGGAATAAGATAGAAGATTCGTTTTATTGCTAGATAGATGGCGCTAGCTGCTCATTTTACTCTTCATATTATGTTAAGAGATGGCGTTAGTTACCACTGTTTTCTTTTTCTTATGTTCGTGTTTATCTTTTAAAAAGTGCTAAGTTGTATTCATAGATGGCGCGAGGAACAAGGTAGAAGATTCGATTTATTGCTTTTTCATCTCATTATCTTGAAACCAAAATTTTGGAAAGTTTCAATTCTACCACGTGTGGATTGCACACATTTTTTATCTATTTTTTAATAATTGTCTGTCTGTTTGTCCGTTTACTGACAGGGAATCACATGAAAACCCTTGAACTGATTTCGACGGAAATAAGTAGGTAAAGTTGTTTTGTATATTATACTTACGGTCATGTTTTAGAAAACTTTTCAACCCGAAAATGTTCCTCCTTTAATGGATGTAATACATGCTATCGCTTTTTCAAAATTTTTCATGAAAATGAAATAAAACAAATTGTTCTTTATTTTTCCCGCTCCCGGAGGTATGATTTGGTATTGTAAGTTTCAGTATTTAAATTTCTAAATAACTTTACTTAAATATAAATTAACCTGTTTATAAATTTTCTTCTGTAAGCGGTAGATACAAATATGATAAGCATAATTTCCGCGTGTGAAGTTGCGGGTAACAGCTAGTAACTATACAAAACATATCATTATAATAACTAATACAGAATGCAACGTCGTATTATTGTGGTTTAGATTTTGGAATATGTTTGAATTGCTAATAGTCTAGAACGTAAAAGCTTTTAGCTAGTTCGAAGTAGAAATAACGGAATATTTGCTTTTACATGGCGAGATTCGTGCATGAGTAGAATCTCGTATTATTTATCCTATTTCTGTTCACGTTCAATTTTTGGGGACTGTTTGAATAGCTAATAGAACGTAAAAGCTTTTAGCTAGTTCGATGTAAAAAAACAAATCAGGGTTTTTCAAGATTATCGGTCCATCGGATCTATCCTGCGTTTCGTTTTTGGTTTCGTGATTTTATGAAGAACCGCGTGGCGTAATGGTTACCATGCCGTAGAGGACTTTTGGAAATTGGAATCATGTGGATGAGAAGTCTGGGTGTTTGTTCTTGTCTTTCTGTGTTGTCCGTGGTACCCACAACACGGAATCCTATAAGTGTGTCGCGTTTATTAGGAATTCTACACATTGCACCCCTTATTATTAATATTCTTATAGGGAACGGGTTTCCTATATGAGTTAAAATTTTTTAATTACTGCTATCGTTGTGTTCATACTATCCGAAGGTTGACTGGGAGAGAATGCTTTTAGCATTAAGTCCGCCTTTGCTATTGTACATATGTATGGTGCAAAAAGTTAAATAAATAAATAAATAAATAAATAAATAAATAAATGGAACGTTGAGATAGTGAATAGCGAAGCTTTTTTTTCAAAATCAGGATTAATACAGATGCACACTTTGCATACCATCCGGTCAATATTTTTATTGTAACACTTAAGATCCTTGTAGTGCTTCAAGCTCTTGACCTCCTAGCTGAACGGGTTTACAAACTACATTAATTTATAATTTTAGACAACGCACAGGGATCAGGTGCAAGCGTTTACACAAACCCCATGACGTCATGGGTAAAATATGTTGTACACGACAAATACGCACATATATTCTATCAAAAATCGGCACCTCAATGGTTGTCATCGCATTAGTAGTCTAGTACTTATTTGCGATTGAAACCTTTCAATATTTTATACCACAACACAACAAAGCTGTCTGTCGAGCGAATAGACGTTTTTAATAACGTCAGTAATCATTAAGTCCAAAAACTTTATACATTGAGATTTTAAAGAATGAGATCTGCCGTATCAAGTGTCATCTAATTACTAAGCTAATTTTAACAAAAGCAAATTTAATCGCTTGATCAATCCAATTTAAACTTTTCCTCCGTTAAGAAAATGAGATTTTCAGAAATATCTGATTAGAAAAGCTGAGACGTCCGTCCAACGCTGTGGTTAGAGACAGAATGTGCGTTCATCGCACAGAGTACTTTGTTATATACTGAAAGCTCATCGTCTGAATGAACGTGACCTACTCTTGGAAGGGATGCGAACAGTCTCGTAAAACACAGTGTAATGACCCAGAGACGTGCCCCAAATCCATCCTTTTCTCAAGGACACAATGTTGAGGTAGGTCTTAAGTGCGAGGGGTAACTCGTTTCCCCGTCTAAGAGGGTGATTCTTTGTACAAACAGCTGACGCGATCAGGAGTTTCAGCTTGGTGTAATTATTGTGTTAAGTAGGTACAGTTATACATAGTCTTGCCATAAATACTGTTAGAGCCTTGTTTAATTTAAGTATCAAATATGTATGTTATACTAGCGAGACATGTTTCGATTGATTATGAGGTACCCGGATGGCCGAGCTTTGCTCGTTTTAAGTGATGTTTAAAAACGCCATCTACTGAAGTAACTTTAATGTTGCTACTCGCCAATAGATGTCAATAAGAGTCTGAAAGAGTTTGTACTGGACTGTGTGATGTTTTTCTGTGAAAAGGAAGCGAAACTGTTTTTGAGTATCAAAATACTGTGCTGGCAAAGATTGCGGAACCTCTTCTTCAAAAAATATGGAAAATCCACAATAAGAATTATTGTGCGCCAGGTAATTGGCATTTATTAAGTTAGTGCGTTCACCATGGTCCATGTTAGACTTCATCGCCACTTACCATCAGGTGGGATTGTTGTCAAGCACTAACTTAGGTATTTTATGTATCTAAATAAAAGAAGCACACAAAACTGGCTGATTGCTCATAAAACTTACTTTATCAGGAAAGACGAGTGGCCCTCTTAAAGCACAAACTTACATCCGTTGAATACAAAATATGGCAACAATTGGAACAGAAAGCTTGCAATAAATCTCACCAGAAAGAATTTCTCAAAGTACCTTGATTAAAGCAGTGACACAAACCTCGTGCGTGCTACGATTGACTACACTCAGTACACTGTAACTGGTCTATGAGGTTGAGGGCTTGTATTCATTATCAGGGAGTGCATTTTAAATAACCTAAATAAATTTATTAGTTATAGTTATTATACATTATTTATTATTGATTCCACACCATCTACCTTTCTGTCACTTTTCCAACCGCAGATCTGCTGGAAGAAATTTCGTAAGAGATAAGCAAAATCTTTGTACTTAGTTTACAATATATCTGTTATTTGTTCTCCTTTTAAGTTTTATGTGTACATGAACAATAAATAAATAAATAAAACTTTAAATAACATTTAACTACTTTTGCTTTTATATAACTAATTTACAGATAATATTAATTCCAAAAAAAATATTTTTTGTTAAGTGTTCGTAACAATGGCCAGACCAGGTACATACCTGGTATTATATTAGCCGTTCTAGCATTAGAATTTATTGTATAAATACGAAAGTAAACGACATAGAATACTGTCACGGGCACTCTTAACATAATCCCAGATGCTCGCGAGGAAAAAAGACCATCATCGTCTCGGGAAGCACACCGTCTGCCGTTGTGATAAGATAGGAAGCTGAACTAAATATAAATCAATGATCAATGATTGTTTCACTCGGCAATCCCAAATATTCCGTAGAGACGGAACACCACAGGTCTCATCATCAGAGGTGAGGACAGCGCAGTCACCCTTCGAGCAGTCCTTACTAAACGCCCTGTTACGTTTCCTCGCCCCATAATACATACTATCCTGAATATGGATAGTACACCCCATAAAGGAACACTTACCTCAGGTAGGCTAAAACCCCGCTCTCTAGGCTTATTCGCTGAGCTATGTCGGTTATCCTTGTTCGTCTACGGATATCATCATTTTTGACGCTATTAGTTGGAGAAATATCGAGCATAGCTCTCTTCTTATCTCGATAAGCGATTACGAACTTGTGGATAAGGCCAATAGTAAAGCACCACGTTTCGGAGCCGTAATACGTTATCACCGGAAATATACACATACACTCCTAGAACACCTTCGACTTCAGGCACTGAGGTAATGTTTTGGACGACAAAATAATGACGCAGTTTCCCGCACGCAGCCTATCCGAGTTGAATTCTACGAGTGACTTTTTTCTCGAAGTTGGACTTACTAAAGGTTTACTTTAGCCACACTTCACGGTGTACCAGGTTCCATCAACACCACCTGGCTGGTGTTTGTCCACAGTTCGGTTTTCATGTAATTTCCTGCCACGCAGGTGTAAACTGTGGAACGAACTTCCTTCATCGGTGTTCCCACTTACCTATGACATGAACATGTCCTTCAAGAAGCGGGTCTATTGTTTTCTTTGAGGCCAGTGACGCATTGGTGACGCCTCCAGTGTTGTTAATGTCCATGGACGGCGGTGATCACGTAGGGAACATACCAAAACCACGTGACCCATTTTTTCCAACTTTTTACCCCCCTCCCCACCTTCGTGACCATCCGTAGTATATGACAAGCCCCCCCCCCCCTAGTTTTCACGAGGTAATGCATAAATACGGTTTTCAATATTTTTTTGCAAACAGAGTTAAAAAATAATAATTTTGCTTATATTTGACGACTTACGTGGAGCAATGGTTGCTATGCCGGTGTAATAAAAGACGTCCCGGCGTATAAACGTCAGTGTTCTCACCTGTGAATTCGAAAAGGCACGGAATTTTCTTAGAGGATATTGACTACGTGACGAAAACCTAAACCCCCCCCTCCCCTCTGTGACCAAACGCGGTGTTTTGAAGACCCCCCTTCCTCCCCTAAATGGGTCACGTGGTTATGGTATGTTCCCTTACCATCAGATGACCCGTCTGCTCATTTGATAGATAATTTAAATTATGTTATCGGAAATTAAACCTTAGAATACGGACTATTTCCTTATTTACAAAGTTATCACTCATTACATACTGTACTGGATAATTTTAAACTATAGGTGTCGGTAACGGTTCCCACGGAACCTTCCCTTAAAAAAATTAAAAACCAATAATTTGAGGGGCAACCTGTCTATTAAAGAGTATAATAATGCGACTTTCTATGATGGTAACGTTATTTTAATTAGTGACTTGAACAGAATATCATAATGATTTTGTCTTTGGCTGAATGTATTTACGCCATCTCAGTAACGCCATATTCAGAAAAAAGTTTTCAAGACATGTGTCACGTTGACTTTGACATTTGACAATCCAACGTCATTTGTCAATGTCATGTCAATTGTAATTTATGTGACATATCTCATGTGACATGTCATGATTGTCATCATTGTCATGTCGCATGTTCGGATTTCAGTGATTTTACAGTGATTTTGGTGTTTCCGATTGATTGTTATTGCTATAAAATTTTAATATAACCAGTACAAAATATGATAATGACATCGAAATTTTCATAAAATTATTGAGTAACATAAAAATGCTTTCGATTAAGAGATTGCCGACTCTTTCGGCGTCTAAAATTCAGTCAAAAATTCGTATAGACTTTAATAACCTTTCGTTGGACAGAAAAGTATATAAACATTGCCATGCATCTTTGCTTAATTTGTGTAGATCAGCCTCAGTACTGCACAATTTCACAAGGAATTCCAGAAATCCCGTGAGTTATTATATTCTACATTTTCTTGGTTGATATATTTAAAAACTATGACCTTTAATATTGCACAACATTTCTCCAGAGGTTTTGTAACATTACAGCTTAATTTTTATCTTGAAAAGCACTATTACAATAATATTAACCCTGTCTGATTAACCTATTTAGTAACAAATGCTTTTAAGATAAATTAACCATTAATGTTACAAAACCTCCAGAGAAATGATTTTCTCCTATCTGTCATTAGTAGAGCATTATAATGCTGTTCATAAATGAATCCCCTTCACTTCATTTTCTAATTCTGTAGTCTGTGAAATATAGCAGTCTTGTGTTTAACTTAACGCTTTAACTGCAGTGGCCATTATTGGACAGGATTTAGTTGCCTCTTACGACACCCAACTGGTGTAGGATTAGCGTTAGTATTCTAACCGCAATACATTCCCAATAAGTACCTTCAATTGTCCACAGGAAATACGACACTTCAATGCTGAATACAAAGCTGCGATCGCGCTATTGAAGAGATCAAATATACCAGGCATCACATCCATACTCAACAGTCATAGTCAAATTAGAAATATACACACAACACCAACAAGATTTAACCTCAATGATGACAAAGATAAAGTAAGTACTAATTATGAAAGTACAACATTGGATGTTTGTGTTATTATCACACATAATCCTTAAAGATATTTGTCACGTATAGTAACTTCCGATGCTTTGCTTCGAGAAACCTGTCTTAATACAAAGATAATCTCCATTTGAAAAATTTATGGATGAGATTTTATAAATTGACCTAACTTTTTTATTTGTTTGAAGTAAAACCAAAGAATACATTATAGTACCTATTGGTACAGAAAAGTCACTTCGCAAAATCATTTAAATAAATAGCGACTCTTGCTCCAACGCAGTAAAGTATGATTTGGATTGTACAGTGCTAATTGTCAACAAATGTTGACATGAAACGTTGCTCTCTTTCTAATTACAACTCTTATCCTCTCTGACAATGTCAAGGTTGTCTTTTTTTGTGATGACATGTGTAATAGATTACAAACAAGAAAGGCGAACACGGCACATACTTGTTACATCATACCAGAAGTGAGGAGTGCGCCAGGCCTGGTAAAACATACACTAAATGTTAACCCAAACTTACTATAAAACTTCACTAAAAAACCACATCAAAATGTTCTTGTCTTTGTGTGTTGTCTATGGAATTAATCAATACCCTTGGTGGTAGTTTTTCTCACTTAACTCCTACATTTTTATTAGTGTACATGTATGAAATAATAATATAATAATACTTTTAACTATGTACTTCCAGAATAAAAAGGATAAGAAGGATGAAGATGCCAACATACCCTCGCTGCTCATGAAAGCTGCATTTTGGATGTTCACAACATTTGTTTTGGTTGTCATGAGCTCACTATTGGTCCCAACGGATAACACACAGAATGAGGTATGATTATGTGCTCTTATTTGGTATTCACAGATTCACAGATTGGTGGAGGGAGCGCTCAAGAAATTTTTGCCACTAGTGGTCACCCATCCAACTACCGACGGCGCGAGCTGCTCGATCGCTTAGGATCGAATAAGCCGCAAGCCGCCGGGCTATGAGTGCCTTTGTTCTTATTTACTTTTAATTATAAATTTTAATAATTGGAACGTAGTTCCTTATGGCGCGTTGCGAAAGGGGGCTAGATGGAAAAAATTAAGACCAAAAGTTGTAATGCAAAAAGTGTAATGACACTTTTTATGACGTTACAACTTTTGGTCTTAATTTTTCCGTCTGTGCACTTTGTCTGTATATTTATATTGATATATATGTACATATATATATCGAAAGGAACTTCGTTCCATCCGGGTGTCCCTTAACACGTCACAAGTTTTTTATTATAAGTCATGAGGTGAATAAAAGACTGAAATGGTTTTGAATTAATGTAGTCTTTTGCGTTTGTACTTATGTTTAAACTTATAAGTAATGGCAATGCGATCATGATATTACTATTATTTTTTGATTTTGGCATTGGCTATAACAATGCAACGATTGGCTATAATTTGCAGCGAATTTTAAATCAAAATAGCAACTGCAGCTACTCATGTGCACATTGGTAAATTTACCGCTGTTCCTTTGCGAAAATATAGCAATTTAAAAGCGAAAATATACTATGCTAACCATCATCACTATCACCATCAAGTGAAAATATAAATCCTTTCCTATATTGTGGGAATTAGAAAATTTTCTAAAATACGTACCTATATAATAGCTACAATATTTTTTTTAAATAAGCAAATGCTCGACTATAACTTCGCCTGATGGTAAGTGGCAATGTATTTGTGGATGGTAAAGCACATCAATCATCAAATTACTGCTGCATACTTCTTTATCTTCACCTACGTTTGAAGTCTTTTTTAAATCAGAAACCTAAATTCTTTTTATTTGCTATCAAATATGGATATGGCATGGCTGGCTGGCTTCAACCCATTAAGGGCCCACTACTGAGCACGGGTCTCTCCCACAACTGAAGAGGCCTAGAGCATACTTCATCATGCTGCTCCAGTGTGGATTGCTGGAGGATATAAAGAACTTCAAAGTGAAAATGCATATTTATGATTTTTCTCTATCCCGTTGGAATTTAAAATTTTGGCCTTACCACTTGTCTACATAATAAATGAAACCAGTGTGGAAACTGCAGCTGTATAGCTCCAAGCGATTGGGCTGGGCGTAGATATGTATTTCACTCAGGATTTTTAATTGTTTTTTTTTATATATACACTGGGTAATTTACGAACGCATGTAACTTTTTTTGTCATGAGCAAAGTGAATTCTATCGTGTGTTCCAATTTTAGTTTGTAAAATTCTTAGTTCCTCTGTGACTCAAGTTGTTAACAAAATATTTCGTCTGCTCGGTGTAGTCTATAAACAAAATAAAATAATAGTCACATAACGCAGTAAAAGGCTCACTTCGTTTTAGTAATCTTGTTTACAAATAGCAATTGCTTTTTAAATGCAACGGGCACTCACTATTCGTATTTTATAATACCGATATTTTGACCCAGTTACACGGATAGTGGTCACGGTGAGGTTCAAATATTCAGTGGCCGCGATGATATAAATTTAAAATCATAAGCATTATATTGAAAAATATTAATATGTATGTAAATCTAAAGGAAAACAGTTTAAAAAAAAATAAAGTTGTTTGAATTATACGCATGTTCCCAATTGCTTTGAGTACGTGAATTTTCCTTATCCCATCATCGTCAATATCACTTAACTGTCCCATTACTGGGCTCGGGTCTCCTCTCACAATGTAAGAGCTACCGGCCATAGTACACCACGCTGGCCGAGTGCGGATTGGCAGAATTCCAATCCGCACACACTCTTGAGAACAGTATAGTGAACTATTATTAATTTGTAATTCGCACATAACTTTTTGAAAATTAAAGGTGCGTGCAAGTTTCGTTCTCAGGCCGCTCTGCGGTCGAGAAACCAACTTTCAAGTTACTAAGCTATCACTGCAGTATATGTATAATATAATGTTTGTCCCTTAACAAAATAGTGTTCAAAAAGTAATGGGAATTTTTAAAATTTTCGGGTGTGGGTCCCGATTGCCTAAATTTTCATTTTTTATGTTGACATGCCTCTCTAGTATGATTAAATTTTCAGCTACATTCATTGTTTACTTTTTAAGTAGCTGCTGCTAAGGTTGGACGTGTTTTTATGAACTCGCCGGTTTTTGATTCATGGCTTTTGCACACACTTGGTTGCTTGTTCGTGAACTTTTGGCCAAAAATAAAACTGTAACGATGCCCCAGCCTCCATAACTCGCCAGACGTGGCGACTCCGTGTGACTTTTTCTGTGTCCAAAAATAAAGAGAACCTTAAAGGGCTGTCGTTTTCAAGCAAAGATGACATTACAAACACATCACTGAAAAAGTTAAAGGCTATCATCCCAAAATTCGAGTTTAATAAGTTTTTCGGACATTGGAAAAAGCGCTGGAACAAGTGCACAATATCAAATGGGGACTGTTTTGAAGGCGAAAATACTAATGTTGACGAATAAATATTTTTTCCAAAAACCTAAAATTCCCGTTATTTTATGAACACATCTCGCACGTATACACAACTTCAAATTGAAATAAATGAAAATCAGGCAATGCGTGCCAGGCCACGCGCGTTTTACGGTTCCGTAGTTGTAAGTTTATCGACTATTACTCATCAACTAGGGTAAGCAGTAGCATGATCCTCCTACAATTAATTGACCCATTGATTTTAAAGATTGGCACCTACAGAGTATAAACATTAGCCGGGCCAATAAACGCAAAGTACAATTATTAGCATGCCAGTCATTATACTTTGGGTATGTTAATATTTATACGACAAGGGCCAATCATTATACTTTTGACCCCTTCTTTATGTTTATTGCATTAAAGTTGTTAATGAAATTAAATATGATTATAGATATAATAAATTTAAATAGCCAACTTCCCAAGGAACAACTTAATATAAAATGTTTCATAATTAGCACTTATTTTGTAACATGAAATTTCCCAAACGGGCTCCTGAATTGAAAAATGATGACCCAATGACCCATAATAATTTTTAAAAGATCTTTTCAAGGATATCCCATAATGAGATACGCGATAAAATAAATCATCTCCACGTTACCAGTTGGGGAGGTACCCTGAAAAAAAATTTAAAACATTAAAAATGTCCTACGATTTTTGAGTTTGAATAAATATGTATATCCACGACAAATTGCAGCTTTCTAGCACTACGGGTCTCGGCGCTATGCTGCGGACAGACGGACGGACATGATGAACTATAAGGGTTCCATTTCGACTACGGAACCCTAAAAATCTGCTGTCTTATACATTTGGGTCGAGTTGATTCATTCTTTGTATGGAACAGCTGATTTTTCGCGATTTCCATGTTGGTTTCGTAGAGGAAAGAGTTCGGTTTGATGGTCGAATTTACCCCTTAAGTATTTCTACCCATGTCTGTTACACCATATACTGTATACATAAATAGCGCGATATACTAATACATAGAGTATTAGTAAAAACCGGATGAAACTCCTTGAATTATACATAATGGTATTCACTTTTAACCACGTTTAAAAATTTATTTTGTCCGCCAGATATTAGTAGTCCAGTTATTATAGTAGTCTAAACAGAATTATTCTCCCCTAATTTCAGTTAATACGTTACGTGTCGTGGAACGAGTTCGTATACTCAATGCTTTCGAAGGGTGAGGTGGAAGAACTGATCGTACGACCCGACCTTGAAGTCGTCACTATTATATTACACGAAGGAGCTGTCATCAAAGGCAAGAAGGTAAGACTGAATTGAAACCAGTTGCTTTAAAAAATTAGATAGAAGGTAAATATATTAATATTGAATCCCACGTGTCTTATTCGCATTCTGAATAAGATGAATGGGATTTGAATAGGGTTTGTCATTTAGCTCCAAAGAGTACAAAAGAGTCGTTATGATCCTTGAAATCCTGAAACAGATGTCTATTCAGTCGGTATTTAAATATAAATGGGTCACTTAACTTAAAAGGCGAATAATTCATGTCAAGGGGTGATTCACTTATTGTCCTCTCATGTCAAGGGGTGCTACAGTACCCAGTCTATAAATACGACGAAGAAGTGTATCTTTTTAACATTTTGATTCGGATTTAGTTAGTGTGAGAAGTGTGTTTGTTTACATCAGACGCGTACAGCAGTATAGCAAAGTGGGTCCTAAGGTAAGTAGTATTATACAATATAAGGATATCGCAAAACGTGGAACGTTTGTTGTTATATGGGTTTTGTGGTTGAAATTATCATACATTCTTATGTTCTTCATGTACGTTCTTATCTTCTTCTTATTTTCTTTTCCAAAACGGCACAGGGAATCCTAGAGTACGGCTATGTATGTGCAGCGTTATTTATGAGTGTGTAACTGATGCTTAAATAACTAGCCTATGACGATAAAATCTTAATGATATGTATTATATTGTTTTCCAGTCCACCCATCGTGTGTATCATATGAACGTTGGTGACATCCACCGCTTCGAGGAGAAATTAAGAGAAACTGAGAAAAACCTTGGGGTTATAGAAGGTCAGTCATTGATTTTGTTTATATGTAAAAATTAAGCCATCTGATGGTAAATGGTTTCCGTCACCAAAGCCAAAAGGTGCCCATCACCAATATGTTGCCGGCCAAGAGGGATGACAGAAAGAAAGTACTGTTATCTAAACTTAATAATATTATAAAGAGGAAAGATTTGAGTTTTTGTTAGTTTGTTTGTAATAAATAAAATAAAAAACAAACTACTGGACAAATTTCGAAATTTATTTAACCAGTAGGATGCTGTATTGTATGTATGAGATCCAAACGAAAACTAAAACGAAGCGACGGTTACTTACTAGTTATTTATAAGTTACATTTAAAATGCATATATCAATAGTTACATTAATGGCTAGCAAACTAGCAACTGACAATATAAATGTTAAAAACTAACTTGTTAGTTGAGTTTTCTACTGCAATGAAGACACAAAGTAACGTATTCAGTTAATTATAATACCAGTAACAGATTAACTACAACTAATACTAGTTCGATAATAATCTTAAAGGTGTGTAAGATACATAATCTTTCAATCTGCATTTGGTTTATGTTTACTACAGCCTGTACCACTCATGCTATGAGATCTGTTATGGATTGTGTTGAAGAATAATATTCCCCAATTGCAATTGTAGCAATTTTGTAAGTATTCATGTTACACAATTCTTCCCACTGCAGGAGTTCGCGTTATCTACGATAGAAACGGTGGCGTCGCAAGCAAGGTGATCACAACTTTGCTATTGGGCGCTGTGATACTGTCCTTCCTGTACTCCACCAAGTCTATGAAAATGAACATTAACCTCGGAGGATTTGTGAGTATCTTTAGTATTGTTCTCTAAAGATATTGTTTTTAGGGTTCCGAAGTAAAATCGGAAACCTTATATTATAATTCGTCATGTCTGTCCGTCCGTCCGTCTGTCCGTCCGTCTGTCCGTCTCTCCGTTTATCCGTCTATCCAAAGCAAAACGCCGAGACCTGCTAGAAAGATGTAATTTGGAACGGGTATACATATTTATTAAAGCTCCAGAATCGCAGAACAAAATATACAAAAACACTTTTTTCTCTTACAGGTATTACGTGAGATTGAATTTTTAATTCGTCGCGTACCCTTTAATATGGGGTATTGTTGAAAAGGTCTTCCAAAAATATTTTGGGTCTCCTTAGACCATTTTTGGAATTAGGGGTCTGTCTGCGAAATATTTGGCAAATTTTGGTTAAGGGTCAAGTGTCCCCCCCCCCCTGCTGGCTTAACGGTTGAAGTTGGACAAGTGAAAAATAGGTTATATATAATTCTCAAAAATAGGTTATAATTATGATGAATTTACAAGGCAAACTATCACGGCTATGTTAACATAAGTACTTAATGAATAATAGTCGAAAAACTTTTTACTTCGGAACCCTACATTGCTCGTGGCCTGACACTTTCCTGTTTTTTTCTAATCTTACCGTTAGCTTAGAACATGAAAAAACATTTATTAGGTGTAGCAATGGTTGTATTTGTATAACACGACATGATATAAATATTAAATTGACATCATTTTATCTCACTCCACCGAAACCGACAAAACTCATATTCAATTTGACTCTGTTTTTTATGTTTGTTACCTTAGAACTTACGACTGGGTGAACCGATTTTGATGATTCTTTTTTTAATCAAAGGCTGGTTCTTGTTATGTGGTCTCATTTAAATTTGAGCGAGATCTGACGACTAGTTTTTGAGTCATCCCTATTTTGAAGTCGGTTATTTTTTGTCAAGAATTATTTCATATCTACAAATCTGCATACTCAACAAAAAATGTGAATAATCCTCATTAATTCAAAAAGTGTTATATCTGTAAGCATCATTAGATAAATTACTGTCTGTTTAACTTCATGACTGCATTTAGGTATAAATAAGTAGTTTAATAACTATTTAATTATTATTAATTTACAAGTACTAATTTAACAATAATTTAACGTTATTGTTAAATTAGTACTTAACTTGATTTCACTGACAACAACGGCCAATGAGCGGGCAGCTTTCTCGACCAATCACAAGCTCTTGTGTGGAGAGGGTACTCGTGGAGTGGGGATTTTCCTCAGAGGTTGCAACGCTGCCCGCTCGGCAGTCAGTTCTCGGACGGCGACCAAGGAGCACTACCTTTGTGTAACAGTGTATCAGTGTTTATAAGTGGTGCATAAAGTATTAATATATTAAATTAAAATATTACAAGTGAGTTACCTTTTATTTCACTACCATCTATAGGAATAGCCAGCCCCTAATTACGTCGGATTAATAAGAGACGACATTTCAGAAGTGCGATCGAACGCAAAATCCACAAAGTAGGTAATATGAATACTATTTTTTTTTCTACGACCCTGCAAAATACACTGACAAAATTTAGTGCAGACCGCATGCCATCTATCTTAATTAAGGAGAACATACAGTGCTTTTAAGCGTTTAGGCAGATTATTATCATTATATTTTTATGTTCATTTTTTTCTTTTCTCTCTCTTTCTCTTTTATTTTGAGATCTATAAAATAAATCGGTATTACGACTAAATGTCACTGGGTTGAAAATAAATTAGTGGTCAAGCTGGAAATATCTCCAGAACCCTAGTGGCCGGTAGGACTACCAACTGCCACGTTAGTAGTGTGGGTCATTTATTCCAGTTCACGCCCGATACTTACTACATAGACCACTTGATAGCGTGTATCAGGACACTGCATAGCGCCATCTAGTATTCTGCGAGTGAACTATAGCTGTAATAATATAAGCTAGTGTACTCCCCCAACCATTATTGGCCTGTAAAATATAATTGTTCACTACGCGGTACCCAGATGGCACCAACAGGTGAAAACAATTCACCAATTTTAAACGGGCCAGTCTTTTATTCGTTCTAATTCGCATTACTCCTTCGGTTCTTAAATTTAAAGCAAGCTACCTACTTTTAAGTTTTATTCTGCTAATATTGCTTACATTATTGGTGCCATGTTTATAACAGGCGATAACTTATGCATGTATTTGTGGCTGAAACAAATTAATCAGTTATGTTTGATTTTCAAGTAGATAAGCTCCAAGAGTAAAATAAAATTACAGAATTTGTGTTACTATCTCAGTTACTGATTATAAAGTATTGCAGAGACAACCAAATGATCTTTTAAACATAAAATCCGAAATAAATGCCATCTACGTGCATCGCTGTATCTAACTAAACGAAACCTAACTAATCATCTTATGCCCTAATTAAGTTTTGTTCCACCCGTTTACATTAGTGGACCCGTTGAATCTTAATACTTATATTCTAAATAAATAAATAATAATAATAATAAACTTTATTGTTGCTGTTGATTGCGTTTATTGCCCTCTGTTTAAAAATATTTTCAGTGAATCCTCCCGAACAAGAATATTCTCCGTCACATCCCACGGGGATGCAAGGCGGCCATGGGGAAGGAGGCGAATTCCTTCAGGGCCTTGACACGGGCGGTCAGGCCAGCGGCCGCTTACACAGCCGTGATCGGGAACGCTCGCGCAGCCACGCTCGCTGCCGCTCGAGAAGTCGCTGCGCAAGCAGCCACCGCTCGCGCAGCCACGCCAGCCGCGCCAGCCGCGCCAACCACCGCTCGCGCAGCCGCGCCAGCCGCGCCAACCACCGTTCGCGCAGCCGCGCCAGCCGCGCCAACCACCGTTCGCGCAGCCGCGCCAGCCGCGCCAACCACCGTTCGCGCAGCCGCACCAGCTGCGCCAACCACCGTTCGCGCAGCCGCGCCAGCCGCGCCAACCACCGTTCGCGCAGCCGCACCAGCCGCGCCAGCCGCGCCAACCACCGTTCGCGCAGCCGCGCCAGCCGCGCCAACCACCGTTCGCGCAGCCGCACCAGCCGCGCCAGCCGCGCCAACCACCGTTCGCGCAGCCGCGCCAGCCGCGCCAACCACCGTTCGCGCAGCCGCGCCAGCCGCGCCAACCACCGTTCGCGCAGCCGCGCCAGCCGCGCCAACGACCGCTCGCGCAGCCGCGCCAGCAGCCAGGTGAGGGGTGATGATACCACGACGAATACTTTTTTGAAACTCTTAGATGCTTTGGAAAATACGAGCCGATCTGGTTCTCTTGACAAACTAGGTTTACATAATACGGTACCGGAGCTTGACCCTGCGAGAAAAGAACAAACAATATCTATGTGGCTTCACAAAGTAAATGAATGTGCTTCAATTTACGGATGGAGTGAAAAGCAAATAATTCACTTTGCGCTACCTAAACTGCGCGGGGTGGCCCAAAGATGGTACGAGGGACTCTCATCTGTTCTTTTTTCATGGGAGGAGTGGCAAGCTAAATTGTCGACTGCGTTTCCATCCGGTTTGGAGATTCATTAGAGACATATTACTATGATAAAATTACCCTCATAAATAGGTGCGGTATAGAAGGTAGACGAGCCGTAGAATGTATTCTGCATGGCATTGACGATCGCTCTGTACGGTTGGGTGCAGAGGCGGCCTAATACGACAATCCAGATAAACTGCTGGCCTATTTACGAAACGCCAGGAATGTGCGACCACAAAGCGAACGAAAACCATTAAAAACACAAATAACGGTTAAGCCCGCAGACGCTAGGTCTAAACGGAATACGAAGTTCCCTTGTTGCTTCAACTGCAAGACTGAGGGTCATAACGTCGCACAATGTCCTCATCCAATAAAAAAATGTGGCAAATGTAATAAGCTTGGTCACGAATCTGAGCAGTGCTACTCAAAGATAGCCAATTCTTCCGAACAAACAGTTATGGCAGTTTTAAATGACCACACCTATGGAGATAAATACCATAAAATTGTTAGAATCAACCAAATCCCGTTTGAAGCTTTCATCGATTTTGGCAGCGAGTGCTGCATGATTAGAGCTTCCGATTCTTACAAAATCTGTAGTTTCCAAGATAAGAGTAACCTCCCTGTCCTCAGGGGATTCGGAAACTCGATGGTGCGTGTGTTGGGAAAATGCTGTGTTTGCATTGAGATTGATGAAGTTGAAGCACAGGTAGAACTATTCATAGTGCCAGACGATGTGATGCATGTACCAGTCATGATAGGACAGACTTTCACGGAGCAGTCACATGTCGTTATTTATAAAACATGTGAGAAATTGTTATTTTTGTGCGACAGTAGCGACGCTGTGGTACATAATCATAGAACAAAATTATTTGTTAAAGAAGATGTTACACTATCTGGGACATGTTTAATAGATGTTTACACTGACCCTATTACATCAGGCGACGTGTACATAGAAGGGGGCATCCGCATTGTTTCTGATATTACATTTTCGGTACCATCGGGCTTATTTGTAATGGAAGCAGGGGGAGTAGGGAAGATAGTGGTTAGTGTCCCTAAAGGCAAAGAAGTCTCTCTGAAGAAAGGATACTTATTGGCCCGTGGGCGTAGAGCGAAAGAAGAAAATGCCCCAGTGGTACAGGTAATGAAGGTGGATAAGAGCAGTAAAAGTTATTCCCCATTGACTGAAGCCGAGATTAAGGTAGGTGAGGACATACTACCCATGGAGAAGGAACAGCTACTAACACTGTTGAATAAATACAGAGATTGTTTTGCTTCTAACCTGTCTGAACTGGGCACTACCGGTGTGGGTGAAATGTCAATTAGCCTCAATGACAATGAACCAGTTGTTTATAGACCATACAGGCTCTCCATCAAGGAGAAGGAATTAGTGCGAGACATGATTTCTGACTTATTGGAAAATGGGATAATTCAGCCATCAACATCTTCTTACGCGAGTCCAGTCGTACTTGTTCTCAAAAAGACGGGGGAGTACAGATTATGTATTGACTACCGTGCGTTAAATAAAAAGACTGTGAGAGAAAATTACCCCATGCCACTAATTGATGACCAGCTCGATGTCCTGGCTGGACATCAGTTTTACACCACACTCGACCTAGCATCTGGTTACTACCAAATACCGATACGTGAGCAGGATAGATACAAAACAGCCTTTGTTACACCGGATGGGCATTTTGAGTTTACCAGGATGCCTTTCGGCCTCGCAAATGCCCCTGCAACCTTTCAACGTATCATGAACCAGGTACTAGGATCAGCTCGTCACAAGGAGGCCTTGGCCTACTTAGATGATGTAATTATCCCGTCAAAAACCTTTTCGGAAGGTCTGCGTCGACTAGAGAGTGTTTTAAAATCTTTCTCTGAAGCCAACCTAACACTAAAGATATCCACGTGTCTGTTCTTTAGCGGCACTGTCGACTACTTAGGCTTTGAGGTATCGAAGGATGGCATCCGCCCTGGCTCTGGTAAAATAGAGGCAGTAGCGCAGTTCCCTGTTCCACAGAATCAACATAACGTGCGCCAGTTTCTGGGCTTAGCTAGTTTTTTCCGACGCTTTGTGCCTGGATTCTCGATCATAGCCAAGCCTCTTACTCACCTATTGAAAAAGAACGTTGCTTGGGTCTGGGGTCCGGAACAGGAACATGCATTTCGTGAGTTACAAAGAAAATTAACGGAAAAGCCCACTCTAGCACTATACGACCCTCACGCGGATACAGAATTGCATACGGACGCGTGCAAAATTGGCGTTGCCGGAATTTTGCTGCAACGCGATGACCAGAGAATGTTGAGACCCGTCGCCTATTTCAGCCGGCAAACGACACCCGAAGAACAAAACTACACCTCATACGACCTCGAGACACTTGCTGTTATATCCTCTCTGCACTTTAGCGTCTATCTAGTTGGGACGAAGTTTAAAATCGTGACAGACTGCAATTCGTTGCGTGCCACTTTTCAGAAGAGAGATATGTTGCCGCGAGTTGCGCGATGGTGGGAACACATGCAGGAGTACGAGTTTGATATCGAATACAGGGCAGGAACCTCTATGGCTCATGTAGATGCGCTTAGCCGCAACCCGATTCCCAAAACCGACAACGATACTGTAAATGTTAGAAGTGTAGGTGAGGAAAACTGGTTAGTAACGGTACAAAATGCCGACCCAGTCATTCAACGCATCGCTCAAATCTTACGAGACCCTAATCTTAATGATGTCGTCGAGATAAAAACCCATTACAAGTTAAGGGGAGACAAACTGTTCAGGATTACCTCAGATGGAGATAGGTGGGTGGTACCCAAGGGAGTAAGGTGGCAGGTGGTTAAGTTAAACCATGATGATATTGGCCATTTCTCAGTCGACAAGACATTGGAAAAAGTAAAATCATCCTATTGGTTCCCCAAAATGAGGAAATTTATAAAAAAATACGTTACTTCGTGTCTCGAATGTGCCTACTCAAAATCTTCTGGGGGAAAGAGGCCGGGATTTTTGCACCCTATTGAAAAGAAAGATATCCCCTTTGATACGGTACACATCGATCATATTGGTCCATTTATCCGCAGCAGTAGAGGAAATATGCATATCTTCGTTATTATTGATGCTTACACAAAGTACATTTATCTCAAACCTGTTCGAAGCACGAAGTCACATTTAAGTATAAAGGCCTTGAAGGAATACTTTGGTATATTTGGGGTCCCGCGCAGGTTGATATCTGACAGGGGCACTTCGTTCACAAGCGACGCTTTTGCAAAGTTCATCACGGAAAAGGGCATCAAACACGTGCTAAATTCGGTAACCACCCCAAGAGCGAATGGGCAGGTGGAACGCTACAATAAAACTATTATAGATGCCTTAACGGCTAAATGTATAGGTACGGCAGATAATAAATGGGATGATCACTTACCTGATATCCAATGGGGTATGAACAACACCTATAATAAGGGCATCAACCGAACCCCTGCTGAAGCATTGTTTGGAGTCAGACTATCAGGTGCTAATGAGCGTAAAATATTGTCTGAGATAGCTGATGCAGGCGATGCAACCGAACCTGATGGTGAGCCTAACCCAGATAGAACCAACATAAGGCAGGAGATCAATAGCCATATTAAAAAATGTCAACAAAAACAAAAGGAAGCCTATGACAAGCGACGCAGCAAGCCTCTTAGGTATAAGGTGGGCGATTTAGTTAGTCTCGAACGAGCAGTGCCTGCCACAGGCCAAAGCAAAAAACTGGTTCCCAAGTTTCGAGGCCCATACAGAATCACAGCTATACTTGATTATGATCGTCTGCAAGTGGAAGACACCCCGTTGACTCGGAAGGGAGGAAGGACATTTTCAACAATCGTAGCAATTGATAAAATAAAACCCTGGCTCAATTTTAGTAGACCACATGGAGAAGACGTAGTATCTTCTAGTGATTCCTCAGAAAATGACTCCTAGTCAACTATATATTAAGTAAACAATAATAATATTAATAGTAATTATAATAATTATTATAATAATTGATCACTTAATACTAAGATTAAGATTAAATGGTTTCTTTCATATAAAAAAAAAAAAATATATTACGATCATATAGTGAATAATATTAATTACATGCAACGTTACAAAGTATGATTGTTTCTAATAGTATGATGATAAATAAGTCTAAAATTATTGATATGGAAATGTAAATAAATAATAATTAAATATTATATACTCTGTTTTCTATATTACCTTCTTTCCTAACCTGTCATCATTCCTTTTTTTTTTGACTTTCATGAACCTTCAATCACTGTTCCTTTTTTTTGTATTACTGGGATGTTATGTTTGTCATTTTGTTATATATACTCTTTATACTGTAATATTTTTGCTTTACCTTATGTAGGTACGCCTTCACCTAATTTATATTCTTGCTGTTTTCTTACTTTTACTGGGTTGCCTGGAAGAATTCGCTTCAAAGCGATAAAGTCGCCCATTGTTTTGTGTTTTTGGTCTTATGTATATTATTGTATGGTATACAAACAATACAGTATTAAATAAATAAATATATTAATAATAATATAATAATTATATATTAAGTTGAAGGACTTCCCTGGTCCCTGAGTTTAATATTTCGGGACATCCCTGGTCCTATTACTATATTGGACATCCCTGGTCCTGTTACTATGTTGGACATCCCTGGTACTTTATTAGTTTTTGGGACTACCCTGGTCCCTTATTCATGTCTAGCTTAGTTTAGTTTAGGCCCTTAGTTAAAAGCAAATTATGGTAAACATGTAAAATAGTAATAGCGATCACATTAGTATTATAACTGGAATTTACTCTGTTTTATCATCAGTCGCCCGAGGTCGAACGACCAAATCGGATGGCCGACTGTAAGCATCATTAGATAAATTACTGTCTGTTTAACTTCATGACTGCATTTAGGTATAAATAAGTAGTTTAATAACTATTTAATTATTATTAATTTACAAGTACTAATTTAACAATAATTTAACGTTATTGTTAAATTAGTACTTAACTTGATTTCACTGACAACAACGGCCAATGAGCGGGCAGCTTTCTCGACCAATCACAAGCTCTTGTGTGGAGAGGGTACTCGTGGAGTGGGGATTTTCCTCAGAGGTTGCAACGCTGCCCGCTCGGCAGTCAGTTCTCGGACGGCGACCAAGGAGCACTACCTTTGTGTAACAGTGTATCAGTGTTTATAAGTGGTGCATAAAGTATTAATATATTAAATTAAAATATTACAAGTGAGTTACCTTTTATTTCACTACCATCTATAGGAATAGCCAGCCCCTAATTACGTCGGATTAATAAGAGACGACATATCGTACCCTATCATACCCTAATTATTAACAAGCTGGTGCCCGCGATTTTTTCTACAAACATGTACATAATTTTACGCCCCATTTTACCCTTTTAGGAGATGAATTTCCAAAATTCCTTGGTTATTGCTTCCAAACGGTATATAAAAAACGTAGGTATATATATAAAAAGTTTCACTTTGTGTCCAGGGAATCCTATTCTGGGGCTATGAGTGTATAGCTGCTCTATATTCCATCCATCCATCCATCCATCAGCCCTTGGAGGTCCACTGCTGGACATAGGCCTCTCCTAACTTGCGCCACTCTGACCGGTCCTGAGCCTTCTGAATCCAGCGGATGCCCGCTGTCTTCTTCAGGTCGTCGGTCCATCTTGTCGGGGGGCGTCCTGTACTTCGCTTTCCGAGACGCGGGCGCCATTCGAGGACCTTTCTTCCCCAACGGTTATCGGTCCTTCGCACTATGTGGCCAGCCCATTGCCACTTCAGCCGGCTAATTCTTTGAGCTATGTCGGTCACCCTTGTTCGTCTACGGATCTCCTCGTTTCTGATACGATCACGTAGAGAAATACCGAGCATAGCCCTCTCCATAGCCCGCTGTGCTACCCTGAGCTTGTGGATTAGGCCAATAGTGAAGCACC
The DNA here is from genome assembly GCA_963932265.1 of Thymelicus lineola. Classification (NCBI taxonomy): domain Eukaryota; kingdom Metazoa; phylum Arthropoda; class Insecta; order Lepidoptera; family Hesperiidae; genus Thymelicus; species Thymelicus lineola. Next base: position 21,634,099 of record OZ010680.1, read on the forward strand.
ACGTCTCGGATCCGTATGTCATCACTGGCAACACACACTGCTCGAACACCTTCGACTTCAGGCACTGAGGTAGTGTTTTGGACGACAAGATATGACGCAGTTTCCCGAACGCAGCCCATCCGAGTTGGATTCTACGAGTGACTTCTTTCTCGAAGTTGGACTTACCCATCTGGATCACTTGTCCCAGGTAATTGTATTCGTCTACAACTTCGAGAGCAGCGCCGTCAACAACAACCGGTACGGGTGTGACATGGACATTCGACATGATTTTCGTCTTGTCCATGTTCATCTTAAGACCCACCCGTTGTGAGGCGCTGTTCAAGTCCCCGAGCATTGTACCTAGTTCCTCCAGGGATCCTGCCAGGATGACTATATCATCAGCATATCGCAGGTGTGTGATGTATTCGCCATTGATGTTAATGCCACGTCGTTTCCACTCCATCAGCTTGAACACATCTTCCAATGCAGCGGTGAACAGTTTTGGGGATATAACGTCCCCTTGCCTGACACCTCTCTGCAATTGGATGGGGTTCGTGGCTGTGTCGTGTACTTTGACGGACATGGTGGCTGATGAGTACAAATACTTCAACACCTCGATATACCGGTAGTCGATCCGGCACCGCTGAAGAGAATTTAGTACTGCCCAGGTCTCGATAGAATCAAAGGCTTTCTCATAGTCCACATAGGCGACACGTAACGGCAGATTATACTCCTCGGTCTTCTGTATAATCTGCCGCAGTGTGTGTATGTGGTCTATGGTGCTGTAGCCTTTCCGGAATCCTGCTTGTTCGGGAGGCTGGAAGTCGTCAAGCCTGCGTGCAATACGATTTGTGAGCACCCTCGAAAACAGCTTATAAACGTGGCTCAGAAGTGCGATTGGCCTGTAGTTCTTCAAAAGGGCTTTATCGCCCTTTTTGAAAAACAGAGTCACCACACTTCTGCTCCACGCTTCCGGGGTAGTTCCAGTATGGATGACGGTATCAAACAGTTTTTGGAGCGCCACTAGGAGGGGTTTCCCCCCAGCTCTTAGCAGCTCGGCGGTGATACCGTCATCTCCCGGTGCTTTGTTGTTTTTAAGCTGTTTGAGGGCCTCTCTGATCTCATACAGGCTGACGTCCGGGATATCCTCTGTGTAGTGCCGGGTTAATTTAGCTCTCTTGTCGCTCTCCTCACTGGTAGGTGGAGCTTGAGAGGAGGTATACAACCGTCCGTAGTATCTCTCAGTTTCTCTCAGAACTTCAGGTTTCGACGTAACTATGGTGCCGGACTCGGTCTTCAACCTCGTAAGCTGACTTTGCCCAATAGACAGATCTCTGGCGAACACTTTGGAGCCCTGGTTTCGCTCTATTGTGTTTTTTACACGATTTGCGTTGTGTTTGCGCAAATCACGTCGCCTGCCCTTGGAGATCTGTTCATTGAGCCGTCGGTATTCCGCCATAGAGGTTGGAGATTGCACACATAGTTCTCGTCGATCCCTCATAAGACCGAGAGTTTGTTCTGAGAGAACTTGCGATCTACCACTGGAGTGGGTCTTGAAATACTTCGACCCTACCTCGTGGACAGTTGCTACCATCCTGGTGTTAAACTCGTCCACCGACGTGCATGATTCTAGGCACGCAAAACGATTTTGCAGCTCAAGTTGAAAGTTTTCGGATCCCTGGATTTGGACAGGTGTTGGGCGAAGCGTAGACTTCATCAGGCGTGACCGTTCCAGCTTCACGTTAATATTTAATGTGCCTCTTACAAGACCGTGATCGCTTCCGGTTTTGAACCTGCTGATCACAGAGACATCATTAAATATGTGCCGTTTGTCTGCCAGAATGAAGTCTATCTCGCTTTTTGTGGAACCATCAGGACTTATCCAAGTCCACCTGCGTTGAGGCTTCTTTCTGAAGAAGGAGTTCATCATAAAGAGATCTTCCTTCTCCAAAAAGTTGGCCAGCAAATGTCCCCGGTGGTTCCGTCGTCCAATTCCGAAGGGACCCACTTTCCTCTCGGCGCCATTTTGCGCGCCCAGTCTCGCGTTAAAGTCCCCCATCACAACTGTGAAATGAGCTTTAGAGGTATGTATGGCTCTACTGATATCCTCATACATAACCTCTACCTCATCGTCGGGATGTGTCGAAGTCGGCGCATATACCTGTACAACCTTCAACGAATATCGTTTGGATATTCTGAGTGTAAGGTACGCTACCCTGGCCGACACGCTCCCGACTTGCACAATGTTGTTGACGAGGGACTTGTGGACGAGAAACCCGACACCACCTTGGGATAGGTGTTCGCCCTCCCGGTGATAGAACAAGTTTCCGGATTTGAGTATTATCGTGTCCTCCCCCTGTCTTCGGACTTCAGATAAACCCACAATACTCCAGTTTAACTTGTCTATCTCTTCTTCCAGCTCTTTCACCTTGTCGTCGGTCCTCAGTGTCCTGGTGTTATATGTTGCCAGGTGCAGAAGTCGTTGTTTAGATTGGTAGCCCGATCTCTGCCGGCGATTCTTAGCACCCCCTGCCCCGCCGTTACCATGGCCGCTACCGTAGCCAGGAATAGCGGAGCTGCCGGGGACTGGGGGCCGAGGCTTGGTTTTGGCTGTCATAGGGGGGTTAAGCCAATAGTCACCGCGCTTGGCCAGTGCGTGTTGGTGACCGCAGTAGATGTTATTACTACTCAGGAAGACGCTGCTGCCCATCTCCTGGAATATCCCATTAGTCGCCTTTTACGACATCCCAGGAAGAGGTAGGAGTGGTGCTATTCTACTAAGTGGACCCGGCACCACACGGGGGACTGCTCTTTATATTATTATTAAGTAAATATAGTTATACATACAGGTTATACAGATATTAAATTTCTCGTCATATCAATGTATAAACAATTGCAGAGTCAACTCAGTCGCGCGAAGTTCACGCTGGTAGACTCAATGAGCGGTCAAGGCAAGGGCGTGAAGTTTGAGGACGTGGCTGGCCTTCGGGAGGCGAAGATCGAAGTAATGGAGTTCGTTGACTACCTGAAGCGGCCCGAGCATTACAAGAGCTTGGGAGCTAAGGTTGGTAGTTTCTTTATTTACATCAAAAAATCTGGCTGTTTGAGGTTTTTTTTTATAGGACTGCGGGAATCAAAAACAATGAAAAATAAGGATTTGGCTTGATGAATATGTAGCGGAGATATTCTACGGTATGGGTTATTCAATAATATTTCTTTTACTTTGCTCCATGATATATTTCCAGTTCTCCTACAATAACAATCTCTACAACTCCGTGATCATTAATCCAATCTCAATTAATGTCCTACGTATGTTTCAAATAGCAAAATTTCAAATAGCATGTTTCAAATAACATATTCTAAATATTTAGTTTTTCTACATGACTTCTTGTATGACAGCATCTGCATTGGCCGATCGTTGTTGAACCAAAGACAAATACATATAATTCAAAATGTAATTTACAACCAGTAAATAGAATATATACATGATGAATTGATAACCTAATCCTTTTTTGAAGTCGGTAAATTAAATACGACCTATACTAGTATTTATTGCCCTTTAGGATATTAGGTTGGCTCTAAATATTGAGTCAGTTGTAGTTGAATTAAGTAGCATTCGCTATTATAGTACTTATGATATTTATTGGGCTGTATATTATTCTGTCTCACTCAAATAATATTATTGAAAACTTCCTTTGTTGGTTGTATGTCTTATACAGTAATAAAAGTAAATCCTAAATATCATGTAATGATTAGAGAAACTAAAATATTTTTAAAATACAAATTAATCTAAGTGCTAAGCAAAAAGTTAAAAAGATTCGAATTCAATACTAGTGGTAAAGACAGGTCAAATAAGTTTTCATTTCCAGTCTACCAACTTTATATTCACTAATATTTACATTAATGATACGGAGCTAAATCTGAGTAGAACATTCACAATTATTTAAAGCAATCCAGATCTATAACTGACAAGAATGGTTAAAACAAATTTTGTCTATTTGTATGTACTGGTTCTGCTGTTTCATATTTTCGTAACTGCTCGTATATGTCAGGATGGCCGAGCGGTCTAAGGCGCCAGACTCAAGGTATCCTTGCCTATTATAATAGGTTGAGCTGTTCTGGTCCTCTTTGAGGGCGTGGGTTCGAATCCCACTTCTGACAAACTTTTTTACACTTAGTTTTTTATTTTATGTTAGAATACGCTTGTAATATAGATTTTAAGAGTTAATTTAATGTAAATTAAACGGGTTATTCAATTTAATTTTATTTTGTCATAAGTAAATTTTGCAAAGTTAATTTGGTTTTAATTTAACAAATTTGCAGTATTTAGTTACTAACATTTACATAGTTTAAAATTTAAATGAATAGTGTAAATAATGAATGGGTTCATCCTTTTATGGTGTCAACTACACCAGTATTACTTTGAACAACATTCTTAACGATTGTGTTTTTCTTTTTAGTTTATTTTACGCAGTTGGGCTTTTTTAATATTTTTTTTATTAAGTATCTAGTCTACTTTGCAGCAAATCGCGACTAAAGTCAGTCATACAGGTATCACTAATATTTATATATTTATTGCTGGATTTACATAATTTACAAAAGATCTTATAAATTAATATAATTCATAGCCAGTAAAATCCTGCGAGGTGCAATAAAATTAGTCATATTTTTTATGCATCCAATTTATTACATTATTATGTAATTACATTATTGTGTAATGTTTTATAACCATTGTACATCATTGATAAAATGTATATCCGTAAAGGTATCATCACATTTGAGCTTTCTACGAATCTGTCTGTAAATATCTACATAAAAAGTTGTATCTATGCTTAGCGTGTACGTCTATATAATACTTAACTCCCCGGTTGACTTCAGATTGAAATGGGCACAACGATTGTGTCTCGTCTGAATGAACTCTACCATTAATGGTGATCTTACGATACAAGATGCATCCACTTGACCACGCTCTTTCATTAACCCACTCGCGCATTACGAGCTGGCTCGCCGCCAAATTAACACTTTCGGTAGCGTAGCCTCTCAACTGTGACGCGCGCTTTTAAAGATTGACGCGGATCTGTGACGCCGCGGCGGGGGACGGGGAGCGGTACGCGGGAACGCTTTATAATATGACTATCTCAAAATTATAGTATGAGAGCTATATGTAATACTTATGTCGTTGGAATGATTATGAAACAAGCTAATCATTAAAACAAATATTAGTCCCGTATTGTTTTTTATTGTATTCATAATTTTAATGCGAAAAAAAATATTCGAAATAAATAAATAAATAAAAAGAAAAAATCGTCATAATTAAATGAAACAACCAATATTTCTTAATTATTATGTTTAATTTACATAAATATCCATAGTTTAACATGAATGAATAAAAATAAACCAAAATTAACTAAAAAATCGATTAAAATAACATTTAATATTTGCGGGGGGAGGGGGGACACAAAAATGACTCTTAAAACGTCCAATACTCATTGTGGGTGTGGTCTATAGACTTGAAATTTTTTGTTTGTCCTCATTGTACTTTTCCCTATACTTTGTATAAGTTTGAGCAAGATAGAAGCATACTGTGACGCACAGTAGTCCACCAAATGTAAACAAGCTCCTGGAGCTTGTTCACATTGGGTGCTAAAATTACGACACGCTCTAGGAGCGCGCTCACAGCGGAGGGGATAACGACTACTTGCACTTTTAGTCGTGTAAACTGGATAAGTGATTATTAAATTACTTGAGGAATGAACAACTTTGTGTTTTAGTGAATAAATATGGAATTCGAATGGAACCTTAGCTGTCAACGTAGACATTCTAATATTCATATCGACAGTTGTCTTCTTTTGAAGAAAATGATTTGGTACTCCACTTGGAATCTTCCCTCCCCTAACTTTGTTTGTATATAGTTAGGAAAGGGTAGATTCCGAATGGCGTACCAAGGAAATCGCGGCGATATTTGCAGGACTAATTGGTAAGTTCCATTCAATCAAAATGTTTTGTGCAAAGTAGAAAACTGATTTTCAGAATATTTCATAATAACTTAAGTTAATCTTATTATCCTCCTTTAGGTATATATGAGGTACCCGTGCTCTATTGTGGCCAAATAACGGCTGATACTCTTTAGTTGTACTAGTTTTCCTTTGAAATTATCATAATATGCTACTGCCGTGAATATTTCACATGCCCAACACCTACCGTTCTGTTGGCAGGGGGGGGGGGGGGACACTTAACTTTAATTAAAATTAGCAATCGCTCGCACCTTCATGTATTTTTTTCCAAACGCCCCAATTTAATAATGAATGAATGAATTAAATAATGAATGGTTTAAATAAATATATTTTTGTTATTTTTTTATACATACATGTCTATCGCGGATTGTTGCCATGAAGACTAACACAATTGTACTTACATAATAACAATGGATTTTCCTGATAGTAGTAACAATCAAAATCAAAAAATCAGAATCAAAAATCGTTTATTACTCCAGAATTTTACATTTCTTTATATAGATGTGTGGGATCTTTCCATTTAAGTATAGAACAACTTGTATTTGGAAAGTCCCCTCTTCCCTGTATAGTGTAACTATTCTGGGATAAACTAGATTAATATTATAATATGCTTATAATTAATAATAGTTATAGTTTACGTAATTACATATATTTAATAGTTATAAATATACATATAATATTAGTAAATAGTTTTAAAATACAATAAGAATGTAAATTTTTTCGTCAGGTACCAAAAGGAGCTCTGTTGCTGGGCCCGCCGGGGTGCGGCAAGACGTTGCTGGCGAAGGCAGTGGCCACTGAGGCCAACGTTCCCTTCCTGTCCATGAACGGCTCCGAGTTTATTGAGATGATCGGCGGTCTGGGCGCGGCAAGAGTGCGGTGGGTATACATTGGTTTCATTTCTCAGCTTGACCTGTTGTAGTTTTCTTTTTAAATTGACACGTACTTTATTATGTGACGTCATATTTTCGATTTTGACTTTTCAATCTGCTCTGTAATAAATCTGATTCTGTTTGTTCTGCTACAAAATAAAACGCGTAGTTTTCTTCAAATATCGTTTAATTTCAACATGACCGACATGACCTTGAACGAATTGAGACCGTGACCGGATAGTCAATAGGCATGATGACAAATTTTGAAATACTGTTCTATATTGTTCTGAAATTATAATTACAACGTATATCATATTTCTGCAAAAAATGAGGTTTAAACCAAAACGAGAGATTATTATGATTATGCGGCGTTCTTAAGGAGTATAGTGATTCATGTTATATTGACGTGTATTTTGTACCTGCAAGGCTATTCTGTAAGGATGTTTTTGTATCTCGACAGCTGAATCCGCGATGAGTGTCTTAATTTCTATTCTATAAAACTCGACAGTACAGGTGGCGCCGCAGTGTAGAATGCGGCGCTGAGATAAACTACTTTTTCAAGCTTACTTGTTGTTAATTTGACATGTTTGGTAAGGGATTTATTTGTCTCGAATTACGTCACCTTCATAGATGCTTAGAGAATGACATATCAAGTCGATGCCAGTTCGCTTTCGAAGTGAGCTATCCTCACTTGAGTGAGCTTCGATTTCGAGTTGGTATTTAGAGAATAGCCCTACTGTTTACTTCACAAATCTCGCAGTAGGACCAACATTTACCGTTTGCAAAAATTATACCATCTTCCGTTAGTGATTACTTTTGCGGCACCCTATAAGTAAGAAGATACTAATTCCTCACAGAGATCTATTCAAAGAAGCGGCCTCCCGCGCCCCCTGCATCATCTACATCGATGAGATGGATGCAGTGGGGCGCGCTCGTTCCACCGGCGGGTCCTTCGGGCCGGGGGGTGGCGAGAGCGAGCAGACCCTCAACCAGCTGCTGGTGGAAATGGACGGCATGAAGAGCCGCGAGGGGGTCGTTGTACTCGCCTCCACTAACCGGGCTGATGTCTTGGACAAGGTGAGTGGGTTAGTGGGTAAAGGTCTAGTGCGTTGTAATATTTTAATAAACATTAAGTAATCACATAGGGCAACTCAGGCTGCGTCCTATTGCTTGTTGTTTTCGCGTCGCGCCGCCTCGCTTCGCGTTCGCATCTAGATCGCTCACGTAAGACGAAGCGCTATCTGAAGGAGGATGAGGCGGGGTAAAACATGACAGATTTGAAAAATGTAAATACTACTTTAAATGTCATGTAATATTCAATATTTTTAAGTCGTTTTGTGCCCTCTCTTACTCTATTACAGATAAGAGTGTTGCCTATCTGATTTTTAAGTGTTTACTCAGACATGTCTCCATGTTTATTTAATTAAAAATAAGTTATAGTTAGGAAAGCCTATATCCAGCGGCGGACCTCCAAGGGATGGTGGATGTTTTTTTAATGTACATAAGTAGTAGTCCAGTCAAGGAATGACTCAAAAGAGGGTATAGAGTGCGTGAGCGGGAACCTAAGCGATTTCTTCAGAAACTTATTCAGGGTGCTTAGGGTGATAAAATACTAAAAGTCCCCGCGTCTAGGAGGTGAGCCGGAGGGAGGGGGGGGTTACAAAGGTCTCAATTTTAGGTTTTTCGCCAATATCTCAAAAACGGTGCGTTATAGCGAAAAATGTTCTAAGATGAAATGAAAGCTTATAAAAATCTCTATAACTTTGATTCTATGCACTTTTTCCGTATCTCCGACCGTTTTTGAACTATACGCTCCAGAAATGTAGCAATTTAAGTTATTCAGCGTGATAACAGCGTGATTCACATCAGCTGTCGTAAAAATGACACCTGAACTGATACCATTAAAAAGATGTTAGGCAGGCATCTTTATATAACGAAGAGGCAGTTCCGTTGCAGCTCAGATTTTCTGCTGCACCAATTGACTTCAAGAATCATTGTTTTTATGTACATATTGCCTCAATGAAGATATAAAAAAGCCTTTGAACAAAAGGCGGGTTGTACATTCAGTTGAGACTCTAGCTGCTAAATATTGTATCAAGCAGGTATGTTCTTCGAGAAATGATGCCTGGGGTAACGAAGCTCTTGATATTTTTTCCTGCATTACCGATATTGTTGCTGAAGGAGCAAAATATCACGAAGACACTATTACTCACTTGTGAAGCCTGTCAGTTACCCAAAACTCTACAAAACTGAGATATCTAGAGATACCCATGTCGTAGAGGCTATGGAAGAAATATTTGCTTACATGGATTACTTTCCCACGATGAGATACTCGTTTTTTTTTGTTTGTTTTTATTTAAAAGGCTTTTTTATATCTTCATTAAAGCAACATGCACATAAAAAACAATTATTCTTGAAGGCAAATGGTGGAGCAGAAGGTCTGAGCTGCGACTGCCCTGCCTCTTCATTAGATAAAGATGCCTGCCTAACTTCTTTTTAATGGTATCAATTCGGGTGTCATTTTTACGACAGCTGATGTAAATCAAAAGGGATGTCAAGTCAAGGAAACTTCGATATTTGCCGTCTTTCCTTTCCTTACTAGCTTTAATACGACCCGGTATTCCCTTTCCTTTCCCTCAGAGACATCGTTACTTCCTTCAACGACATTCTCGTCATACAAAATGCATACAGGACTCTTATTAATACTCATGTTGGATAACCCAATTGTGTTACTAATAACAGTGTATGTATATCTGAAAAGAATATTTTGTGGCTGCCCCCCTGCGTTACCGGCTAGGCTACCGTGCCAGACAAAATAAAATTGCGAAAACCTATAATAACATAAGCCCGAAGGCAAGTATACAATATCAATAAGAGTTTTAGCCAAGAAGGTCGCGTTTCCTACAGCGAGCATTAAAGATATTGAGCGAAAAGAAATCTTCATCAATATCATGATTGTTTTCCCGCCTCTGCTTAGTTATCCACTGTCATAAAAAACGCGATTTCTTACTGTTACTGCCTTTACTACGTGGAGGTACTCGCAGCTTAGGTTACTATAAATTTTAAGATAATTTTCGCATCAGGTAATGGTTATCACGCTGAACTACTTTAATTTCGACATTTCTGGAGCGTGTAGTTCAAAAACGGTTGGAGATATAGAAAAAGTGTACAGAATTAAAGTTATAGGGAATTTTATAAGCTTTCATTTCATCTTAGAACATTTTTCCCTACAAGGCACCGTTTTTGAGATATTGGTGAAAAACCTAAAATTGAGACCTTTGTAACCCCCCCCTCCCTCCGGCTCACCTCCTAGACGCGGGGACTTTTAGTATGTTATCTCCCTAAGCACCCTGAATAAGTTTCTGAAGAAATCGCTTAGGTTCCCGCTCACGCACTCTACAACTACTTTATTGACTGTACTATAGCCTATATACGCATTTATAAGTGATGCCTTTGGTAGCGACAGTAATGACTTTTCATAAGGTCCGTTGCTCGCTTGTCAGCTATTCACTTAAGAAAATGTAGAAGATTACTTGAAACATGTATTTAATGTGGTGAATGGAGCATATGGTCGAGTGAATATCCTACTAATATTATAAATATGAAAGTTTTTATAGATACTTGTTATTCTTTCACGCAAAAACTACTGAACGGGTTTTCGTGAAATTTGTCATACAGGTTGATCTGGAGTAAGACAGGCTACTTATTATATCGAAAAACGTAGGCAGAATGCTAGCAAATATAAGTAGATTGTATGGGACATTATAACATACACACAGACTTAAAAAAAGAACAGACGGAATGTCAACAACAAATTCAGTGAGGCACCCATAGTAATACCAACTTCTCTATTTGTACAAGTATGTATCACACGCACACATTGACACCATGCTGTTATTAATCGGCCGCCAATACCGCGTCGGATTGGTCGGACCGCACTAAAAATTAAGCACACATGGTAAGCGGGCGGCGTCACTCTCTATAAGACAAGGTGAGGTCTGAGTTATTTTCACGTCCGTGGACATACATTAATATTTGATTTCAGGCCTTGCTCCGTCCGGGACGCTTCGATAGACACATCCTGATAGACCTACCGACACTTCAGGAGAGAGAGGAGATCTTTGAGAGGCATCTGAAGAACATCGTTTTGGAAGATTTGCCTTCTTATTATGTGAAACGGTATGGAACATTTGGAAATAGGATTACTGTCTTATTTCGAACGATGAAAAAGAATACTCTCTACTTTACATACATTTTCATGTTATTGTGGTGGCTTAGAATAATAACCCCAATCTTTCTCCGGATGAGTGTCGTAAGAGGTGACTAAATCAGGCCACCTAGGTAGTGCCCTTCGGAGGGATTGTATTGGTAATATTGATTTTAATTGTTGGTTAATACTATTATTTTCTCTCTATTACGACCTCCTTACTTGGGAGCTTGAGAGCGTGGCGTTGCTATGATAACTACTTAACATCAGGTGAATCGTTAGCTCGTTTATCAGCTATTTATTTATAATATATCTACTCTATCTTATATTTTTGTCCCTTTTCTGCTACATTGATAAAGGTAAAGGCACGCCTGATTTGGTGCCATGGAGGATGGACTATCCTACATGGTTTTCCATCAAATCACTAAACAGAAATCTATTAATATTTTCGACATTCACAGTAACATTTGTTAGTATATATTGTTATTTTATTTGCCTATATTGTTTAGTTGTTCCTGCATAAACGTACCGACATACTTTCATGCGATTAATAGTCTTGGCCTAACCGTTGTTTTATTCACAACAACATTCACAGCCATTATTACTTTTGATAATAAAATTTTAACAAAGAAAACCGACTTTAAATGAAGTACATCCTTTCCAATAAAAATTGAATCATCGCAATCGGTTGGTGTGATATTGAGTTATTCGTCCATTTGTCGCATTTAAAACCTATATGCTTTTCTCATGGACGCCACTGTCAGATCTCGCTCAAATTTAAGTGAGACCACATGACAAGCACCAGCTTTCGATTTAAAAAAAAACATCAAAATCAGTTCACCCAGTCGAAAGTTCTGAGGTAACAGACACAAAAAATAAAACTGTCGGATTGAGAACTTCTTTTTTTGAAGTCGGTTAATAACAGACCGTGAATCGATCCCATGTGCCATGCTTGTTTTTATGAAAAAGCATTTATTTTTCGAATAAATGCTTTTTCTTTCTTTCTTTTCTTTTCTTAATACGTTGTTCACAGGCTAGCGTACCTGACGCCGGGGTTTAGCGGTGCGGACATAGCGAATGTATGCAACGAGGCCGCACTCCACGCCGCAAGACACAAACAGAACATCGTGCGAGCCGCCAATTTGGAATATGCGGTCGAGAGGGTCGTTGGTACGTCTCCTGTTAAGCTTATCGGATTTTTAGTCTAGTTCTATTTTAGTGAAGCAGTGATAGCCTAGTGGTTAGAACGTTGGTCTCCCGAACGCGGGGGCCCGGGTTCAAATCCTGGCACGCACCTCTAATTTTCAAATATGTGCGTATTACAAGTTAATTATCACTTGCTTCGGTGAAGGAAAACATCGTGAGGAAACCTGCACACCTGAAAGTTCTCCATAATGTTCTCAAAGGTGTGTGAAGTCTACCAATCGGCACTTGGCAAGCGTGGTAGACTATGGCCTGTATCCCTCACATTGTGAGAGGAGACCCCGAGCCCAGCAGTGGGACAATTATGAGTTGTTGCTTTGCTTTTGCTTTGCTTTCTATTTTAGTCGAGTATCTATTACTATAATAAAACTCAAAGTATCTGTTTGTCTGTCCGGGCATCTCATAAAAATCCTTGAACGGATTTCGATAAAAATTGGTAAAGTTGTACTGATACCCTGGGTCATATTAAAGACAACTTTTCATCCTGGAAAATTAAAAGGTTTCCCGGGAAAACAGGATAAAAGTTTGAATAAGTTAAAACATAATTTGCGTATACAAAGCTGCGAGCAACAGCTAGTAATTTTATTTATACAGATAAATAACTTCAATACCATTCCTTATTTCAGGTGGCACAGAGAAGCGAAGTCACGCCATGTCACCGGCAGAGAAGAAGATCGTAGCGTACCATGAGTCAGGTCACGCGTTAGTCGGGTGGCTACTGGAACATACGGACGCGTTGCTAAAGGTCACTATAGTGCCTCGTACCAACATGTCCCTCGGCTTCGCTCAGTATACCACCTCGGATCAGAAGCTCTACTCCAAGGAAGAGGTAATACTTTGTTTAGTTAGTGTTAATAGCATGTATGTATTTTGTGTATGTAGATTAAACGTGAATAAAAGTATAATCATTTTTAATTAACTTTTTTGAACCTGGATCATTTTCTAGCGCGCTGCTCCAATGCGGATTGGTGGAGGGCTTAGTGGCTAATCCAATACCCAGTCGGAAGTTTTCATGAAAGCTCCCTTTTAGCGCTATCTTTACTAATATTATAAAGAGGAAAGATTTGATTGTTTGCATTGAATAGGCTCCGAAACTACCCAACCGATTTGAAAAATTCTTTCACTATTGGGAAGTTACACAATCCCCGGGTGACATACGATATATTATTTTTTTACTATTTTTCTCGAAGCGAAGCGAGGGCGATTTCCTAGTATTTAATAATGCGAACTGTATACGCGAATTGAGCTGAGCTACGAACAGATTACGTTTAGAAATGTCTATGTTTATAAATTGTTCTAGTTATACGACCGCATGTGCATGGCCCTGGGTGGCCGAGCGGCTGAAGCTATCACCTTCAATTCAATCACCAGCGGAGCGCAAAATGATTTGGAGAAAGTCACTAAGATCGCGTATGCACAGGTAATGTTAATTTTATATACGATTGTTATGGAGTCCATATTGCTTGAAGTAATATATTATATTAGTTGTTGCCCGCACCTTCGCATACGGATATTATGTTTTACCTTAGTTGCAAATTTGAAGCAAATCGGTTGATGTTTTAAAAATATTCCATATAGTGTAGATATAGCTGTAATTGAAACCTCAACGCCTATAATACTTTAAACTTGGAGCTTGTAAATTAATATCTATTCAGTGGTTATGGGTATAGCATGCAGCGAAAGAAAACGTACAGTATGTAACAGTGTTGCCAACTCATTATCAGGTTTTGGGGCTAAACACAGTTAAAAAAAGGGCTAGATTCGTCCAATCCATTGAAAATAGGGGCTATTGCTTAATTATCAGAGATGACGGCGAAAAAAAAAAAAAAAGGTCGTCAGACGCTCTACAACTGTGATTTTTTTCGACATCTTTCATTACATTTTATCGTTTTTTCGATCGATTGCATCAAAAACTTCGTGGAAAACCTGAATTTATCCCTTTTTTTCAAGATAGCGGAAAGTGAGTTTGGGGCTAGAAATTGGGCTAGGTGCTAAAAAATTATTTGAGGGGCTGAAAACCCGAAAAAAGGGCTAGATCTAGCCCCGAAAGGGCTAAATTGGCAACACTGGTATGTAACACATTTATATTATGCTCCTTCGAGTCGACAGATACGGTATATAATGAATATTATACCCTTATCCGTTATTTGATGATGATAAAGATTATAAGCTAGATAATTGATAAATTGCAAGTGGGTTACCTAAATCACGGGCAACAATTTCAAGAAATGTATTTGTGACATATATTATATTAATTTCTTAGTGCATGCATTCTTCTCAAACTTTAAAAGGCGTTTTCCCTATTTAAATTAATTGTTGTATGTCGCCAGGTTAGAGTATTCGGGATGTCGTCAGTGGTGGGTCTGATATCGTTCCCGGACTTGAAGGAGCGCGGGCGGAGTCCGTTCAGTAAGACCCTGAAGAACCTCATAGACCTCGAAGCGCGGAAACTCATCGCGAACGCGTATTACAGAACAGAGAACATATTGCGAGACAATCAGGACAAATTGAAGGCCGTAAGCAACTTTAACAAATCCTACTAATATTATAAATGTAAAAATATGTATTTATCGATGTTTGTTCTTCTCACCACAGAACAAATAATAGTACTTATAATTAGTACAGAAGGCGAACTCCGCAAAATCATTTAAATAAACAGCGACTCTAGCTCCAACGCAATAAAGTGTAATTCAGGTCGCACAGCGCTAATCAAATACGCGTAATGAGTTGCCTTCTTTTCTAACACTATTGCTTATCCTCTCTGGCAATATCAGGGTTGTCTTTTTTGAAGGAATAAAATTAATCTGAAAGTTTAGTGACAATATGTGTCATATTTAATATGTGTCATAGATTACGAACGTATGACAGCCATTATGAATTTTCTGAAGTAGCCAGACATGTCGAACGCGGCATGTACCTGTAACGTCATAGCTAAAATGCGGAGTGCGCCAGGCCTGCTCTCACGCAAAAACTACTGAGCGGATTTTAATGAAATTTAACACACGGGTAGAACATGAATTTGAAAAGATGTATGGTTTTTATTAGGGTAAGGAGAGCCATCTCATATGGGGGAAAGTTTAAAAAGTGTCCAGCTGTTTACTGGATAGAAAATAGAGGTGCCAGTACCTACCATTATCCTACCATTGTGGTGCTGGCATCGGAAAAACTACGATATGAACATAGCTGTTGTAGACGGAGTGAAGTTTGCTGCGTTCAATAAAATTTATCCTAGGCTACCGTAGTGCCAACCCTAGTGGACGCGTTTTTACGAACGTTATGGGTAATGATGATGAGAAACCTCCCCTCGCGTCAGACCCTGCTGAACAATACAAAGAGAGCACAGTAATAGGAGGGGAGGGGTGGGGGGCATAGTAATGTACTATAATGTTATTATACAATATACTTATTAATCGTAGACCGTAGACCGTGTTTATAAATAGAAAAATTATATTTGTAATCAGAACACTTAACGGTTTATTTGTGAAATGATATTGAATGACTTATTGAACCATTTTTACAGTTAGCGGAAGAACTACTGAAGAAAGAAACTCTCAGCTTCAACCAAGTCCAGGATATTATCGGTCCACCGCCGTACCCGAGGAAGAAGTTCATTGACCCCGTCGAGTTTGAGAACAGTTTGAAGAATATGGAGAATGCCGCAACCGCCGACGACTCCGCCCCAGTTGGAGCCCCGTCGGCTAAGCCGGAGCCCCAACCTGGGGTGTAATAGCAACAGATGAACCACCTAGCTTAAGTGTTAGGCACTAGAGCAACAAAATAGATACATAAAAGCAAAGCAACAACCTATAATTGTCCCACTGCTGGGCTCGGGGTCTCCTCTCACAATGTGAAGGGTACAGGCCACAGTCTACCACGCTGGCCAACTGCGGATTGGTAGACTTCACACACCTTCAATAACTTTATGGAGAACTCTCCGGTGTGCAGGTTTCCTCACAATGTATTCTTTCACCGAAGCAAGTGATAATTAACTTGTAATACGCACATAATATTTGAAAATTAGAGGTGCGTGCCAGGATTTGAACTCCGAGGTGTTCGGAAGACCAACGTTCTAACCGCTAGGCTATCACTGCTTAAAATAGATACATACAGAAATATAACTCTACACAAGCAACTCGTGCTACACACACATGCATAAAGTGCACTTATTAATTATTATTTATTGTG
Source organism: Thymelicus lineola (assembly GCA_963932265.1). NCBI lineage: Eukaryota > Metazoa > Arthropoda > Insecta > Lepidoptera > Hesperiidae > Thymelicus > Thymelicus lineola. The sequence goes on from OZ010680.1 coordinate 21,650,559, forward strand.
TCCGTTAACGGTGTGTGTGTGTTGCTCGAGCACAATTGTATGGAGTTTTTTCTGTTGTCTCTTTTGTGTGTCGTAAATTTTGACTGAATTGTTTATTATACCAATCATTGAATGTAAACGTTGCTAATTTATGTTTTTAAAATTAAGTTTTAATGACTATTAAAGTTTTGTTCCTAATTTGTGGTAGTTTTGTTCAGTTTACTCTTTTATTCGAGGGCTCAGAAATTTTGTCATGTTACATTACTAATATCTCATTATTTATTTCAATGTAGGAGCTAGTTAGCAATTATGATGTTCGTTATCTTTCGGAGAGCTTTATTCTTCGTGTATCGGCTATCGACCGCTTTTTTAATGGATTGTTGGAAAATTGACGAGAATCGAGATCCATTTTTAAAAGGCCCTGTTATAATAATGAACTCTAAATAAACTATATACGTAATAATCTCTTCATCTTTCATTACAGTCAATCTTAATATTAGGTGAATAAAATTTACTGAATAAAAAGTTCATCAAATCAAATAAATTGTTTTGTACACATTACAAAACTTATAAATGGTGTAATTTTATTGACTGATTAATCAACCATCGGCAAAAAACATACTATCGTGAGAATATAAATAAAAGTAACAATTAGTTCGGAGAAAACTTTATTCAGATACACATTGATTGATTACACCGAACATCTAGTAAATACGACATATAATAAATACTTGTTTAAATTGAAACTTACAACGCGTCTACTTGCGTAATTTCATTGATATACAATGTTCTCCATCCAAGTTATATGCAGTCTTCACACCAATAGAGCAAACGGGACACCTTATTAGGTATTATAAATATTTTCGTAAATACCCTTGACAAAGGTCAGTAAAATTTAAATTCGAAGATAATTAAGTCGGTTTTACATTAGGTACAATTATATAGAATAAACGTTTCAAAATTGTATAAGTCGAAAGCTCATTGTAAACAATAATAAAATAATTTAATTTCGAAAAGGACTTTTACGTGAATTTCAAAAAATTAGGAGAAATAATATAATTTTCATATACATATAAGTAATAAAAAAGTAAATAAAAAGAAAACAAAATAATAATAAAAAAAACATTTATTTAAAAGAAATGTAAGTACAATATAGAGCGTTGAACTGGAGGCGATCTTTCTCCGACGAGATGACATTAGATTCATTTTTAAACCTTATTTAATGAAACAAAACATTTTACTAAATCTAATATGAACTTAAGACGAAACACTCAAGTTTTCTTACATAATGCTAATCGTTTTCACTGGAACCCGTTTAATACATAGATTAATAATTACTGTTGCAATTATATTTGGAAAGCAGGACTCACCAGTACAATACTCAAAAACATTAACCAATAATAATTAAATCATCATCATCGCAATACATAACCGTTTCTTCGCTGGGCTATTTTCACAATAATTTTCGGTGAAGGGCCGATGACAATTCAATAATTTCATAGTTTCAGCATATTTTTTTTACAATTTTTTAAATTAATAATGGCTAACCCAAATACGGTACGGTATCGTGTTTGGTGTTATTCTATGTTCCATACGAATATCCATCTACTGTGTTTCAGACCTACGCGCTTAGTCTAAAATAGGCAATTAAATATATCTGTGCAGATCAATCATCCTACATCGCCCTCCATTACAATTCATTTGCTTAAAACTATGCTACCAGCGCCATATCATTATTATAATAAAAAAATAACTTCACTGAAGTAACTTAACAAATAAGACTTAAAACTAAAATTGTGTGCCAGCAACATTGTGTATTCTCATAGTATAAATAATAAATAAAAAATAAACATAATTATAAGTCGATGTGAAGTGATAATATTATTTCTGAATGATAAGTATCAATTTAACCAAAAAATGTTTTGTATTTATTTGCTACCCAAGTTAAAAAAGTTATACCTACTTTAGTGGGTCTTCAAAACCTACTAGAGCAATAAGAATAAATGAATAGTCTTTAAACTTCCCTAGACTTTCTGAAAATATACCTTAATTGCTTATATTATGTCGTATAAGCCGTGCATTTTCCGTCTTATATGCCGTGCATTTTCATATCAATAAATGAGACCTGGCCTTATAAATAGTTTCAATAAGTTGCCCATGTCTCGTCTTCACTTGATAAAGAAATTTCACGTTATCTAACGGCCGTGTGTCCCGACGCAGCCCAACTATATATTTTCAAGCAAGATACCACATCATTTCATTGAATTAAATAACACTTATACGACATCGAATCGATAATTATACATAAATCGCTGGGATTATTTCCACTGATGCATAGACATAATAATATTTTATAAGATAATACAATAAGATAGACATCGATCTACTGAATGAATTACACATTTTAGCAATAGAATTTCTACGAATACTTGCGTAATTTTCACATTGAAAACGCGTGTATAGTATTAGTGTAGAACATGTACTTGACATATTAAATTAAATATTCATAAAACTAAGCGTACTTTCAACATTACAAAATGATTGCAGTTTGTAACATATTTTAACAAATAGGTATGTGCTGCTATACTGCCTTCTAATACACACATAAACTTCCATCGTCTTCTGTATAACGATAAAATAGTACTAAATATAAATTATGATATTTGTATATTATCAATGTTAAAATATCAATAGGCAACGGATCATATTTGAAATTAAGACTAGGAAGTGACTTATCTGTTGCTGCAAACCATTTTTTTAATATTAAATACATCAGTGTTAAAAAACACTGATTTCATGAACACATCAAGTAAAATAAGATCAAAACTTTATTAACAATTATAAGCGTCCGTTATCCAGTTGTGTATGTATATTAATATACTAAATCCAAAATACCAACATACATATACATAAAAGGGTTGGCACATAATGTGTTATTAGTTTAGAAAATGTTCAAATATTCATTTACATTTATTCATTTACAACACATATGTATTTATGCAAATGCCAAATGCTTGTCACGTGGACCACATCGAAATTAATTTCGGGGAACGATGTTATACAGAAAACATTTAAAATATATTTTATTTATTGTTCCAGTGATAGCGGTTGTTTAAGACAGATGCCGCTTGAGCGCAAGAAAATAATTTTTAATACAAAAAAAATACTTTTTATTACTTTTATTTTTGCTATTATTTACTCAGGTTAGACTGCTTTAATGAATTAACATTTAATGACATTGATACAAACAATATCCCTTTCAGAGGGCCTCAACTACATTTTATCTTAATCTTTTACTACATACTAAAACATTTAAACACCTTCCCCTATCGTCTACATTGTGATATGAAGCAAACTTCCAAAATTAATAAGATCTTATCAGATTCACACCGTCTACTTCGCTGGGATTTACTACAAAACTTTATCATTCAAAAATGTATGGGGTGTTACAGCTGTGAATTATGTAATTCATTCAAACATACAAATCACCAATCCAACGCGTATCCAGCGAGAGTAAACCAGCTTCACTTATTGAGCAATTGCAAGTATTAATATCTCATCAAAAACGTAAATGTGAAATGAGAGTCAAGTTCAAAAAAGTTGAATCATTTGTTACTGTGACTAAAATTTTAGGATTTTCTATCTTGGCACCTATTTAGATCTCAGTTCTTTTTTTGAACTTGGCTCTCATTTCGCATTTGTTTTTGATGAGATATAATTACATTTTGTTTAGAATTTATTAGTATATATTGATAATTAATATACCCGTGGTAATCCAGACTACCCGATCATTGTTGATTGTACATAAAAATTCAATTAACAAAAGGTCAAATAGATTCTTTGGTTTGTAATTTATCGGATTACAAGGTAGGTACTCTTATTCAAAAAAATCTGGACTATACAGGGTCTTAGGCGGTCATACAGGCAGTACTCTATTATATAATCCGAAAAATTCGATAAACGTTTGTCGGACTACCGCGGTTCTACTGTTTTCGCATACTAATTATCAGTAATTTTCAGTTTTTAGATTATTTCCTTTGTAAACGCTTATAGTCCAGGGTCGATAATTTTTGAAAACAAAAAAAATTATAATAGGATGAAACCTATTGCAAAAGGAAGAGAATATGACAAAAAATAAAGGAAAAATAATTTACGGGCGATCTGAGGTCGGGAAGTGGGGGGGAGGGGGGGTTTAAGGGTAAAAAACGGTTTATCTCAATTTCCAGCAAAACTATAAGTCCTATGGAAAAAAGTTAAATGGCAAAGTTATAGGTAATAAAAAGGTCTACAATTTTTGTATTTATACTTTTTTCACATAACCTCAAAATTTATGTGAAAAATTCAAAAAACCAAGTTTTTGGTTTTTTATTTTTATCTTTTACAAAAATTATTTTTTTTTAACGAAATTTTGTGAAAACTTACCTTTCTATGTCCCAAACATACTGTAATTTTTTTGATTTAAAATATTTATTTTTTCACCTTATTTTGACTTAATATCGAAAAATCACCCTAATTTTCAATCGAAAATTCACCTGTCAAAATATCCGCTTTTTTAAAAAAATCTGTGAGCTTTTTATTTGCTAAAATCTCTACTTTCTGATGGTATATAAAAAAATATACACTGCCATGTTAAATTTTCTCAGAAAATGCAATGAAACGACAACTATTTTCACAAAAATTATTCGAGTTCGAGTTTTTAAATATATATTTTTAATATTTATGTACAATTTTGAGCCATTTATTAAAATTTACACTTTAATTAATCGAAAAACGTCAAAATCCATGTTAAATTAATAAATTAATAAGCAAAAAAATTACAAATCCATAAAGATTGCAAGAAACATGCAAAAATAGTTGTCGTTTCATTGCATTTTCTGAGAAAATTTACCATAGTAGTGTATATCTTTTTTATACCATCAGAAAGTAGAGATTTTAGCAAATAAAAAGCTCACAGATTTTTTTAAAAAAGCGGATATTTTGACAGGTGAATTTTCGATTGAAAATTAGGGTGATTTTTCGATATTAAGTCAAAATAAGGTGAAAAAATAAATATTTTAAATCAAAAAAATTACAGTATGTTTGGGACATAGAAAGGTAAGTTTTCACAAAATTTCGTTAAAAAAAAATAATTTTTGTAAAAGATAAAAATAAAAAACCAAAAACTTGGTTTTTTGAATTTTTCACATAAATTTTGAGGTTATGTGAAAAAAGTGTAAATACAAAAATTGTAGACCTTTTTATTACCTATAACTTTGCCATTTAACTTTTTTCCATAGGACTTATAGTTTTGCTGGAAATTGAGATAAACCGTTTTTTACCCTTAAACCCCCCCTCCCCCCCACTTCCCGACCTCAGATCGCCCGTAAATTATTTTTCCTTTATTTTTTGTTATATTCTCTTCCTTTTGCAATAGGTTTCATTCTATTATAATTTTTTTTCACTTTTCATTATTTTTAAAGGCTTCTACCCTGGTCTATTAATATTTATCTTGATGCCAAATATCAAGTTTCTAGGTCATGAGGAAATAGATTAGGTTTTTGATTCTATGTCAGTGAGTCAGTCACCAAAGTGCGGGTTTTTAAAAGTTAATGTATCGATAATTTATGAAAATTGAATTCTAAATAAGCTAAGCTAAGGCTTTAATAAATGTGCGAAATTTTTGTATGTAAATAAATAGGTCTCGAGTTGTGAAGGGGTCAAAAGTAGCTCGAAGTGGTTCGCGTAATATTACACATGGTGCTGCGTTACCAGTTCGCTTTGGACTTTGGCTGGACACGCTACCGCGCGTCTAGATGTGTAATTATTTGCTGTGTTGTCTTTGAAAAAACCACTCGGCGAATCTCTAAAATCCCTCACATAAACATTAAACGCGTCATGTCTACATCACAATCATATTTGAAGTGAAAGAAAATGTATTTGTGTAATAAATCGAATAAGTTGTGATGTGACACAGTAGCCACTATTCTAAATATAGTATAGTGGGTGTAATAATGTAGTAATATAGTTTGCTCCATTTTAACCGATTTATAGTGGAAAATGCGTAAATAGACAACAATTTCCCACAACGTAGATACATAGTTAATACTGAATTTAACTTATAATTTTAACCACACCAATAACTAAACCATGGATTTAAGCACATCATCCACGATAATTTTAAATATATATTAATATAACTTGTCCAAAAATATATATCTTCAAAATTGGTATATTTATATATAAAGTTCAATAAGAACTTCTAGAAAGAAGAGTGTTCTGTATCAAAGGTTACAGGTTGTTCCAGTGGTCACAATAATGGTTTATGTAGTTTGTGCATCAACTAAGCAGTCAAAAGTGATAATTTATTATTCCATAGGTAATTGTTTAGCGCTTGGTATACTGTGGACGACATGCTTAAGTCGATGGACGCCCAAAAGGGCTACCAAGACTAAAACTTATTACTAAGTGCTTATATCTATGACTACAGAATCTATGATATATAGTGAGACTCAAAACCGTATCGTAACAGACAAATGAAGGGACAAATGAAGTCAACCCACGCTTGATAGTGATGATAATAATAACGCGACATATATCCATAGACAATTATGTACGCAAAGTTGATACAGAACAACTCAATCTACTTGAACATTCACTTCTACGACATTACGAACGTAGGTAATTACTATATCTATCATTGTCATTTTAGTGTTATATGTAAGTGACACAATAACTTTGGGATAAATTGCGCTAAGTTGCACCAAAATATATACGAGTACGATACCTACAACCCTTTACATTCCTAGATAAGAACCCACAAAAATCTTTATTACAGACCAGAAATTTAATTATACAACGATGGTGTCCATTGGTAAGATAATTTTATTTTATACATCATGAGTTCGTGACTCAAATAGGGGACGTCTACCCTTAAAAGGATTAGGGGACCTTAACCAGTCCAATGACGCGACCTGTACGCAAAGATAATTTTAAGCCAGTTTTATCAAAATTAATAATGTCACTAGGTACATCCTTAACTTGAAATATCGGACTACAGCAATATCGGTCTATACTCAGTTCTGACTGAAAAATGAACAAAATATAGGTAGGTACTGTGAATAATCTTTTGAACGGCATAAAATCTATACAAAAGGTTTGAAGCCATCGTGGCGTCAATTACGGCAACTTCAAATGAAAATGAAAGCTGAAAATCACAAGCAACGTTGTATAATTTAAACTGTCTGTAGTCATAACCAATCCAACCTTAAAAAGAGCGCATAGCTCACCCGCACCGTTTTGCACCTTAGCGTTTCATTTCCATTCTCACCCTTACAGTGTCATTATACTCGTATAGGGTTTAAATTAGGGCAAAAATTAGATCGTATACAAACAAGTCATCATGTCATAACGTGACGCTAGATAAAGCTTAAAAAATATAACCTCACGAGAGCTATGTCCTATACATATAAATGCTTTTTAGTTACAAATTAGTTTCTAACATTTTATATGTTATGTCTTGAATCATTGGAACAGTAAGGCTTAACACGCATTACGATTTTTCAACGCGCGATTTTTTTTCTGGCGATTTTTAAATCACGTACTGAATCATAATCAACACGATTTTTTTTTTCGCAAGTGCGTGCAGCTTCATACAATTTCCATACCTCACAGAATTTTGCAGAAAAAATCGCGCGGTGAAAAAGCGTAATGCATGTTAAGCCTAAGAAAGTGTAACAGTAGAACCGTAGGTGTTATTTTAGATTCAATTCAAATTAGTGTCAATATTTGTCAGCGTCTCGTGAGAGTAACTTTAGCTCCGCGGAATTCAATTGCCATAGTTGACTCGATGCTTACTCCGATCTTTGGGACATCTCTTTGACTTCATCGGTTATGTCTTCAGTGAGACGAAATGCCTGAAACAAGTAACCGACAATAACAAAACAGAAATGATGTACTGTATAATAAACTTAAAATCACATTTAGACAACACCAAGTAGCGCAAAAAATAAACGAAATTGTAATAACTATCAAGTGTGGAAAATAAAGTACATTTAGGTAGTAAAATACCAAAAAAATATTTTTATAAACATTTACCTAAGTTTTTTTATGCAAATAGCCGGCAAACGAGCTGACGATCCACTTGATGGTAAGTGGCTATCGTCGTTCGTGGACATTAGCAACACTAAATGCTTCTCTGATGCGTTGCCGGCCAAGAGAAAAGAAAAGGAAAGAAAGAATTGGCTCTCAAGCCCCCAGCCGGAACACGACGAGTCCTTTGGTGGCTGACTCATGTTCAAGGGTGGTAGCTATCCAGGCGAACCCCATGGAGAAGTAATAATAGTAATAATGGTATTAATTAACAATATGTGCAAGTGTGTCAAGAGAAAATCTACAGTGTTCCTACAGTCGACAACCTATTCGAGGTTTGTCACAGATATCTGGGCGGCCGAGTATGATGGCACTGGATGTTCTTTTGCTATCTTTATCGCATAAATCAATATGTATATTCTGCCAAATAACAGCTTTCTACCACTAGGTAAGGGTCCCTGCGCTATGCTGCGGACGGACGGACGGAACAACGGAACCTTTATAGTTTTGCCATAAAACTATAAAGGTTCCGTTTTGACTACGGAACGGAAGCCTAAAATACATAATATTTTGAAATGTGTTACCTACGCGATTACATTATATTACCATACCTACCGACACGTAGTTCTATACTTTATAGTCAAATCACAGAAAAACATTGATTATATAAATAAAAAACCGACAAAGAGAAAAGATTAAATCAAAAAACAAAACATAAGAAGCGTTAGCACCTGTCATCACCTCAGCGGGGAGCGAGCTACGGCGGTGGATAGGAGAGGCCTCTTGGACACTGTAGGCCTTCGAGAACCATTGGCAGGATGCTACGGTCTGCTTGCGGCGACTGCCGGCCCGGCGGAGGCCTTGGGCGAAGTCGGAGGCCATGAGCGGGGCCGGTGCGGACCCACGTCGACGGGACAAGTTGTCCTTCGCTGAGAGCGTACGAAGGAGGATTTCCGGTAGAACCGACGTTAACTCGCGGAACTTCGGCGCTGGAAATTTTTAATACTCACTTTAATGTTTTAGTCAGCAATTTAAAAAGAACTATGAAGGATCGGCTTTGTAATACATGCGCTATTATAAGCTTGCATTGCTACAAACGTCAATACAATGAATCGCAATTTACAAACAAATTCGAATATCCCATATTGCTACAGTTTGCGACGCAATTTCATGCCTTTATACGGTCGAATACATTATATTTGTTTTCAACGCTTGACGCTGAATGACGTATAAAATAAAACGTTTACTTCCGGCTAGTGCACGGTAGTTATTTTCCTGTCTGGTTAAGTACCTATCCGCATTTTTCTTTAATAAACCGTAGACTAGTAATTTTCTTTTGACGTAGCAAACATTTGACTGGTTAAATTGTCTGAATATACTAATAAGAAGGAATATAGATGATATCATAATATTTACCAAACTATGTCACGTTCGCTGTATTATAGCAACGAAAGTAGAAACTATTTCAAACTATAAATAACAAAACGAAGTAAAAAGTATAATTTAACAAATAACACTACTAAAATACTACCTTGAGTTTTGAGTTGTCACTGAAGTTACACAAATATTTTCAATTTGGGTAAAAATGTTGTATCACACACTAAAGCCCGATTTACACGCATTAAGTAGTTAAGTAAATTTAACTAAAAAGTTACTAAATTGACCGTTTACACGTATTAATTTATTTAAAATGTAGTTGAAATTTAGTTATCTACTTAACTACTTAATACATGTAAATAGGACTTAACATTAAGAGCTAAGGAGGTCATTCAAACTTACCACACGCGACGTCAGTAGGCATAGACTTGCGGCGGCGTAGCATAGGGTCGGAAGCGACCCCGCCAAGCTGGAGCTGTAGGTTGTCCCGCAGCTGAGACCCGGTGGGGGCGGACTCGCGCCTCCCGGTCGAGTTCGACGCATTCCACAACATCTTCACATCTTGCTCTTCACCAGCCCCTTGAACCTGTGTACCAAGCGGTACCGCAATGTATCGCAAGGTAGACGTAAACCCTCCCCATACCATCTTAACGTTCTCCTCTTCCTCACTAATTTCCGGCCGGCGAGCAATAACCGGTGCAGATTCTCGTCTCCCCTTAGAAGTGGACTTGAGCCAAATCATATTAACGCTTTCAGTTTCCTCGCTACTTTCCCAAAATTTCGCCTCCATCGGCGCTGATTTCCGCCGCCCGGTACAATTGGAGTTACTCCAAACTTTCATGTTGTCCTTTTCTTCGCTATCTTCCTCACAGTCAGTCTTCTCTGATTTGGCTCTTATTGCCATATGTTTGATTCGTTCTTCCTTAGCACTGGCTTCATTGATCATTTTATTCAAGGTTTGGGGTTTCATGCAAAACCTTTCCTCCCGGTCGCTATTGAAGAAGGGACGTCTGTGCGGTGCAGCGCCGACTGTCTCGTAAGGAGGGTAAGTTTCTTGACGGACTAGCTTCAAGGAGCTACACTCCTTGACGGTATGGAGACGTGCGGCCATGGACGATGTCGTGATAGAAGCGATCGATGTGTCCGGCAACAATTTCTCACAGCTGAGGACTCTCTCAGTTTCAGAAGAGCATGACGCCTCGCACTGAACTTTGACGGTCAGTTGTGAATGCATGCATGAGTCTCCAACTGCCAGGTCCGGTTCTCTTTTAACAAAAGACGGTTCTTTGTCGTCTGATGCATTTCCATCCTTAAACTTAAATGAGGAATTGAATAAGTTCAACGGTACCGAAAACCGACGTATGTCCCTTCTGAGAGTAGAACGTTTCTTGGTAAGTGAGCGTCTTCGTAAAGGAAGGAGTTTTTCAGCGCTATCCGACATTGATCCAATCTCGTCTTCTTCTTCGTCGCTTTCCTCTATCATCTCAATAGCCGGTAATTTATTCTTGGCTTCTTCTGCAATTTCCTCCGCCATCAGAGTTTCCCATTTATTTTGATTGTAGAGGAGGTTTCTCATCATCTGTTTAGTGAGATTATTTTGCAGGAATCTATGCCACTGTTGCATCAGTGGGCTCACAACAAATTTGAAAAACCCTGCAACATAAATTTATTTGATGGTTTACTTAATCTTAAAGTCAGTCACCTAGCAAATTTGGCTTTACACGTAACTGGACAAAATTTATGTCAAGGAACAATTTAAACAATCAATATCTATAATAATATGTAAAGCCCCCTCGTAACAGCCTGGAAATATAAATACCTCGCCTACTATTCCAAACTGACGTTTAATAACACGGATCAGAGTCCTATGTACGATAGGGCAAAAATAGCTGTAACTATGAGTATTACTCTAAAAAACCCTATTGCTCTAACAACCCAGTCTTTGTAAAACACTCCAAATAAAACCTATTTTACCGGTTTGGATCTTGGGTATGGATGTGGTGTATCGGTCACAGAGCGCGGTGATGGGCAGATTGAGCTTGCGCTCGTAGTCTCCCTGGCGGAAGAACTCCTCGCACACCTTCAGACTCCACTTGCGGCTGATCTCCCATGGCCGACATGGGTTTGAGATGTCCGCGCATTTGAGTGCGATCTGCATCACCAGGTGGCGGTGTTCTTGCTGTGTCATGTCTAGCGTGCCGTCATCCAAGTGGACCTGCAAAAAACAATACAATTAAATATTGTCTACTGTCCAAGATTGCTTGAAATTGCTTGCACCTTATATCATTCAAACATAAAACATAATCAGCAAATAAACATTGCAATAATAACTACCTCTGATATCTTTTCGAAATATGATTTTATTTATTATTTTTACATACACACAAACATACACATATCTACTCAAACGCATGCACGCGCACACACACACATATGCCCTTTATCTTTAATTGATTTTTTATTTCACCTATAATAATAAATTTTTTGTAATATGTTCTTGGATTTTAAACAATAGATTTCACAAATGGGAGAAGACACAGTTTCTTGAAACATATTGTAGTTACGGCTACCTTAAGGCGCGGGCCACACAGAAAAGACGTAAGACGAAGACGGGGCTCGGACCCGTCGCAGACAGGGCGCCGTTAAAACATATAGAAAAGACAAGGAACGGGCGTGACGGTCGGTGCACACTGGGCTTTTCCCGGCCACAGAGTACTTAATCACTACGTTTTAAGAGACCTGCTCTCCGCGTCCTTTCCGCTCCCCCGCTGGCGCCTAAGGCGCGGGCCACACAGAAAAGACGCAAGACACGGACCCGTCGCAGTCGCGGCGCCCGTTTAATCTACTTTCATACAAAATGTATGCAGCCGTCGCGACGTAAAACATACAGAAAAGACGGGACGCCGACACGACGCTTTCTCGTCGGCGCCCTATTGGAAAACATACAGAAAGGACAGGACGCGGGCCTGCTTAGGCGCCAGCGGTGGAGCGGAAAGGACGCGGAGAGCAGGTCTCTTAAAACGTAGTGATTAAGTACTCTGTGGCCGGGAAAAGCCCAGTGTGCACCGACCGTCACGCCCGTTCCTTGTCTTTTCTATATGTTTTAACGGCGCCCAGTCTGCGACGGGTCCGAGCCCCGTCTTCGTCTTACGTCTTTTCTGTGTGGCCCGCGCCTAAGCAAGCCCGCGTCCTGTCCTTTCTGTATGTTTTCCAATAGGGCGCCGACGAGAAAGCGTCGTGTCGGCGTCCCGTCTTTTCTGTATGTTTTACGTCGCGACGGCTGCATACATTTTGTATGAAAGTAGATTAAACGGGCGCCGCGACTGCGACGGGTCCGTGTCTTGCGTCTTTTCTGTGTGGCCGGCGCCTAAGGACCAGAGGATTCATAAATATCATGTACCTACATGTGTTTAATCAATAAAGAAATTATTATTATTTATACCGCTTATAACACAATAAAAAATCAACAACGGTTTTCAATATAATGCAATAGTTTTCAAATTAAAACCTACGTAATAAATAATGCAAACACTTTTGATATCAAAACGAATTCATTAAAAATGTTATAATTAATAATACATGTATTTAAAACAGTGGATGATATGTAAAAGCGTATGTTTAAAATACAAACTCACGTGGCGCATTTTGTGTGGATTCGACCGACTTTTTTATATCCCCGACCCAGTTCGGTGGCCGGATCATCTCAAAATCCATTCTTAGCGCGACTCCGACAAAATGATTGATAAGCAACGTCAGATTTCAGATTTTGGGTTAAAGTTACACGATACAGTAGGTACCGTTATCGCGACGCGACGCCGCCGCCGGTGAGAACTGTTTCAATTTGATCAGTTAAATAGTTACCTAGTTCGAGTCCGTCAAAAGTAATTATTAAGTTAGTACCTATTAATCTACTTTGCAACAATCCGCGGTTAACATGCATGATGGTATAATACTTTAAGACATGCGTGGCTAAGTATATACCATCATATATGTTAACCACGGATTGTCGCAAAGTAGAGTAATACCAACTTTAACAATGGATTTCCGCAAAGTAACGCATGATACTATTAACTATACAAAAGGAATTAGTTCAACCTGAATTTTTCGTTATTTATTTTGAAGAAACGATGGAGAGTACTCTGTTGCTTCGCAAATACTAAAACGATTCCAAAACTATCTCAATTTAATAGCTAATAGCTTCAAATTGTAAGATTATAATATTAACATTATTGAAGTGTTTGAAACACTGGGAATGCTAGTCAGATGTTTGCGTTATATCCATGTTCATTTTATTATGGATTAAAAGCCGTGGATGTATTATATGTATAACATCTTACAAGAAACATTTTTTTCATCTCAAAATGTGGGGATCGAACCTTTGTCCGAAAGATACATTTTTCAGTCATCAACATTATCACAATTTCAAAGCCATCTCATCAAAACTTTTGGACTCATATCTCCGTTTTAGCTCAGGAGTTCAGTCTCCATACTGATAAAGAGAAGTAAGCATCACACATCGTACGTCTTATCGAGAAAATGGATACGTATTAAAAATTTTAACAAAGTCCAAGAAAAATGGGAACAGTAAAAATGTGAAAAATTTTGAATACTGAAGATTCTGAAAATTGTAAAATTTTGTAACACTGCTCATAACAATGTGCGCCAAACTGTCCCGTATGTAGGTCAGGTCTACATCTTGTTCGTAAATCACTCTTATCATCTCATCTTACAACACTGAAATATGATAATCTCAGCAATTACAAGATTGTACTAGATCTGCGTGTAATTTGACAAAATGGCATAGTCTTTAATAACGCATGTAATAATTTAGTGATAGATAAACGATCAAACGGGCTGACGCAATCGGATAGATGATTTCCAAGAATCCAAAACCAACTCAAAACTATTTGTAAAGTTACATCTCGAAAGTGTAACTTCACAAATATTGTTTTGGGTTTGGCTAACAATGCATTTATTATTAGCTTGAAAGATTTGACGTAAAGATATGACAAACCATTGCAAGTCAAACAACGACTATAATAATAATATAACGACGATTAAGAACCAATAATGTCTATCTGAAAAAGTCACCTTAACAGGAGATGAAAATAGACATATTATACTGTTCAATGGTAAGGTTATTGAAATATTTATAGTATGTAAATAAAGATAATTTCTTTATTCTTATTTATATATCGTAAACTAATGATACATGGCTAATATGTGAAAAAAACGACGTTGTTAGAGTTTTGTAAACAATTCGTAAGAAAGCCGTTTGTTCTTGTTCGTTTGACGAAATAAATAATTAGACTTTGAAAAAAAGATTCACTCCAGTCGAGACAACTCTTGAGGAGTTACTGTGTTAAATTAAGTAGTTATACATATATACCTACATATAACTACGAATTAAATTATAATAGCTCATCTGGGCATAGCTCCATGTAAGAAATCTCCTGAACGGTTGCAGCAGTCTATTATTTTTGTTTGTTTTTAAATGCACTACAAAATTCAGTTTTTACTTTTTTAAACTATTATTTTTATTACGTTATAGTTGGAGTGTCATTAAAATTATTTTAAAAAGTACACTTTGTATAAATAAATTTTATAAAATGAAGAGTTATTAAAGTGTCAGTGATTCCTTTCCGTATTTTCACTGCCAACGCTATTAATGCTGCGGTCGTAATGGAACGACTTTTATTTAGAATTCAAATTGTCTATGAAATATATAATATCAACAGAAAATGTACAGAAAGTAAATCGGTAACACCTACATTACAGTCGAACATGAATATAATAAGATATTTATTTAAAACGGGCTTTCTCGTGTCGATTGGCGATAAATCACGTGATTTACAAATTAACTATACCTCGATCCGTTATAAGCAGGCTGTATGATAATCATATTTCTATCAGCAAGTATCCTGCATGCACAATAAATATTATACAAATGCATTGACTATGCATTCCATCAAGGTTTTTTTATATCAGAGTAGCTCAAACTCAAGGTGACTGTTGAATATCAGTTGCTCTAATTTACTAGAAGCACAGAAGAGAGAATAGTACTAATAATAGTACTAATAGGTAATACTACTAAAAGTAACTTTTGATAGCACACAAACGGAAACCTCTCTCGAACAGGGTCAAAAATCTAGGGTTTATATGAATAAATCCTAGATTTTTAACCCTGCTGGAGAGAGGTTTCTATTAGATACATACTGGATAGATAAATAAATACATACATGAGTATGTATCTAAAACCGGGTCCTCTTATCATCAAGGTCAATAGACAAGTGTTTTCGGTTATGCGTTCTCTCCGTAGACTTCGTAACCAAAATAACGTTTCCTCATTAATTGCTATTCAAATCGCTGACATCGCTGATGTTTACGTTAGATCTAACTAAGAAGCAGCAAAACAAACTTGAGTATTTCCAATTCATTTTATTCAATTCATATTTTTGGTGTTAGAACATAATAAATTTTCTGAGTGCCGGGCTGAACTCAAGTGGCCCCAAATTCATCTTCGCCGGAATCATTATATCCTTTCTGTTTTATACTGCGTCTCGTTTTACTATTATAAAAATACTCATGATTACATAAACAACGATTTCCATACAAAATAAATTATCAAGATAATCTTAGCTCTTAGAAAATATTTATATTTTAATTCATTCATATACTTCATCCTTT
Source organism: Thymelicus lineola (assembly GCA_963932265.1). Lineage (NCBI taxonomy): Eukaryota > Metazoa > Arthropoda > Insecta > Lepidoptera > Hesperiidae > Thymelicus > Thymelicus lineola. Next base: position 21,666,669 of record OZ010680.1, read on the forward strand.
TACGGTAAACCCTTAACCACTGTGGTTCTGCGTCTTTAGAACTATCCCTACCTACCAGTTAAATTGTTTTCTTTTATTTATTTTATCGATACAACGAAGTTGCTTAACTCGGACTATCAGTTACAATGGACACTTGATTCTTGTAATGCATTCTCTGGCAGGTTGTGAGCCAGCTTGGCTTCAGCCCATTCTTTAATGGGCTTATTACAGAGATATCTCGTAATGAAGGATTCCTAGAGCCTATATAGATATAAGCACGATGCTCTAACGTGACCGATTGCTCAATGTACATACATACGAATATGTACCTAACCTGTACGTTAGTATATTAGTTCATTGGTACCTAACATATCAACATAAACCATCGGACTCTTTATCAAAATGATAGAAATAGTATCTTAATCACTTATTTTATATGCGATTCAGTAGTGCGGTGAAAGTTTTTATTCTCCGTTCGTGTCACGTCGCGCCGTTTATATTTATGCTGTGACGCGAAGGTGTGTTCGTCAGTCAGAGCACTTGCGAAACTGGTTGCGAAACAACGACGACGCCACGAAATAAACGTCACATGTCTCAACATGACCAATGTATATTGAACACAGATTTTACCACAAACAAGTTTTGGTTTTGTTTGATAATTCTCGTAGTCAGGGCAATTGACCTACCTCAAGGACCAGAGGATTCATAAATGTCATGTACCTACATATGTTTAAAAATAAAGAAATTATTATTATTATTGAACCAGATTGATTAAACAATCGAAATTAAACTTCATTATCATGTATGAAGGTCGGAATTAGTTTGCCAAGTGGGCACTATAGTTATGTTTAAGGCGAAGTTTTATGCATGTGCTTTTTTCTTTTAGAGTAGCACATGTGATACATGTGAATGAACGACACGTCACGTTTTGGGTGCAGACAAAGAGGTGACACCTTAAGGATATTTCACATCGATTACGGCTTGGCTGATGATGATTAATGATACACAATAATACACATTTAAAGTAAATTGTACTGCATCTACTACGCAAACTAATTAAAGGTAATCGTAGGGCTACGAGCGCTGAGGAAGAAATATTATTTGCTCACTCCAAAATAATCTAAAACTAAACCAAGGTCTGCAGTGTTTAGTAGCTAGTATAAATTTAAAAATTTAAAAAAATGCCACCTGTTATCAAAAAAGCTGTCATGAATGTCATGATATATTTTTTTTAAATCCTTATGGTGAGCTTTTTAATTTGATACCCATATTATGTTATTAGATTTATTTTTATTTTTCGATACTTCAAACAATGTCATCTCACAGCATATCTCATATTTGTTTCATTTTTAATTTCACTTATCTAAAAACACCTGGGTTATCAAGACAAATCTAACAATATCTTAATTATATAAGTCCGTTCAACGGTTTGGAAGATACGAGGTAATAAAGAATATTACATGCATACATACAAACATACATACATACAAGACACGCGCGAAAAATATAACCCTTCCTGGCAATCGGGTGATAAGCTGTTTTCGTCTACTAAAGGTAACTCAAAATCATGATCGTCTATTTAAGGATGTACCAATATTTTGTACAATAGTATCACACGAAAATTTTTCCACTGATAACCTCCACTGATAAGGAAAAATAAGATTTGATACACGAGTGATTTACAAAGGTTGTTTTCGACGTACGTGTGGACCGTGAAAAAGGTGGGTAGCACAACAATACCTTGAGCCTGATACCAATCACCAACGTATTCGCATCAGCGACACCCAACTGTGTGTACTGTAGAAAATATTATAATCTGTATCTAGTTATAAAGATTCCACGAAACTGATATACATAATTATATTCAACGAGAAATAAATTATGCGAAAGATTGAAGGGTATGATGATCTGGGCACCTCTTGGGATATTGTCATGAGAGGTCATTAAACTCGATTGTAGACTAGATCGTAGTTAGCTAGTCAGTAACTATTGTATTCTAAAATATTTAGGTTAAGATTCGGAGATCTTGTCGGAGTAAGGTCAATCTATTTTGGCATGGGTACAACACTCCCGTTAAATGTATTCTAAGAGTACAGCCATCATTATCATCACCGTGACCGACAAGTGACCGACAAGTGTCTTACGGCTGAATTCTGGTAAGCACAATGTCAGCACTAGCAGGCTTCACACAATGACAAAAACAATAATATGGCCAAACATAGATACACTTAAAAATTTTCTTACGATGACATTTTTTTAATCGAAGCATTGAATCATCATTTCCAATATTTTAAAATGTATTTTTAACAACTAAATATTTTTAAAGTCGTATAGAGCATAGGGACTGACGACGTCAGTCTGTAAAATTGAATTATAAACATTAACTCACAACATTTTGTCTTCAGCTTTGCTTTATGCGGACATCCATAACAAGGATATAATAAAATAGACAAAGTATTATAACAAAATAGACGTAGATTTATTGTTATCTGGCGCATGCCGTTAGCAAACTCGTCCTCCCTTATATTTACGATTCAGCCACCATTCGTTAGCGAGAGTGACGTAGCCGACAACGCACAAACAACAGTTTTCACATCTAACAACAAGGCATCAAGTTAATTAGAGAGTGCACGTACGCGTACTACACATGCCTATCATGTTCCGAAAGGTTTCGATAGAAGAGTACAACATGAAAATTTGTAAATGCCCGACGCTTCAGCCACTCGGACGTTTCGGCTGCCGTTTAGGCGCTCGTAAATACCTGACGTGACAACGTCTGCTATTTACCACACTCCTATTAGAATCACTTGGTACGTAAAGTTTCGTTTAGATTAGGTTGAAATAATATTTTATTGACAACTCACATTATATTTGCTCATTGACGAAATTAAGACTCTTTACACCATCTAGAGGTGTTAAGTAGCACTCTAATAAATGAGTTAGCTGTAGTAAGCTGTTTTCTTGCCAATAAAATTTACCAAAAAATCTAATTTAATAAGTGAAGCAGTAGTGCTTCACCACCGTACGTACGATGTTTAATTAAAGACCATGAATTTTTATTTTTAAGTATGCTGCATATTGCTTATAATTTGCTTTTTGAAGTGAAACTTTTGTATAGACGGGGGTATTAGAATTTTTCTGTCATGAAAAATAAATACGGCCGCGTTGACAGAGTAGACGATAATTATATCGCATGAATGTTTTTTTTTAATTTTTTTTGGATTTTTTTTTATGAATTTTTTATTTGAAATATTTTTTTAAACAAAATTTTATTGAATTTACTTGTCCGTTGAAGTTTCACTTCTACTATGTATCCCAGCACACATTTCGTTCCTTTTTTAAGTAATAACCAAAACAGACATTAATATTTTTGAAAGTGTAGCGCGATGTGACGGACAGTGTGCAAGATGGCTAAAGCTGGCCATACATGATCAAGTGTACTTGTCAAGTTTGCAGATTGACTTGATGCGGCATCCAGTTTGCATGAGGTAGCTATATTTTCCTACTCGAATTGTCACGGAACAAATTAAGCTGAAAGCCGTGTGTTTATTTGTCGAGAACTCCCTAAGGTCCACTCGAGACTCTCGAGAGGATTGTCCGAACATAGCATAAAATCAATGTACCATTTAATGCGCGGAACTTTTCTCCCGTTGTGATAGAGGAATGATCAATATTTCCAACACTATAAGAGCGTGGATTAAGGACTTGTATGTAATGGGAATGCTGCTGAAGTACTCTTCAAAAACCATTGCATGCACAGTAAAACATATGCAATAAACGAACCACAGAGCTTCGTTATCTCCATCAGTCCGGATTGTTTACCAAACAAACAAGTGCAACACATAACGTTTGCAATAAACGACTTTATCGATAGTCCTTATATTGACATTTATTGACCTTATTTATTGATTGATAGTGAAGCGCTCGTAGCTCGGCGGCTTGCATCAATCCTAAGTGATCGACAAAGTAACAGCGGACGCGGTCGGTAGTTGGATGGGTGACCGCTAGTGGCAAAAAATTCTTGAGCGTTTCCGTGCTTCGGAGGGCACGTAAAGCCATCGGTCCTGGTTGTTATCATAATATAACAGTCGTTAAACCATGTCGGAGGCCCTCGGGCGGTTTGAAAATTTCCGACACTCGAGTTGGCCACTAACCCCTCCACCAATCCGCACTGGAGCAACGTGGTTGAGTATGCTCTAGGCCTCCTCAAGAGAGACCCGTGCCCATTAGTGGGCTATTAATGCGTTGAAGCCATTAATTGATGACGGAGGCTTTCAGGCGGCATAAGAACTTCCGACACTTCCGTTAGCTACTATAATCATCAAACCTCATTGGGTTAGCATGGTGAAATATGCTCTAGTAGGTACCTACTACTGAATTATGAGGACAGACCCGTTAGTAGTCCTTTAATGGTTTGAAGTCACTTGTGGTAGTAACAGTATAGTCTAAAACCGGCCAAGTGCGAGTCAGGCCACGCGCAATGTAGGATTCCGAACTTCCAAAGGTGTAAGTTTATCGATTGTTTATTAATCTAAAAATCTCACATAATCCGTTCTAGGTCAGTCATATCCGAATAATTCCAAGAAACACATTTTAAAGCAAATCCTATATTATATTACCTGACAAAAAACTTAAATTTACTTTTGTGTTCACGTTATTTTTATAATTTTGTAGGGCATAAAAATATCATCCCATGCGCATAAGAAATATATAAAGGTTTTCTTGTCCTGTGAGGCAAAAGAGAAAGTAACAGCATCTCGAACTCAAAGAAAACTACAATAAAGTAATATTAAATATAATGAATGTTGGAATTACAGTTCTTGGAACCATTAGTTTGCCGCCTCCCCTTCTTTATTCTGTATCGGCTCGGTCTCGTAACGATTCGATAACAAAACTTTTGATATCAAAACTTTAGACAAATCATTTCAGTCTTATGTTTTAAGGTCGGTATGGTTGCTTTGGATGTCCTCGTTTCTGATCAATTGTCAGTACTGAAATAGAAAAGCACATACCGTGCATATCTTATATCTTTAAACGAGCAATTCTTGTATATATAATAATATATATAATTGGAATTTCGGAATCGGCTCCAACGATTTTCATGAAATTTAGTATATAGGGGGTTTCGGTGGCGATAAATCGATCTAGCTAGGATTCATTTTTAGAAAATGTTGTTTTATCGGTGTTTCAGGCAATGATTTAAAACTTCTACAATATACTCTTCCTGACATCTATTGGCAAGTAGCAATACTAAAGCTACTTCAGTAAATGGCAAAGCTCGGTCATCCGGATATTTATATATTAATAGGCAAATGCACTGTTTAAATAATAAGTTGAAAATAAATATATTTTTGACAAATCTATTTACCACTTTCAACAGTGGAACACGAAGTGTGACTCAGACATTACGCAAAACCGAAGAAACATTTTGCGGAAATGAAAACGTAACGAAAGCACTTATATTTAAATCATGTTTAAGGTGTCGCTCTATCTGCTTCGGCGAACAAGATCTAAGAAAGGATAATTATGTATTTCTTTTCGTATAATATTTTATGTTTTTAATAGTAAAAAGTAACGTCATGCCAATACAAGATAAGTAACGTAATTGGATCTTCTTTATGGCATTTCCAGAGAACTTGTTTGTTAAAACTGTATGTGTTGCAAAATTATTTTAATTGAATTTTATATACTATACATATTTTTGTAAAATGAAAAAAGTGAAAGCATAAATACAAATAGAATATTTTTATTGTTCAAAATAACTATTAATAAAGTAGAATACATTTATGGGTTAAAATCAGATTCCCTGCCGTCATCAACAACATGCTTCATCGTCAATTACTATTTTTAAAGAAGATTTAAAAAAAAAGAATAACTATGTAATTCTGAAAAGTAATATTTTTCTCAAAAGTGTATCATAATAAAACTTAAACGGTAAAAGCATTTAATGCATAGGTTCCGATCGATCACCCCTTATAATTATTCCTTTTTTCTATCTCATAAAATAAATATTTGTAAGTTGTCGGTGAGTCGTTTATTCATTCCCTCTTCAGCAATGACACGCACGGGCAACCACGATCCTACAATCTGTAAATACATAACTGATGTATTTTTATAAAGATGACATCTACCGCGGTTTCATTCGACACGGAATTTGTGTAATTTGTAACAGTTATACAAATAACATGTCTCGAATATTGCGAGATGAGACGAAGTTGTAGATAGATATTTGTGCACTGGCTGATCTGAGCAGGATTCAATTTTTAAAATTTTGATTGTTTTGATGTTTTATAATGTAATTAAATGAAAAATGTAATGCTACTTTTAGTTATCTACATAACATTCAGGTACATAACGCTAATTAAATAAAGAATATCCTCAATCATTCGTTTACAAGCTGCTGTACTGAAATGGATCCAACTAGTATACCACTCAAAAATTTCATTTTATATGTAAGTTGATACTTAATTATAATATATGTATATACTCGTACAGTGGCGTAACAATAGGGTGGCAGGGCTGGCAAAATGCCACGGGCCCCCGACCCAAGAGGGCCCCGGCCCAAGAGGCCACGAGCTCAAAAATATTTTTTTACATTGTACCTGAGTATTTTATAGGAACCCATCAAAAGAATTTGCCACGGGCCCCAGATGGTATAGTTACGCCACTGTACTCGTGTATAAAACAAAGTTGTTTTAGTTACACCACTTATAACTCAAGATCGGCTGAACCGATTTTAATGATCTTTGATTTGTTGGATTCGTCTCGGCCGGAAATAGCAGTCACTAAAACAATATCGAAAAAAAACAAGAAGAACATTAGAAAAGAACATTAGAGAAGAAAATTAGTAAATATGAAAACCAATGACAGCTGTCAAACATAATAACATAATTTGTAGGTTGTCATTTGTCATTTGTTTTGACGATTGTTATTTATTTTTACGGTATTAATTTATTTTGTCGATTGCCATTTGTTTTGACGATTGGCATTTGTTTTTACGATATTAATTTGTTTTGACGGTTGTCAATTGTTTTGACAGTTTTCATTTGTATTGTCAGTTGTCATTTGTTTTGACATTTCGCACGCTTAATAATAAAGAGAAATAACTCAAAAATTACAAACTACGGGAAATCACGTTCTAAGTTTTGCATGTTTGATTAGTTGCACTAAATGAAAAAAAACCGTAAATATAGTCATATTTTCAAAGTAAAATTAAAATGAATCTGAAAGTAGAGATCTCCACCTTGAATTTGGTATAGCAATTATCATTTTACAATATTGGGAACCCCGAAAAAAACTTAATAGAAAAAAAAACCTGCGACTTATTTCAGTTTATTACAAAACCATAGTAGTCAAACCCACATCAGTTATGGCACACAACTAAATAGTTCTCTTTAATTTAAAAAAAAAAATTAAATCATAGGTAGTAATTAAACTTATATCTTTTTTGATCTGTAAGTATAGGACTACTGAAATTTATATCAAAACATTGCTCTTTTTTATTTATTCTATTTTTAAAAGCATAATTTGAGTCTGAAATAAATTTTATATTCACAGAAATATTAGTAACATGATGATGAAAACAATGAAAACAAAACAAGGACTTGGCTTGGATACTATTTAATCAACATAAACTTATATTTTTAAAGTTTTGCACCTTAAAACTTACAAACAGAAAATATGAAAATAACATTAAAAAATAGGAACTTCTAGCATAAACCAAAACAGCCTCGTTAATCTTACCTAAATATCAAAAAAATTAAAAAATATTGTTTTAATGAAATTAGGACGCCTCAAATACTTGTTAAGGCACTTTTTATTCTATTTAGACTTGGGAATAATTGAGATCTGGAGCTTAAAACAAACTCAAAAACTCTAACAAACAAAGATTTAGAAGTTCCCGTAAGTCCTTCTTCCCACGTTGTAAGGGCGGGGATCATCAAAGTGAAGGCGAAGCCCTATAACTCAGGCGGACGTTGTAAGGGCAGATCACCGAGGCGAAGGCGGAGCTCTGCAGTGAAAGCGGAGCCCTGCAGCTCAGGAGGAGGAAGATCTTCGAAGGCAGCACAGCTGGTGGTGCATCAGGAGTGTGGCCAGCCAAGGAGGCTACGGCCACAGTTGTGAGTGATAAGAGCATTAGTGGAGAATTTAAACAGTGTTGTGTAATAGTACTAAGTGGTGCAAATAAAGTGAAGTACAAGTTCTATTGCCGGGTTTAATTTTTTGTGGAAGCGACCACCCCTAATGTTCCAGGGTTAAACAGGTGGTCTGGCTTTTAGCTCGTCTCTTTTTGCATCGAGCTCGTCTCTGCGTAAGTTTTCAAAGGCGACGGTCTTCTGCATTACAAGACGTCTCCATTCCGGGCGGTTTGCAGCAGATGACTCCCACGTTAAAGAGTCAATACTGCAACTTATCATAAGTTTTTTAAGTACATCTTTGTATCGCAAGAGCTGTCCGCCGTGCTTGCGCTTGCCATCTTGAAGCTCGCTATAAAAGATGCACATTGCTATTCTTTCGTCTGGCATGCGGAATACATGACCACACCACCTTAGCTGAGGGCGCATCAGATATGCTTCAATGCCGCAGATCTTAGCGCGTCGAAGAACTTCAGTATTTCTGATGCGGTCCGTCCAGTGGATGTTCATGATATCCCGAAGACATCGGAGATTGAATTGGTCTAATGTCTTTATGTGCCTGCGGTAGAGGCACCATGTCTCTGAGCCATGTAAGGCTTGGCAGGATAATAGCTCTGTAAACTGCAATTTTTGTAGCCAGATTTAGATCATGCGAATGAAAGACTTTAGTTCTAATTTTGCCGAAAGAGGCTAAGGCAGCACCGATTCTGCAGTTTCGTGATGTTATTGTGCTTCCCAGGTACTTGAACTTATCTACACGTTTCAGAACGTCTTCATCAAGACAGATTTTCAGAGGCCCGTCTATTGAAGCGCCTGTAGTCATGACTTCTGTCTTACTGACACTTATCTTAAGACCGAACTTGGTGCACGCCTCGTCAAAACCAGTCATCAGCTGTTGTAGAGAAGTTGGGGAATCTGCTAAAAAGCATAAGTCATCCGCGTACATAATCTCGGTGATAATTTTATATCATACCTTAGTGCGGGCTTTCAGCCTAGCAAGGTTGAAAAGCATTCCATCAGTTCGGAAGCGAATGTGGATGCCTGCAGATACTTTTTGTAACGTCTCGTTGACTACAGCTGCAAAATTGATGGCGAACAGCGTGGGAGCAAGAACACAGTTATCTATAATAGTTAGACAATAACTTAATCGTTACGTGTGTTCGTGCGTGTGTGTGTGTGTGTGTGTGTGTGTGTGTGTGTGTGTGTGTGTGTGTGTGTATTGTATATACAATCGAGTTACAAATAACCCTGTATATATTAAATCAAAGTTATCGTTGAACGGATTAATATTTTCCATGTTCAAGAAATTTTCTTGATCTTGTGAATCCTGAAAGAAAACCATTTACGAGTATTAGGGTTGCACTTACTTGTATATTTGGAAATAGCAACGTGTTTATAAAGAGTGAATAGGCTTTTACTAAGTTAATGTGCTCACCACCTTGGACCACATCTCCACTTACCATCAGGTGGGATTGTGGTCAAGCATTAACTTATTTGTGTAAAAAAAAAAAAAAGAAGTACATAATAAGTGCCTTATAGTTGATACTAATTCTTCCTCATTACCGCCTGCTGGGAAAAGTAAACCTAAAATCTTTCGGCCTCGTGAAAACATTTTGCGTAGTTGCAGTGCCTATTTAATCAGAAAAAGCCATAAATCAAAAACATAAATTAAATTTATTTTTCTATTAATTAATAAACTGAGATAAAAACAAAAATTTTACCCAACTCTTATTACATTTTGGTTATAAGCTGAAATAAGTTAGAATGTTACAAAAAAGTGATAGAATTTTAAAAATAAACTGAAATAACTCAAGTTACTTTTTAAAACCAAAAAAACAATTTAAAACTAAACTGAAATAAGTACAAATTATGCATTTGACAATGTCATATTTTTAATATTAAATAGAATGAAATTGAAACATAGCATTTTATGATTTAAAAAATATGAATAAAATACTCACGTTATAACTGTAAACAGCAACAATCGACTTTCTGCCGCAAAAACACACGTCTACTTTTTGCAAAGATTGGGGCATCACTAAATGGATCGCTTTTTGACAGACAACATGGTCCATCCGTTTGGAATGAAAGAGGCGACCGATCTTTTATCTCGCTCATATTCGTCCATATTGAACGGCTGTCGAACTCTACCTATTCTTTTCGCATTGTTATTGCGTTTTGTTACAAAAACTAGATTTTTTAAATTTTTGAGTTATTTCTCTTTATTATTAAGCGTGCGATTTGTCCTTTGTTTTGACGATTGTCATTTGTTTTGACGATTGTCATTTGTTTTTACGTTATTAATTTTTTGACGTTTGTAATTTTTTAACGGTTTTCAATTGTTTTGTTGTTGCTATTGGTTTTGACGATTGTCATTTGTTTTGGACATTGTCAATTGTTTTGTCAGTTGTCATATGTTTAGACGATTGTCATTTGTTTTGTTTCAAGTTTCAATGGAGAAATGTCATCATGGTAATTTTTACATATGCATACCCAGCCCAGCATGACGTGAACATAACGTAATACAAACAAAATGTATCCATAATTTTATCAAATGTTCCAATTCCCGTGACAGAATTCAAAACGTGATTGAATTTCATATTAACTTATTTCGCTTCTAGGAAACGCGAACTCAATTTTCATAGAAACTCTTATGCTAAACATAACGAAGTAAATTACGCGACTAGCTTCGTAGCTTGTAATTAGTAACTATTTAGCACAAGTTAAATTTACTTTTTCAATTTTGTTTTAATGTTATTACAAACAAGTAGTGAGATTCTTTCATCGTAGGATACAGTATTATATGTATGATATTATCAATTATATAATATTTTAATGACCTTAATCGACACCTTCCGACTATTTATGGTACTAAACAATAATAATAATCTGTCTATGTGTAACTTAGTGTTCATTAACATTAAAGTATAAACCAAACGGTTTAAAATAGGTATCGATTTCGATTTATAAACACCAGTTTGGTGTAACACTGCTACTGAAAATAACCCCAATATACTCGTAATAATTGTAAATTATTTAATGACTTATTTATTGTTGTTAAAAACTCCTGTTGCACTCCTACAGTTAATGGTGGAATCGAAGTTTATCGAACCATTTTAGAACAATGGAACAACATACTCTTTTACTCGATTAGACACGCTTGTATGGTTCTTCTCCACGAACCTTTCAGCAAAATTACACAGAAGACTCAATACGGTTCCGTACGATACATATATATCTTATCCGAGAGTAATTTTGTGTTTAGCTACTATCTATAAGTAACATGTTTTTAATAGTTTAGATGACGGTCTACTCCGTAGGGCAGGAAGTCGTGACGTCTGGCGGCGGCAGACATTTATGTGATAGAAGAGTTGCTTCTCGGGTCGTGAGAGATTGTTATGTCTTCATTGTGTTGTTAATGCCACCCGTGACACAAGGAATCTTAGTGCGGGTGTATAATGCATATGCGTGTGTCGTATTGATCGTAGTATATTTGCTTTGCGTCCTTGAAAATGTGCACCATTTGATGACGTGCATCAAAATGGACAGCGCGCCTTGATCCTTGCTGCAGCATGAGTTTGGGAAAACTACAAAATATGACTTGAATAGATTAATTGGTGTATAAACCATGAAATGAGTTCAAGGCAACTTTATGAACACTGTATGAGTGTGTGCATGGGAATATCGAATTCTGAAATCACGAGATTTTAGGAAACAAATAGATTGACACTGCGCTATTTCTAAATAACTGCGATGCTATCCTAATGAATTTCAAATACTGAAATTGCTACTCTGTATGCAATGGCTTCTTGCGAAACTTGACAAACTTTTGCCGCTTCGCAGAATCCGCGGCCCTGCGCAATCTAGTACTTTATTGAATAACTAAACTCAATTATCTTGTAACTCGCCTCATAAATACCATAGATTTTAACTGACTTAAAGCAATTATTGCTGTCACTAAACGTCACAGTGTAGTATCTGTGTCGGGACTCGGTAGAACAATGGAGAAAACTGGCCAACGAGATCAAGTTCAACGGTTCTAATTAGAATATCTCCCGATAGAAAACGCACAAAGATTATCAATATAAGAGATCTGCCAGATTTAAATAATATATGTATAATTAATTTTATGATAAACAAATACATAATTATAATAGCAGTAAAACCAAATACAGAGCGTTCAACTTATCTGTGAAGTGGCGAAAATTGGAACTAATGCCACCATGTTTAAAAGTCATTCATAAGCACATTGTGGTCATTCATCTGTCAGTTATTACTTTTCGAAATTTTTTTTACATAAAATAAGTTAATGCTTGACCATAATCCCACCTGGTGGTAAGTGAAGATATGGTCCAGGATGGTGAGCGCACTAACTTAATAAAAGCCTATTCATTGCAGATGCAGAGAAGCTATTCCAATCCTTCGCGGTGCGCTTAATGAATGACGATGCAAACCACCTCGTCCGTACCGGCGGGATGGATACCACGAAAGGGTGGATACCCGCCGTGCATCGTGTCGTTCGATGGAGGAACGGGGAAGGGGGAATTAATTCAAATAATTCCTGCGCACACTCTCCAAAATGAGAGGCTGGCCACTCTGCGCCTGTGCTCGAGACTTTTCAGATTGGTTTTAACCAGATCTCGGTCACCAATGAGCCTCTTCGCACGCCTCCCCATCGAATCCAAAGCAGAAATTGCATCCAATGATTGGTCCAATCACCAATGTGTCCAACAGCGCCTCCCTTCAATTAACAGATAAGTTGGTTTCACTGTAACTATAATTAACATTTTGTTTAAACCGGGCAAATGTGTGTTAGGCAACGCGCAATTTAGGGTTCCGAAGTAGTAAGTTTATCGACCTTACTCATTAACTGATTATGCTAACATAGCCGTAATAATTTTCCTTATAAATTTATCATATAACCTATTTTTGAGAATATTTTCCCTTATCCAACTCCAACCGTTTAGCCAGCAGGGGAGGACACTTGACTCTAACCAAAATTAGCACTTTAAAGCCAAATAATTCGCAAACGGACCCCAAAATCCAAAAATGGTCTACCAGTCATGATATTTTTGAAAGACCATTTTAACGATACACCAAATTGTAGGGTTCGCGACTAATAAAAAATTCTTCCTCAGGTTACCTGTAGGGGAGGTACTCTGGAAAAAAATGTATTTCAATATTTTATTCTACGATTTTGGCGTTTTAATAAATTGTATATCCATGCCAAATTACAGCTTTCTAGCACTAAGGGTCTCGGCGCTACGCAGCGGACGGATATGATGTGACTATAAGCGTTCCGATTCTACTTCGGAACCGTAACAAAATTGTTATCATATTTGTAGGTACTAATGACACATTTTCTCATTTTAGTAATATCATAATTTAAAAAAAAAACTTGTAAACGATGCGCAGATAAATATCGCTAGTTTACCACTTTATACGACGAAGTCACTTAAAATAAAGTACCTTATTATGTCTACATAGTCTAGTATACTACACTATAGTAAAGCAATTTCACTGCATGGCATTTCAATTTCCTGAGCTAATTACTTTTGATGCAAATATGTCAAGTTCCTGATTTTCCTGACTTGAAGCCCACTTCCTCTCCTTTGTGTACTGGAATACGGTAATACAAAACTTAATAACCTAGGAAATCAATGTCAAAACCAAAAGATACTGTAAACATGTTAAACATTGATATAGATAATGTAACATTTTAAGGTAGCTTTGTGGTTTTATAGAATTGTAAAGTGAAGTTAGTGAACTAAATTATTCTGAAGTGATTTTATATTCAACTGTCAAGCGCAGGTAAAGGTTGCTGTTTCGTTGTATGTTGTCAAACGTTCTTAAATAAGGCAAAGTAAGTGCATTTTTCTTTAATACTAGAAATAAACGAAAATGCAAGAAGTTTGTGCACTCTGACCCAAAATATAATCTCGGGAGATATTTTGAAGAGAAAGGCAATTGATATTATCTTTTAATAATAGTAGTAATTGTTACGATCAATTCTAAAACGATTGACAACAACCAATGTATTATATGTTTAAATCTTTGACAACAACCTTAAAAAATTCACGAACTCCTGCCATTATCCCACTCACTAACGATGAATGTAACATAAAATTATACATATTATAATATTAAAAGGTATTTATTTATTAAAGTACTTTGTTTCTTAACTTCTTTATTGTGCAATATCGAGGTCGACAGTTTAGTAAGCCGACGGACACTGCAATTAGATCTACCAGAGAACCAATATATTTATATTTGACTAGTGGATAGCCGGTGTGTTTCACTAAAAACTTTTCTGATGAGAATGACAGATTAGTGTTTTTGTCTTGACGTTGACGTTGATGCGGCATCCTTACATATTATCTTCGAATTTTGTATGGGAAAAGTAAGAAATTGAATTTATCAATGGAACGAATGTGTCTAATACACTATTTTAGTGGTCTCAAACCACCTTCGGATTGCTGCCTTTTAAATGAAACCATTTTGAGGCATATCGGTTGGATGGTTTTAAAGTCTATAAAGGACATCCGTACAAACATTTGTACCATATTGTACCATGGAAACTAAACGTGGTACTAACAGTGAACCCTTTGACTTTTTAATTGTACTTTAACGAATTCCTAGATGAGCCTTGTTAGGTTACCACTTGGTGTATAGATATTAAATGAGTGTTGAGTAGGTAGGTGATTGTTGATAATCTCACATGAAAATACGCCACTGCTTAGAAGTAAAATCTGATGTCTTCTGAAGAGCTGACATCACGGACATAAAAATTTTAAAGCTTAAAACTCAATTCATTTAGTTTCTCTAAGCTTCCACGCAATTTTATACACAATTTTCTCGCAAACATTTCATATTAAAGCAGCAATTCAGAATTTTAGTCACTTTTATTTGAGTAGTAAATATTGCGAACCAACCGCAATATCATAAGTAGGTTCATTAAGGATGGATAGTTTAAAGTAAGTATAATTTACGAATCAGCTAAACTAAGTGATTTAGGTACTTCAAAAATGATTAAAAACGTCGTGTACATTTTTCATGTCAGTTCACCGTCACGCACACACACACACACACACACACGCAAACACACACACACACACACACGCACGCATGCACACGCACACACACACACACACACACACACAGTAGGGTTAAGTCATATTGAACCCCGAACAGGCGGCCTCATCTTCCACGGACCACAGGGCCACGATGATAAAACGACAAAGAAAAAATGGCCAAATTTTATAATCCTATAAACTTACAACTTATTGATTCCATACAAAATAACGAGATCTCAGAGTGCAATTTTATTAAATGCTGGTTCTTTTCTCCACTACAGCTAAGAACTCATAATTCAAAATGTAATAAAGGGCATTTCGTTCAAAGAACGCTTTTCGTATTTTCCTCGCGATCGTTCACTTCGATAGTCGTATAACATTTCATTCAGTAAGCACCTATTTATTGCAATTCTTTCTTACAGCAAAATCTGTTCTTTTGAGTATTGAGTATTCCACTGTTGTTATTTTAAATAAGTATAATATTATGTATAGTGCAGCAACAATAACTTAGGTACATAATGAAATATTATTTTTAATATAAACACATTGTTTTTGTGGAAATATGCTTCGTGAGTTATAATTCATACGTAAATATTAAACTAGCTGACCCGGCGAACTTCGTATCGCCTTTTTTTCTAAAACTTTATTTTCTAAAATAAAAGTAGCCTAAGTTACTCCTTGTTACATCAGCTATCTGCCAGTGAAAGTGCCGTCAAAAGATAGATACACAAAAATTGTAAAAAACGTTGTTTTGGTGTATGTACCGTGTATACAACCAAATGCACTTAGTATAAAAAGCCGTTATTTTAATATTACAAAGAGACTCCAATTTTATTTATTTATACTAAGATTATAAAGAGGAAAGATTAGATTGTTAGTTTGCATTGAATAGGCTCCGAAGCTACCGAACCGATTTGAAAAATTCATTCACTGTTGGGAAACAGCACTATCCCCGGGTGAGATAGGCTTTATTATATACATTTTTTTACTATTTTTCCCGAAGCGAAGCGAGGGCGATTTCCTAGTTTGTATATATAAACAAAAATGACGATGAAAGAACACTGAAAGACCTTCGCATCCGACTGTCCGTGTACGTGCTGTGTGTTTTCACGCGTATTAAAAGCAAATAGCTATGACTTTGACATACGACATGTTTATATAACAGCGTCCTGTTCATCTCACTTCTGACATAATAGTGTTAATTATAGCTTCGTTATAATTTCTCGCCTTTCAAATATGCTATAATTTTCATACACACTGGGTAACCGGATTAGTGAATCCAACCAGCTTTGTGTACCTGCCTAATTCCAGGATGTAAAATAGTATGTGAATTTCTTCGGTGTCGACGAATTCCATGGATCGTAGATTATATTTCTTATACGCAGAAGCTATCACTGGACACATGCAAATTGTAATTTTTTCATTTTTTTTATCTATGTTCGTGTGTGTACCTAATGGCCATAGTAATAAATATTTTTCTTTTATTTTTCTTTTTATTTTATTCATGTGTGTATAATCTTTTATTCACGTAGGTATCAATGATACACTTACGCACGACATTTTTTTAATCTAACAGCTTTTCGGAAAGGTGCTTTGTCATGGAGAAGAAAAGCCGTAAAGAAACTCCTCAGCAAATCTTTTAAAAATATAATTTATTAGAAATGGGAAGAAGGAAAGTATTGATACTTTTAGAAAGTATCGATACCTCAAAAATATCGAAACAAAAGTACTTATCGATACCATAATTTAAAATTTTAACAAATAAAACCGACTTCAAATGAAGTACATACTTTCCAACAAAAAAAATTCATCGATATCGGTTTGCGTGATGTTGAGTTATTCGTCAATTTTTCGCGCACATACTTTATGCAAAAAGACTTACATATATGGTTTTCTCATGGATGCCATTGTCAGAATTTGCTCATTAAGTGGGACCACATGACAAGCACCAGCTTTCGATTAAAAAAAGAATCATAAAAATCGGTTCACCCAGTGGAAAGTTCTGAGGTAACAAACATAAAAAATATACAGTCGAATTGAAAACCTCCTCTTCTATATATATTATGTTTCTATATATTAGAGTTGTAATTGACAATACAAAATAAAGTTTTAGAGAAAAGCCCAAAGCTTTCCTAGGTATAGACATTTAGAAATGTTCAAAAGAAACATTTTTATTTTGTGAAAAATCGGCGGAATAGTTAGGTACTCTGAACTCAAAAGCAAATCAGTCTGAACGTCAAAAGTTTCGCTATACGTCACTACCAGGCTATCAGAAACGAGCACGAATTCATTTCCGCGGTCAAAGTGAGCCGTCCCTACCTAGCCTACGGTAACTGGGTCGACCTAGTTAGTACCACTACAAAATATCATAAGCTCTAGGAAATTGCTTCTTCTCCTATGTTCAATTTAGCTCGAAATGATCCTGTAATATTAATCCTTTGTGTAGGATATAAACAAGATGAAATGCGCGATTTTATAGTCTCAATATAATAAAGCAAAATATTAAAAAAAAATTGACTGTGCAGGAGTTCCCTCGTCTTGAGCAAAACCTGTGTATAGTATCATCAATGTGACAGTATCAATAACTGGAACTACATTTATGTACTACTAGGAAAACGCCCTCGCTTCGCTTCGGGAAAAATAGTTAAAAAAAATATAATGTAGCCTATGTCACCCGGTGATAGTGTAGTGTAGCTTCCCAACAGTGAAAGAATTTTTCAAATCGGTTCGGTAGTTTCGGAGCCTATTAAATGCAAACAAACAATCAAATCTTTCCTCTTTTTAATATTAGTATAGATTATGTCTTTTGTGTTGGAACACAAGTACCTACACTTGTAGAAAGATTAATTAAACGCAGATTTTGGATGACGTAAGCATAAAAACCATTGACTGTAGTATTGTTGCAGTTTTTATAATCTCAGCCTTATTAATGAGATGCAAAGCCATGCAAGGAATAATATATTATTTGACTTTGAACTGTGTGTCCAGCAACTAACTAGCGATAATTTAAGGGCATAATATATACCTAATTTTATCGACAAAAATATCCACATGTGGTCTGGTCTGGCCTGGACACACTGTATATTTGTAAAGGTTCTCCAATCTCCTCTGCTACCTAGCCTACGTCATGAATCGCGAGCCGCACTCAGCAACTAGGTCACTCTTCTAAGCACTGACACAGTTTATTAAAAAGTGGATATAAGTACTTTACGGTATAAAATATTTATATTCGATTCACTGACGATAACACATCTAAACTTATAATTAATTTATAACATAAAGAGAAAAGATTTGTATTTTTGGATTTTTGTATGGTTGTAACGAATAAAAATTATTTCACTAGTAAAAAGCTACATTATTACTGAGTGGGTGGAATTTCAATCAATCTAATAAGTGTAACGGTGTTTGTAGTCGCACTTCTTCGAAACGGCTCAACCGATTTTCATGAATTTTTTGTGTAGACATGAGAATAGGTCGTTAAATATATTTCATACACCTAGGTGATTAGAGTTCTCAGGGATCGGGACTTACGTGGGAAATGCTCCCACACGAACGGTCGTGGGCACAGCTAGTAGTAGGGTAGGTTAGGTGTGTATAATCGACAATGAAATAAATACACTTGTTTATTTTCGCAAAAGGAAAGTGTATCCGTTTACATACACACACTTGACATAAACACCAGTAATTAACCACAATTAACTATGATTACGAGACAAATCAATTTGGCAAATTTTCTACTAATTACTTCACTACTTCAGTCCCCCAAAACACGCTTCTTATAGTTGTAACAGATAAATTGAAAATGAATCTATTATATAGAACCAGCGCACATAAATGACGAGACTAAAAACCTTGTTGAGAGGGGTCTCAAATATTTCAGAAGGGGTTTTAAACTTTTCCGTACTAAACTAGGTGGCGCTGTTCAAGTTTCTGAAACACGCTAACGCTTTAACCGCCGCGTCGTCTGTATAAGTCCGGCCCTAAATAATGTCCTTCCAAAGTAAAGCGTCACGAGTGACCTCTTACCATCCTTATTTTTGGATTGCAAAAGGCTTCATCCCCTTTTGCACTAAACATTATTCGGATAGACTCCATGTCACAAATCCCTCAATTAGCCTTGATCCGTACATGGATTTATGCTGAACTCGCAATATAAATGTGACATATTATTATGTGGTTTTTCTATGATTGTCCTGACGCGTCGTAAGCGTTTTCAACACGAATTTCGCCATGAGCATGTTTTACAGACACCACAACGCGTAATGAGGTTAAATAATATTTATTCTCAAAAGAAATTACATTTCACTATATGAGAATATACATTAAAATTACGTACACTATGTTGTGAGCATACAGATTAAAGTTTTATATAGAAAGGATGAGTTTTGGATTGTTATTATTTACATTTTTAATAAAAAGTTAGGTCGGTAGTTCGAAAAATAAAATATTGTTTACTCGATGCTAAAGCGATAAGTGCATCAACAACTAGCGCGACGTGGAACAAGTACCAGCGACGGACACATTGACAAAACTTTTGGCTGATTTAATTTCTTTTGGAAGTGCATTACATAATTTTGCTCCGTTACAACATAATATGCTCATTTTGCCATAGTTTGTTAGGGTTTTGGTAATAAATATATTGTTAGCCTGACATGGAAGCCTTGCATTTGTTTGTTAAAAATATTGTTTGTGTATTTATTTTATTATCTAGAATTTTTTTATTGTAATACAACTATTAAACCAGAAGGTCTGGTAAATATTGAGAACTTTAGTTTCTTTGTACAATTTTAGGTGTTAGTGTGTAACAGTGTTAGGAAATCTTAATTAAATAGTAGTTTTATGGATGGACGGTCGGATGGACGGAAATTGTCGGACATGACAAAACTATATGGGTTCCGGTTTGAATGCAGAAAACTAAAAATCTAATGACACGGTGTTTGTGGTCGCACTTTTCCGAAATAAAATAAATAAAAATAAATAAATATTTCATACCGCTAGGTGACTAGGGTTCCCAGGGGATCAGGATTTATGCGGGAAATGCTCCCACGTGAGCGGTCACAGGCACAGCTACGTATAATATTGAATCTCAAATCGATTATAATCATCAACAACAAAACAAATACTTGTTTTTATCGCAACAGGAAACAATCCGTTTGTAACACACTTGACATACCACAAGTAATTAACGATGATTCCGAGACACATCAATCTGGCAATTTTTCACTCAGCCTCATCTACTTCACTACGTTCTGTCACCCAAAACACACTTCTTATAGTTGTAAGAGATAAATTTAAAATGAAACTATTATATTGAACCGGCGCGTGCATAAATGACAAGACTAAAATAAAAACCTTGTTGAGACCCCTTCTAAACTAGGTGGCGCTGTTCAAGTTTCTGAAACACGCTAACGATTTAACCTTCGCGTCTGTATAAGTCCAACCCTAATTAACTTCACGAAGGTATCACAAGATGACCTCTTACCATCTCTATTTTTGAATTGCAAAAGGTTTCATCCCCTTTTGCATAAAAAATTATTCGGACACAGCTAGACAGCTAGACTTAGCCGTATAAGGAATTAGGGACTAGCCCCAATCCCACGCCGGATGGGTATCATAAGAGGTGACTAAATCCGACCCGCTGGTGGTAGGTCCCCTCGGAGGAATTATATTGGTGATATTGAATTTAATTATCAATTAATAACATTATTACTATTATCATTCACCATAATCACTATGCTGGAGTAGTTCATGGCGGTAATTAGAGATGGCAGTACAGGCACTATAAGCTACCAGCACTCAAAATTGCCAACACGTATTGTGAAAATTCTCCCAATTTTCACGAATAACTTAATAATTTTATCTTGTTTTGATCTTCTAGATCAAGATTGTTAGAAACCATCCCAGTCTTCTTTAAGTCTCTCAATAACCACTGATACCTAAAATAAGGAAATTGGGTAAACAACATATGTCATGACATCCCAGAATTTAATCCTTGTTATGGAAGCCATACCCGATCAAGTGTACTTGTCAATTTTACTGTTTGACTTGTCAAATTTACAGTTTGACTTGACGCGGCATTCAATGTGCATGAGATAGCTATATGGCCAGAAAGCTATACCGTGGCCATACACGGTCAAGTATACTGGATGCCGCGTCAAGTCCGCTTATTAGTCTTTTGTTACCTGATACTACGCTCATGGTACTAAGCTTAGCGTTGGCTCCAGACAAAGAAACACCTAGACTTGAAAAATTGCAATTGAAGTGTTTTTAAAATATTAATGCTATTTATTACAGGCAATACATTATGGCATTACCTATATGAATGTTCTAATATATAAAAATCTCGTGTCAGTGTTTGTGGTCGCACTCCTCTGAAACGGCTCGACAGATTATTATGAATATTTTCGTTTATATTTGGTAGATATGAGAATAGGTCGTCAAGTATTTTATGTCGATAGTTTAGGTTAGATTAGGGTGTCCCTATCAATTTTTGTCAGCCAGTAATTAGATAAAAATGATTGTATACGCACAGCCTAAACTACTGAAGATAGAAACGCGAAATTAAGACCATGGCATTTAAAACGTACATGCACTTGCTAAGAATAGATTTTTTATATTCAATCCCTAAGTGCTTTAAATAGGGTTTGAACTTTTGTTTGAAAGCGCTACGTAAACTGAGATTTAGATTTTTGGTAAAAATAAATTAATAGGTAAATATTTTTTTGGAGAAGCAACCCCTAAAAGAGGGTTAGAGAGTTCTACTTATTAGTAAGACTTATTTGACTAATTGTTTCAGCCACATTGGGTTATTTGCTGTCAATTTTGTATTAGAAAACATAATTTACGCAAATGAAGCTGCCGGCAACAGCTAGAAAAGAAAAAATATGTACCTACTTACGCCGTCGGCGGCTAACGACGTCTACTTACCATGAATCGATTGAGGTACTCCTGCTGGCGACTGATATCAGTGGCCAGGATCAAGGAGGAGATCTGTGCGACCAGCTTCTGCCGCGTCTCTTCCACCAGCACGTGGGATAACATTCGGCTCTCCAGCATGCAAGACACCGCCGAGCGCCAGTGGTGATTCTCGAGCACCGAAGAATTCTGCAAAAAAAATATACGGATACATTATGCAATCTAAATAGGTACAACACCAAAAGTATTTCTAGCTATTCCGGTTGTACACTTTTAAACCATCCAACTGATATGCCCCAAATCGGTTTAATTTGAAAGGAAATAATGCAAAGCAGGATTTGAACTCGGGCTCCTGCGTTCGGGAGACCAACGTTCTAACCGCTAGGCTATCACTGCTATAATGTATATCTATAGGAATCTATACTAGTATTATAAAGAGAACATATTTGATTGTTTGTTTGCATTAAATAGGCTCCGAAACTACCAAACCGATTTGAAAAATTCTTTCACTGTTGGGAAGCTACACTGTCCCCGGGTGACAAAGGCTATATTATATATATATTTTTTTTACTATTTTTCCCGAAGCGAAGCGAGGGCGATTTCCTAGTCTTTATATAAACTAGCAAGTGCTCGCAGCTACGCTATCGTGGATTGGGTAATTTCCGTTATTTCGTTGCGGAAATAAGGCCACTTAAGCAAATCCTCTTTATTTCACAAGTACTAACTTGACAAGATACCCTTAACTAACCTAGCTTTAAGGTTTTGGGCAGAGCGATTATGTAAAAAAATGATGCATAAAGTGCAGTGATGTTATAAAATGACTGCATTTTATAATATTAACAATAGAAATACAGCACAGCCTGTATCTTATTTCAATAACCTTTGTAAAACAAATTGACATACTTTAATTTCGTACACGAAGGCGAAGTTATAAAATAAATACTATAACTACGTAAAAGTAACTTATAACAGCTTATTCAATAATGACAGAAGGTTTTAGAATCGTGCTTTTTATACCTAATTCTTTTGCTGACTGTATGAGAACATAATTCCAAGTCAGTAATTACTTTTTCCATACCCCTAAATACTCGTATTACCTACTCGTATTACACAATGTAACAACAGATGATTTCAATGTTTGTAATTACTTGTTCAATTTATCCAATTCAAATTATTCTGTGTGAGTAGCATTTAACTTCTCATTTAAGGGAACAATATTCTTATTAGAAATAATAAGTGATTTCCAAACTTAAATTTTAATTTTTATAAAATATTAATATTGTCTGAAGCTAGTAAATGTAAGGTATTCTCATTACCTTATACCTATATTATGCAATCATTTTTCTATATAGAAACCTTTGAAAAAAAAAAAAAATTCAATTCAATGTTCATAAAAGAAAGTTATGTTTTGAGATGTTAATAATAGTTCTATTATAATTTGGTCTTTTAGGTATTACCTGTCAGGTGTTTGACTCTTTTACTTTCAATTTAGTGAAATATTGAGATGCGGTATTGGGAACTTTGCTATAGTAAACGATAAATGCTGTATGGTTCCTAGTAACAAAACAATATTACAGTGTATTGTCATAAATAGAGAAAATAGAAGTATGAGTCCATACACAGTAGGTACGTTCGATAGATAAGATACTTACACAAATTGATGGAATCGAATCGGATCGTTCTAAGCGGATCACTGTTTATCGTGACCGTGAACGTTGCTGTTCATCAAAACCTAAGGTCGTAGCTCATCTACACGACACCGCTCCCACCCAACCAAAGTATGAGAATTCAAATATAAACTTAAAATCGTGTTCTGTAGGTGCACTTTACAGTAACAACAAAAATTAGCAGCCCGCGCGCGGGAAGCAAGCTTACCGCAACCTTTCCACTCTTGCCACTCAATAGTTGCATCTACAGAGCACGATTTAAAGTTTATATTTGAATTCCCATACTTTGGTTGGGTGGGAGCGGTGTCGTTTAGATGGGCTACGACCTTTATACGCACTAGCTGGCTCTCAAGACTTCGATCGCCTGTGGACATATTAGGTACTTACCGTTACATTTTGTAACGTACCTACTTTCTTAATTCAGTTAATAAGACTAAATTTAAATTTTAAAACAAATCGGACGGCATTTATACCCATACACACATTTACCCCAGTAAAAAAATATTATTACCGAAAATTCCATATAGTAAGCATTATCCCACTAGCACCATCCCAGTGCTTCCCCACATTTTATAATATTATGTAGGCGGAACCCTATATAAAGTTTCACACTTTGGGCCCACTGGATCTGCTTATACGTTATCCGTCATTCAGTTACTGCCAAAAACTTTTTAACCGACTGACTGACATATGCCTAGCCCAAATCCGACGCTCACGAGCTGAAATTTTGTTCGTTATTCTCACGGGATAGGGAATAAACAGGATATAGTTTTTCGTTAAATAAAACGAAAAACTTGTATAAAAATTACAAAATTAAAATTGCATAAAAACTTGTATAATTATTACGATAAATCAGACTAACAACTAATACCTAGTTTTGAGACTAAGGTTATACCTATATTTTCACCTTTAAATTTCCCTATTTCCGTAACGGAATGGCGGCTATTTCCAAATCCATGCGAAAGTGGCCGTGACTAGTTTGGGGTAAATTGCATTCTGAGCAGTTGATTAATATTCAATAATTCATGAACGAATGTTAACCTTAGTTTCCTGCTTGTATTAATTGTCAAAAAATTTTTAGTTAATTATGTCAGTAATTTTAAAATGAATATTATGTCAAACCCTAAACAGACGTATTTTCTATAATTGAGTTGAAAATGATTAAATTATAGAGTGTATTAGGGGTTTTAAAAAGATAAAGTCATTACTTTACATATCTCATCGTACCCTGCCTTCTATTTTCCATATATTTGAAGCAACTGTTAATCATCAATTATTATTTGTGTAAAAAAAAACTCTTCCTAGAAGTGTAGATCGAATTACATGAACATTAAAGTTTACCATAATCCAATGCTGTCACACATTTCGAGTAAATATAATAATTTAAAAATATTAGGTCTTTACCTATGAAATTGGGGATTTAAATGAAAATTTTAAAACATAATAATATAATAATAATTTTGGTGTTTTGATTTTTTTATTTTAGTTAATCAATGTAATGGCCCAAATTATCTATTGAACTTTTTCCCACTTAAAATTGTCTAAATTTTGAAAAAGGTACAAATATGCTATGTAGTAGTGTGTAGCGGTATACTTAATTCACCTCGATCAGTAGACTTAAATCACCTGGGTGCATAGGTGAATAAAGTACACTAAAAGTAGACTTAAAACACCTGGGTGAATTAACTCAGGTGAATAAAGTCGACGGCACCGTATTTACACGTAGGAACTCATATTTGAAAATTGTACGAACTTTCAGTTCATCCATGGCGCCAAAACTACCACAATTTCACAAAAACAAAATACTACTTACCTATCTAAAAACAAATGACTGAATTTGAAATTAAAATAACACGGCTTTCGAATAATTTTTTTTTTCGAATTTCGAATAGCGCGCCAATCCACAGATAATTAAATCTGAAAATACTGTCTATAAAATCTCCATTTTTATAGGTAAAGACGTATTAGATATCGGATCCTACGAATAGTCTCAATTTAAAAGTGCTTTGTCGGTGGGAGTTCATATCCCCACTTTAAGTCTTCTTCTGAATACGATTCTATTCGGGTAATAAAATGTCCTTAGAATGAATAAAATTCAGCTCAAAGCAATGCACTCGCTAATATAAAGTAGAATCGACGAAAACGATCCGGGAATATCGTAGTGAAATTAAACAAATAGGTATTACGAGTACTTCGATATCGACGTTCTTTACTTCGGTACAGAGAGGACGTAGATATCGAAGTACATACTCGTATATAGGCATTTTACATTTCACAGGGTAGAGTATAATGACGATACTTCCAAACACGCGGTTGCTTTTAAAGATCATATTACTACAATACAATAAATGACACACTTACGCCCCAACTCAGAGTCACTTAACGGTTATTTAAATCTCTCTTTAGTACAGAATCACAAAAATTCACTCTCAGAGACAGTTAACACTTTATTACAGTTAAGTATACAATTAACTTTAATTAACTAGTTACATGTAGTTATTGAAGTTTTTGTATGTCAAGTCAAATCAATCACTTGTCATTGACACTGACAGTTAGCAATACTGCAGTAAATAAAATGGTGAAACTTCTTTATTTTATTTTAACGAAAAAAGCTACTTTGCAATGTTTTTAAGTGAGAAAAAACAGTAAACGAATTTCTTGTTACTATATTAGTGTAAATCAGAGCATAAAAATAGATATTATTATACATATTATATAAGTTAATGTGAACGTATTTTACGTGTGGCTACACTAACACTTGATCTATACGATAAATGGATATTAATGGATAAGGTTATTTAACGTTGGTTAAAGTTGAAGTTATGTCTGAGATGAACCAAAACTTAACATATTTAATGTTAATTAATTAAGGACTCCTTAAAACTAAATTAACGAACCTTTCTGAGTGCTGTAAGCATATAACATTTAGAGCAGTGATGATGAATTCAGAAGGTTGTACATTTGAAACAATACTAGATTTTTTTTAAATGATAAACATGCATAACAGAAACTACATTTAGGCCAACTTACATGATAAAGTGCTGCAAGGTGATTGGAGGTGGTGACCAGGAATGGTTGGCTCACGCCAGGATGGTCCAGGTCGTGAGCGATGGCGGCCAGCAGCGAAGCCAGCACTTCCAGGGGTTCCATATGCTCCCGGATCTGGACAGAAGAAACAAAGTATCGATAAGGTACGTGTATGTCGAGAGGATGAAACTTGTTTAAGTTTAATATAATCCTCATATCCCGAAGTAAATATCATTTAAATTTTAAACCATAAACATCACAGGTGTATGTAAGAAATAATCGACAATCGACATAGCTGCAAAATTAGTAATTTGTGTTACCTGGTTACCATGAAATAACATTAGATTCACGCACTCAAGGTTATTCGTAAATTAAAAACCGGGCAAGTGCGAGTCAGGCCACGCGGAATGTAGGGTTCCGAAGTAGTAAGTGTATTGACTATTACTAATGAGTAATAATTAATATGTAAATAATTACTTGTGCTAACATAGAAGTGATAGTTTTCATTGTATGAGTAAATTCATCATACAACCTATTTTAGGGATTTTTTCACTTGCCCGACTCCACCGTTTAGCCGGCAGGGGAGGGCACTTGACTTTAACCAAAATTAGCACTTTAAAGCCAAATATTTCGGAAAAGGACCTCTAATTATAAAAATCTTTCTAGATGACCCATAATATTTATAAAAGACTTTTTCAACGACACCCCACACATCCTTACGTTACCTGTACCTTGAAAAAAATTTTTTTTTTTATTTTAGTTTTATTGTATGATTCTGAAATTTTAATTAATATGTATATCCATGCCAAATTACAGCTTTCTAGCATTAAGGGTCTCGGCACTTTGGTTCGGACAGACGAACAGACGGACGGACAGATGGACGGACGGACAGACGGACGGACGGACGTACGGAAGGACGAACGGACATGACGAAAACATAAAGGTTCCGATTTTACTTCGAAACCCTAAAAGGGCTATAAGCGAGAACTTGGAGAGTAACATAACGGTGAGTATGAAAAAATAAGTATTCGTTCAATACGGAACAACTTCCTTACAGAAAACTAAATTTTATTATCAGGCCTCATTAAGTTGAATGTCCAAAAATTTTTTTTTTTCATGGAAGTGATTCTCTTAATACAAAGACGTTTAGACTTCTTTTAGGTTTTACATGTTATCTATTATAATTATGAGGGAAAGCTGCTCCTTTAAAAGTAAAGCACTAACCCCATTACCTCTATAATTTATTTAAAGTTTGGACAATATACGATGAAAATGTTTTCTCTGTGAAGCAAATAAGCGCGCGTCTAATTCCTACATTGCTAATATAATATTTCGTCTAATGCCAGCCAAATTCAATTACCATGACACGCTGGCAAACGTAGCCTGTACGTAATTACAAATTAAATCGGTTAATCGCGTCGTATCGATTTCCTAATGTTTCTTGGCAATGGAGCGCTCTGAATCCTAGAGTGCAGCGCAAGACACAGATTTACTTAGTAGTTAATATACTCGAATATGTAAATGCAAACTCTCCGAAATATTTGGAAAGGATTTAAAATATCAATTCATCATTCACTAGAACGTTCATTTAGTTGGGTTTATACCTTATCAAAATTTAAGGAAAACAAAAGCCTACAATATTAAAAAATAATTGATGGAGTGTCAGTTTTTTGATGCGAGCCTATGGAAGGCGTCCAATACGTGTGCGGACTAAATATCGATATTAACCCATTTAAGTTACTACAGGAAATTGTTCCGAACATTAACTACTCGTGGGCATGTAACAATGTCTCAGCAGAGACTGCTTCTACTTTCTTACTTACAGAGATTGAGGTCCCAACTCCCAACAGCTATAAGACCTAATAACTAACTGGACATTTCACGCCTAAACCACTATGGTTACTTTATTTGCTTCCCTTTTGCCTGCGTTCTTAAACTTATATGAACTAAAGTTACCCTATGGATTTATAAAGTACACAAATGTAATAGAATAAGTGTGATATTCAATGAAACATTTGAGTCAACAAAGGTTCATGTTTTTGCCCTTAATGCAGTCTTTATGATTTAATAAAACCTATTGAAGCAACAAAGGAAGAATGTTCCGTACAGCACAATGAAAGTAATGGAACATTAAAATGCTTCACTGTTAACGAGAGATTATTACATTTTATCGCTTGATTCTTCAAATATTGGATTGACCAACTAGTCCCTTTATCATACAAACAAAGCGGAGTTTCACTGCGTACTTTTTATTGTTGGTGATGTTTTTTGACGAAATCTATATCTATAGACCCTGTTGTAACTGATTTCAAAATAGGTAGTCAAGGAAATAACGTCACACGTGAACATCCGGTTAAGGTATATACATACCTACATACTTATTATAGATCTCATGTAGTCAGTCAAAACACCGTAAAATGTTGTGAGATTTCATCTAATATACGTATAAACCGTTTAGGGCTCCGTTTTGGCTACGGTTATAGGTTCGCCATGTTCATCTGTCCGTCCGTCCACCTATCCGCAGAATATCGCAAAAACCATAAGTGCTAGAAAGTTATAATTTGCCATGGGTATTCATTACATCAATAGGAATAGTTACAGTAAAAAAGCAGCGCTAGTACGTAACTACGTACCTACCGCGAACGCAAGCCTGGGGCTCTCAACTCTTAAATTTATTTATATTTTGCCAGCGTGCCGTGCTTAATGGGTTTACTAAGTATGAAATTCAATATTTATATTAAATATTTCTCCCAGCAGAACCACTCAAAAAATATAAGATAAACTATGATAATATAGGTTATTTCGACGTCCCCGGGGAATAAAATGGTAATAGAGAAAAGTAAATTTTACAGGAGAAGCAAAAAACCAGTTTTGTTTTATCGTAGGCAGTATAATGATTGGGTATCTTTGAATTATACATCAAAACGTGCGTTATTTTTTCTGGAATTACATTCCATAAAAATAATATATATCTTTTTAATTATCACCAAAAAACAATAATACTGTAATCGTATTTAATTGTGTAGCACGTAAGTGTATATAACAATTTTATTCCCGTAAAACTCTATCATGCTATCGACAGTTTTCATCACTTACGATACACTTTTATTGAACTTTTATGAATTAATTGTAAATGTATTAAACTATTACAATTTTCTTCCGGTCAAAGTTAATACTCATCTTTGAAGTATTGAAATGTAACAATTTTATTTAGAGAAGAATAAAACGGTATACGCGTCTTACTGTTCTTAAGAGACTAGTAGTTGTTCAGTAATATATGATTACGACTTTATTATGGGCTATAATTTGTACATGACTTCCGAGGAATAAAAATAAAATGGCTCTAATTTTATGAAATTCAAAGATAAAAATCTAAATAATATTTAGCAGATGTATATTGACTCGTAGATGCCAAAAATGAAAAAAAAAATTTTTTCGGTAACCGTCGATACCATTTTATTCCCCGGGGGTGTCGATTTTTAAGTACAAAAAAGTAGGTATGTTATAGAAGTTTATACTATTTGGTCGTATATTGAAATTTGAAAATTATTTGTCGGTTTTTTTATCTTTCTATGTCGTCGCAAGTAGCTCTACCAGTATAATACATCGGACTCATTAGAATGGTAAATAAAGCATATGTTTTATAATATGTTACTTTAAAGAGTTTAAGCTAATTACTTAGTGCAGGGTACTGTTATAGCTTGTCATCGTCATAATTGACGATCTTCAGAATAACGAAAACAAAATATTACTCAAGTTGTAACTGTTTAAATATCTGGCTAGTTTAATATTAGTATCTAAAGCCATAAACTAGGAAATTGGAAGCTGCGGCAACACAATAGCTCCATATTCACGGTTAGTCTAATCCACATTTTCTACACCGATAAGTTATCAGAGTCTTGACTATCGAACGAGCAATACAAGTTCGTTCGCATGTGAACCATACCTCGATCGTCTGATTGTATCTATTTCAAATTCCAATTAATCAAATACCAAGAGTAATTCACGATCCGTATCAAGAATTTTGAATTAGATTCAACTGGAAACTATTCGATTCACAATTTAGCATTGAACGTAATATCTGTTCTGTCACTAAATTATTTACATTTTATGAGGTTATTTCGAATATTAATTTATATACTACGTAATCAAAAAAATGCGTTATTGTTAATAATTGTATTACAAATTTACTGTTATAGGCATATTATTCAATCACTGCTTTTCTACCAAAATAAAATTATCTTTGTTTGAAGTTAGCCCCGGTGAATGCTTTTGTCAACTAAAAACTTAAAATCCAATTGCGGGAGCTCGGGGCTATGTGAAAGTGTGTATGTGTGGATTACATTTTAAACGCTTTTAGAGTGGATGGATCACTCACATCCTGCACTCAACCATTCCATCAGTCTATATAATAAATTCATATTTTAAACAAATATGTAAAAACAAGGTTTCAAAATTTTGTGTAGTGCTATACCGTGAAGCCACTCACGAACAAAGCAAGTTAAATATAAGCTTGTTACTAGTTTAGCACAGTGGTCAAACCATCTTTGGTATCATAAAACATATGAACACTACAAGAACAGTACGAACACATACTAACATCTAACTGAAACACGTTTCTCTGAAGCTATGTGTTGTTCTCAAGCGTATATTGTCCTAAGGTATGGTAACGATACAGACGCAATTATTAATTCGTGTGATCATGAGTGAAATTGCTTAATACTAGAGGTCATCTAACTTGAACAAATTTGACCTGAAATAAAACATTGTTATTTCAAACATTGTTATTTCTTTTCGCAAAGCGAAAAAGATACTATTTCCTTTAATGTACTAAGCAAGTATTATCAATTTTTTTCAAAACAAAGTACCGACTTCGAAGAAAAGTTCAATGTAAGTCTAAAAGTATACCTGCTACGCTCAAAGATAGAAAACGGTCATTGAGCAAAAAAACAGCTTACAACGTGTTATGGCATCTGTAAAATTCATGCGGAGGCCCATTTAATAACGCTCACGACGCGTTATGGCAATCACGGGAAGACCACAACGCGAAATTCGTGTCGTGAATGTATAAAGCTAGGGGGTGAGGGGGTATCGGAAAGCAGATCAGTTGTACGTAATTAGATCGGCTATTACTCGTTAACTCGCAAACCCTAAGTAGCCGTGATAAGTTTACTTTTAAATTCATCATAATAACCTATTACCGTGATTTTTTCTCACACGTCCAACTCCAACCGTTTAGCTAACAGAGGGGGGACACTTGACTCTTACCTTACTTACATGTTTTCTTACATCGAACCAACTGCTAATTATAAGCATATAAGTTTGAAATTACAGGTGCGTGCAAGATTTTCATCCATACTACCCTGTGCGATAGATTAGGATATCACTCTTTTTAGCAACTTAAAACTGTCTAAGCGTCTGTGCACCCGAAAAGTAAACGTAATCTGGAGTTTTAATCGATATTCCTATACTGACAATGCTGTGACGAGTGCTCACAGTCCCTTATGGAAACGCAAGAGCACATATACCTACAAGGATTTCAGTATTGCAACAGAATTCATAAGAGACAAAGAAAGTTACCACTTGGTGCTGTATGATTGATCTACTTGCATAACAAGCAGGTGTTTGTATTGCCTATGTGAATTTAAAGTGCAACTCGCGGTAAGCACCTGCATTATTTCGTATAATGTGAATTTATCGTATAAACACCTAACGTACCACCTGCTCAAAAATGATCAAGTTTTCAAGAAAATCAAGTAACTTATCAATAAATGATTCCTTTGATAAATCTACCTTACTTTGGAATGTTTATTTTTGATCGCTGATGCAAAAAGAGATCGGCTATAAATTAGACATGTCTATTTACTGTCTATCTTTGGAATCGTAGCTCCTAATAGGAATTGTTTTTTTTTTAATATTTTTTAAAAGAGTACTTGTCGCGTTTATTTAATATTTACTTTTTTACGTCTAATAGCCGAAAAACGTCTAGTCGTATG
Organism: Thymelicus lineola; assembly: GCA_963932265.1. Taxonomy (NCBI): domain Eukaryota; kingdom Metazoa; phylum Arthropoda; class Insecta; order Lepidoptera; family Hesperiidae; genus Thymelicus; species Thymelicus lineola. The sequence continues at coordinate 21,699,461 of OZ010680.1, forward strand.
ATTTGTTTCCACTCGGTCAGTTCTTTAGTTCAACTTTGACTGGAACAAAAATTGTTTTACTTATCTTCTAAAATATCATATTTTTTTGTATGCATATGTCTAACCTTCGCTTTATAGCATAACAGCATAATATAACCAATATTAGTTAGTCTACTACAATATGGCAATATAACTTTATGACTCAGATTTAGATTACATTCTCCATTATTTGACTTGGACTGTCCACAGATATTTTCAAATCAATACTCCTACAGTACCTACTCTTTCACGTTACATGAATGGTCATTCTGCGAGAAGAAAATAAATAAGCCACATATATTGAAGGCATGTGGCCGGGCAGAATAAACACGCTACTAATAGTTTTGGGGAACGATATTACTCGTAACGGGTTAACTGGGAGCCAAGACTTACTAAGCCGAGCATACTCCACCACACTTCTTCATTGATGATTGGTGCATGGGTCAGTGGTTATTGCAAGTATTGGAAATATTTGTCACCTGAAGGTCGATAAAACCGGGAACATTAGTTAAAGGTGCTCTTCGAAGCACCAAACCGATTAAGTTTTCCTTGCATACATCCGACTAGAGTAAACATGGACGATCACTAACGGCGAACGATATCACCATCGAAAGCCTACGAACGTTTTGATTTAGCTGCTCAAATAATATATAATGGCATGTCAGACTACAGTTTATTGTAAAAAAATTCAGATCATAAGTAGGTGGTTCAATGAGTGGCTCCTAACTGTGGATAGGATAAACATCCCATATGCTAAATGTGGATTTACACAAGCGTCGCAGAAACCTATTAGATATGGTAGATTAAATGATAGGAAGAATAAATGATCCTATAATGTTACCACTTTCAGCGGTGGGGGAAGTGTCTACAGATATTCAAAATTGTAAAAAGCAATGACTTGAAAATCTTCATGCAAATTCATGAAAATCTTTTTTGTTTTTTGTCGTGCAATTGTGACACATTCGTATCACGTATGACGGTATTTTTTTCAGTTTTTTAATAAACAATTTTGGCTTGCGGCCGCATTGAGTGACATAATGAAATGAAGCCGGCCGACTGCAATGCATTCCCCCGAACCCAATGTTCGCGGTGTCTGTTCTATACGCTAGTAATAATACTTCAACGCCTCATATTCATATTATGTTTCTAATTTTCAAAGGATGCCAATATTGTAGGAGGGAATGTTATGATAAAATGCATATTCCGTCAGTAATTTGAAATTGAAGAACCCTCAGAAATTTCAGAAAATCGTATCTTCACTTTCATAAGACGATTCATGAGATGATAAAATTATGTTATGAAAATGGCCATACTTTATTTACATAGGTATTGGTTCTTTTTAATGTTAGATAGAGACATAGTGATATCGTTCTCTACATACTTAAGTACTTATCCCGGCGTTATCGTCGAAATTTCGCTGCCTTATAGCTAAACCGAAACCAACTTGATTGAATTCCACGTCAATTGTGGGGCGAGAGATCCTTCGGTCGAGAATAAAAGCCTTTGTCAACGTGATCCGCTCGTCGTTTTGTGTTCAACTCGTTTGTGTACGAAGTGGCGAGCGCACAAACGTGGAGTTGTACAGTGTACACCTGTTGTTTAACGTTAGCGCAGTCTATTGATATACGTATATATGATACGTAGAAGCACTCATTATGCGAGTAGTGCGAGTAACTAGCAACCACTTGCTTTGAATGTCACAGGCAGCTGCGGAATTAACGAGCTTTTGTAGATGCGGTATCAAACTGGGATGAAGTCCACCTGTACCAAATTGCCAACCGAGAAGTACAGTTATTTTCATAATATAACAACACAATACGCAAATGTATGTTGATATTGTTGATGAATAGGGATGTTAACTGATTTTAGGATTCAATTTAATTTTATAGATAGGAACTTAATATTCACGAAAAAAATATTATAAAAATAATAATCTTCAATTCAAAAACAAAAATTGATAAATAAAAATCATTATCAAATTTCCCACCAAAAACGTCATGTGACGTCACAATCCGTTATTCAATACTATCTGTCTGTTGAAGTTAGTTGAATTTGAATATAAAATACTTTCAATGACGTCATAAGCTCAAAATGGCGTTTGAGGTCGCGAGACAGTGAGTACAATTTTTAACATTTTAAATTAATGATATTTAATTTGTTGTGATTGATTTCGATAAAATAATCATATTTTAGGCCTTTAAATGTTACCACTAGTATTTTAGACAAAAATTTGTAGTAATTTATAATTAGTGTCCATCCATCCATCCATCAGCCTTTGGAGGTCCACTGCTGGACATAGGCCTCCCTGGATAATTAGTGTAAGCATCCCTATTGTACATACATGTCTATTTTTTGGGTGTTTGTGACATCTGAATTGTTTGAAATATACGTATAACATAAAAATTAAAACACTATCTGTTTTCACAACGTATATTGAAGGCTTTTCAGTTTGATAGCAGTGACAGTTGCCTAATAAATGTATTTGCTCTGCCAGGATAGGAAGACTGCGAATGACGTCAACAGGCGTCTGTTACAAAACCAGGTTGCAGCAAACATAATGGTATAATGGTTAATGTCCAGTAATAAATCAAAGAAATCATAATCAAAGTCGTTATAATTTATAATCGGATCCATTTCCCGGTAAGCAGGTCAGCGGTGCATGGCCATGACATGTTTGGCTGACAGTATGTTTGTTGCTATCCAATAAAATATACAAAGAAATACAAGGGTCACAATGGGGTCACAGTGATAAAATATTTTCGGTAAACTCTTTGGAAAATGGGGCTATACATTTTATTCGTAATTATGCTAATCGTATTTTTTAATAAATTGTATCGTGCGTGCTTGAAAAGGAATTTGACTCATAATGGGTCAGATCGTGGTCGTGAGATTTTCTTTTAAAAAATTTTTGATTTGCTTTTTATTTGAAAGAATTCCAGGTTGGTATGATATTCGTAAATATACCTGGTGCTCCGGTTATGGAATCCATGAGGAATTAAGAGAACTCCTCAAATATTATACGTATGACGTTTTGACACGTTCAGCGATATTTAAGTGCTGCTTTTCCTATGTTTAAGTCGGTAGTTTCTGGAACCTAATATCTTGATAATATGTATAAGCGACATACCCGTTTTTGTTGCAGGAAGCAGTGCATAGCCTGAGTGACGTCAACGGCGTGCACGGAGTTGTGGTACGGGTTGGTGCTGTGGTACCCGTCCTCGATCAGGCTGAACAGCTTCCACACCCTCTCAGCCTCCAGGTTGAAGTGTTTGATCAGCCCGTACATGTGGAATAGGTGAACGCATAGTACTGGAAGGCATCGACCTGTGGAAACATGATATATTCATAAAAAATTCATAAAATCTTTAGTTACTGTATGTATCTGAAAAATCTTATGTCTTAATCTTATGTTAATATTATCGTTTTATGAAACGATATGTGTTGTTAAAAAAATAAAAAATCCAAACAAGTGCGTCGGGCCTCACGCAAACTAGGGTTCCGTAGTCGTTAGATATTATTCTTGCACATGGTGTTCGTTGACTTAGGAAAGGCTTACGACTTTATACCTTGTGTGTATTGTGGAGGGCCCTTAAAGAGAAAGGGTTACTAGGAAAGTACCTGCTATTGATGCGATTAATTTAAGACAAAAGCTAGGTTCGTGGTAGGCATGACTACCACTTTTGATGGCGTGAGGCTGCACCAGGGATCAGCTCTCACTGAGCCCGTACCTTTTCGTCACGTTTATAGAAGCCCTTACATCAAACATTAAGGATGAGGCTTCTTGGTGCATGCCGTTGCTAGTAGCCAAGAATGGCCCCAAAATTCAGAGCAGATTAGAAGAATGGCGACAACGGCTGGAGACAGCCAGATAGTGAGAAGAACCAAAATCAACTACATATTCGGTGATTTCTGTAGTCCAATCTACTTTGATTTCCGGTACCTGTGTTCAATTATACAAGGGAATAGGAATATTGACCAGGCCATTACGTGTCTAATGAATGCAAGTTGGAATGGTTGGTTGGCGGCAGGTCTCAAATGGCTTCAAACCATTAATGGCCCACTACTGGGCACGTGTCTCTCCTCTTGAGGAGGCCTAGAGCATACTCCACCACGCTGCTCCAGTGCGGATTGGTGGAGAGATTAGTGGCCAATCTGAGTGGCGGAAGTTTTCAAACTGCCCGAAGGCCTCCGACTTAGCTTAACAACAATTATCAATTATTATTATCAATTATTATGTCCCTCAAATAAAGTCTAAAAATCCGCCTTAAACCTGCTAATGCACCTGCACCTGCTAATGTACTATAGCTGGGCTGCAAAGAAGACAGAAGAGAAACGGCTGGATGTCACGGCGATGAGAATCTTAAGGTTAAGGAGTGACGAACTTCAATCGATTGTTAAATACTTCATTTTCCCAATGTAATTAATTGTAATTAAGTGCATTTTAGTATTTTTTTATTTATGAAATGATCGCTGGAGAAATCAAGACTTAAGAGTCTATGTCATGAGGTCCTACATCCGACTAGCGACTGGATGCCTGTCCTTAACAGAATGTAATGGATTGTTTACACACTATAACATCACCTACTGTACATTTACTATAGTATTGGAATATTAAAATCTACGAGTAATATTACACCCAGAGCACTTGAGCCGGTTGATACTTATTGGTATAGGATGTACCAACTAACGTCACCGTCTGTCTCAAAACATACATTCCGAGTATCCGTGCCTCTACGGATACAATAAAAATCAGAACGCGTCCGTAAGTTCCGCAAAGAATGTCTTGTAAACGTAGCAACCGTAGCGGGTAGCAGAAACAAGCTAATCCGCGTAGCAGGCTCGTCGGATTCGTGCACAGCGCGAATCGCGTAGCTAGTATGAATCAAGGTTACCCGTAGCTCCTCAAATATGCTACGTGCGTAGTGAACATAGCCGCAAGGGGTTTAAAATATCCGCATTCGACATTAGGTGTCGCCGGGAATATAAAAATTACAATAAAACTTTATTTCAGAACTGAAATTTGGTTACTTTATAGATATTATCTTTGTATAGAAAAGTCTGGCATAGTGAAATTTTAGTCTTGAATTTATCAATTTCCATAAATAGAAGATTTAATGTTATGAATTTATGTTTATTCAATTCTCATACGACAAGCTAGAGTGTGGAAACATGCCACGTGTTTATTTTTGAGTGACAATATTTTTCGGTTCTAGGCGCCGGAAATGGACGTTAAACTTCTTAACAATTTACGAAGAAAAATGCCGAAATGCAGTAGCTTTAGGTAGTAATTAAAAAGGTTTAAGAGTTCGAAAAAAAGGTAATAGTGAAACATTTCATTACGGTTATATTTGTACACGAACAAAATATTTATCATATATCAATATTGACACACTGAACTAGTGGCCGTATTTTAATCCTAAACATACATGTTGTCTGAACATTATGGCAATGTTGTTCATAAAGTTTTTTTTATCTTAAATACAAACAATGCGAAAAGCAATTTTATATGTTTTCTATGAGGTTAAATTCAAACCTTTGTATGCTTTGCAACCAAACAGTTCAATTGATTTTATCGATTATCACAATATTCGAAACAAATTATGGACATAAAAAACTAAAAACAAATCGCGACGTGCAACATGAGTGAAGAATAGAAATATTTTATGCGGTTCTAGAGAATATTAACAGATGTTATCGAGGCCGTCATTTGCCACACTATACACTGCTTTGGCGAGAAAAATATTTAATGAATATGGATGTCTTTATGAATAGTATGATTTAACATAACTCATTCATCACTTTATAGCGTTTAATAATAAAATACACGACCAATAAAGTAATAGACTGCAGTGAATTGGATTGCTCGCTATGAACCTACTTGATCAGACTGAACTCAAGACTTATCAATTAATATTAAAAATTCTGGATACCAAAATTTAATATACATATAGATAGCATTACTTAAAAAAACGAATGAAATTAGGTTTCAATAATATTGACGGTATGTTTTAATTTGACATTGTTTTGAATTTTTAAATTTTCCTTTTCTTTATTTAATAACATTTTAATTCTTTGATACTGACATTTACACTGTCAACACAAAAACAATGATCTGTCATTGTCATCGGAATTTTTTAGCGTAGTGGAACACGCTGCGTTTGAGGCGAAAAAAAGTTCTGTCCACAGACAGTATTGTATAGGTACATCCCATTGTGCAAGCTTCAGAGGGAGCATTTTATACTTTTTCTACAAACTACAAAATGCATCTAGAAAGTTTTTTAATTAACTTTCGTATGAGTGAATCCACGTTCGATTATTTGACAACCAAACTAAAACAAGTTCAAAATGGCCGCCACCCGTCGGGCTCTGCGCACACAAAGACAAAGTACAATACAATACAATACAAAGTAAATACACGTATAACACACATGCAATCATTATCATCCGACATCTCACGGGCGTCTGATGGGCACCATGGGATGCCTGTATAAATAAAGTTTTCTATTATAGTATACCATAACCCTGCCCGCACAAAGAGATTGTCAAAACGGAACGATTTCATCGGAAATATGTGAAGATATCACATCATTCCGATGTCGGATATCGGCTACCGGTGTCCGACAACGATATCGGATCGGATAATGTGCAAACGCTGTAAGGCAAGTACATATTTCATATATACATTTTATTTGCCCTGATATTGTATCGGTGTCCGATACCGATTTCGGATCGGATAATATGGAAACGCTCTGAGTGTAATACAAGAAATAATAGCGATTACGACATTGTTGCAGACGAATAAAGTGAACGGTACAGAAAGGAGAACCCCAGTTTCCATAGAAACTCAGGCCTAAGTAGACAAGACTGGAAGTTGGCTGTTAATTAGATTATTGCAAAAAGTTCAATTTCTCCAATTTTCACGGCTGCCAGCAATGGCCAACTAAGGAAATCCTAGAATGAATCACCTTAATTATAGGTTATGATTATGTCATACTCGTGTCACAGTGCTATTTAATATGTATGTTACACTTACGTTGGCTGGTGTCTATTATAATATCTACTACTTCAATGGTTTTCACCCAAAACGAATGTCATAAAAAGGTTGTATAATAAAAGCTATTGCATATTTCAAGAGATTTTATTAGTTATCATTATAATATATTAATATTTCGTGTAGTTGTGCAGGAGGCGTTATATTTCGTTAGTACCTTGCCCAATCAAGATACCATAATATACTCATTGTAAGTATGGCCACAGCAACTTCCTGATCTTCTAAAGATGTATAGGGTACGTTATCCAGTGTTCAGGACTTATTCTGAACCTTTGTCAGTCACAAAACAGGCGATTAAGGAGTCCATATTCATATAGTATTGGTTTGCAAGAAATTGTAGCGAAACTGCGAAACACATTCACCAAAACACAAGTACGAAAGCGAATACAATAGAAAATCACTGTGTACGTGTCGATGAGTTTCAATAGTAAATAGGACTCCAAATACGCTGAAAATATTTGATAGTAAAAATATACAAGAACACGCGTAGAAAGATGAAAGATCGATGACAAATATGACAATACAGTGGTGTTATTTATAAATACTATGGTTACCAAAATGACATTATTAGGGATTACATCATCATTGTTGTCAATCGATTAATCGATGTCAAAATATTCGAAATGTAATTTAATAAAATTAGCGTAACGATTGAATGGTAATTATAATATATTACATAGTTTTGATTTATATGGAATACGAAAATATGTAAAAAATAAATTAATATTATAATTATAATCACTAAATAATACATAAAATATATTATTATGTTCCATCAATCGATCATTATCAATCGATTCAATCGATTATAAAATCGTATGTAATGAGGTAAATACTGTGAAAACTTCTTTGCATTATTTTGTTCATTTGGCAAGAGCAGCTGAAGCTAAGATTTAAATATGTTTATCTTATAAATAAGACGAATTTTTTGGTATATAGTTTACTCTTGTCTAGTCCGATGTTCTAGCACAGATTACATATGGTTCGAGGCCGAAAATTGGGGATCTCCTTTTTCAATCTATTTACTCGTATGTTATAAGAGTAACTAACTGATGTCTAACTAATAATCCACTCGTATAAAGTTTACGGAATACCTTTTCAATTAAATACTAAAGCAAGGAATCATTAGCACGTGTTTCGAAATATGTATTTTTTAATTTACAAAGATTTTTTGTTTCAATTATCAATAATATTGAGTTATTAAAAGTACCATCGATCATCGCTGCTAGTATAGGGGAAATATAATAATAAGCCATTTTAAAATTGGACGACCAATGTATACTGATATAAGAGGATTTACTAAAGCCCCAACTCAGAGGTTCATAATGAAATGCTTAATGCAATTATGCTATTGTTTTAAAATTTGTCGACCTATACGGATAGGAGAGATTTTAACTGAGTGCCTTTTATTAAATAAGTGCTTGAAATAAATATGAAATTGTTTTATTCGTGACATGTTACCATCAACTTAAGGCAGATGGTTTTTTTCTAGTGAAATCTAGTCACTAAAACATCAATTTTGATTGGACTTTATTTTTAACTTAGCGTACGAAACCGCAAACTTTTAAACCCTTTCAGAGTCTAAGACGGGCTCATTTCCATTAAGCGAATTTCTTCAGCTGAATTGAATATGTGAAAACTGTTACTTTAAAATGTATTTTTTAGATCTGCCTGTTGCACAAAGTTATATTAACAACGTCACTAAAAAGCTGCAAATATTTATGCATTTTGTAACTCCGATAGCTACCGTTCCAAACTACTTTAGTCACAGATAACATAATAGTACCTATAGTTATATTGCAGTAATATAATTGCAGGGACGATACCTCTATAATATGAATGAAACATATGCATGTGATCTCTAAGAAGATAGTATGGACAATCCAAATCAGATCAATGTGCAAGAACCCCCAACATTGACAACCAATATCGAAGGACTGAGCTGCGCACGTCTTCTAGACTTTTCCTTGATTGACAGTACGGCCGGATAAATCACCATAAAACGTTTATGGGCAGCGAATGGATGGAAAACCTCACGAACGCCGTGAAAGTATATCTTCCACCTTCACTGAGTTGACGCACATCCAGAATTTTCCCAACTAACATTAGAGTGTGAATTTGGGAAGTTTTTTCTTTTTTACACACCGACAATGGTCTATGCTCACTGCAATATAAGATTGAACAACTATCATCACCTATTATATTCACCTACCGTTATAGATGAAGGCGTGACGTAATAACGTTACATGAGACGTGTGCATACATTATTCAATAGTTGATTTTGTAAACGTTTCCGAGCATTACTATATGGACGATATTAAGTACTTCTGTAGACTATGCATAAAGCCTGTGCATATTAAAGAGTGACCGACTGACTAATTATTTCTATTATATAAATGTATCCCACAATGTATTGTATAACTAATTATGTACCCACACTGTATAAATATAGAATATATAAAAAATATATATTTATAGTGGATTTTTTTATACCTATATCGGGTAACAAGAAAGGATACCGATATCTTACCACTTCAATTAAGTAGAAGGGATTGTAGGTACAGTTTTTTTTTCTTTTCAGGACTGTCAACAAAGACATTAGTTTCTGTAAGCATCTTGAAATATGAAACATTTAACATTATATAACTTATTTTATTTCATTGTTCTTTTACAAATAACTCTCAATTCTTGTGGGTTTTCTTTTGGGAAGGTAAAAAATATATCAGAGGCACAATGATGCATGGCAATCTTCACTTTTATTCGACGCGCCTTGAAAAAGTTATCTCCTAAGCTGGCCAAGATGGTATTCCACAACTAACTATTCGTGATTGCTTCGAGGTGCTTGTAAAACCGTTACAATTTATTTTTAACTTGTCTTTAGTACAATGCACATACCCCTGCATATGAAAACACTCAACAACACATAAAAGTGGATCGAAATTTGATGTACGTATATTTGCGAAAGTATTCAAATCCGCTTTGTATTATATTGTACGCTAATCTAAAAAAGCAACTATCAAGTTGGTCTACTGTATCAAATCTTATTAATATGTATCTCGACACTTATATCCAATGAATGAACTGAATCCACTATAAAGGATTTAATCACTTTGTCCATAGGTAACACATAGAATAAATTTACACAGAAATATAGAGATTAAAAACTTAAAGCGAAGCCTCAAATTACGACGAGATTTGAAACATTGGTCTCGGTGTAAATATTCCTTTTTGAAATGAAAACGTCTTTAGCATCGTTGTGATTTGAAAGTCGATGAAACAAAAAAGCGACAGTAAAAAGAGACAGACACATAAATTCATAAGATTCAACGTGGGAGGAAATGAGATAGGAAGCATTATACAGTGTTCGTGGTTCTTATGTTCGTGGTTCTCTTTGTGTTATTTACTTTAAAAAGTGCTAAGTTGTATTCATAGATAGCGCGAGAAATAAGATAGAAGATTCGTTTTATTGCTGGATAGATGGCGCCAGCTGCTCATTTTACTCTTCGTATTATGTTAAAAGATGGCATTAGTTACCACTGTTTTCTTTGCATCACTATGATCATTACTAAAACCTAAATTATCATCTTCAAATTTTACATACGTCTCATTACCTTGAAATCAAAATTTTTGAAGGTTTCACTTCTACCACGTGCGAATTGCACACATTTTTTTTCTGCACAACTTCGATGATAAAATACTTGAAACTATTAAAAATAACTAGGCGGAAGAAATCGCAGGTACGATAACAATGTTACTTTAAAGCCGCGTCAGCCGCACAGAGGTCCGGACTTAGGTGCTGCAAGCAGCATCATAATGGTTTTTGACTGAAACATCTTAAGGAAACATACCTAACGCCCCAACTCAGAGTCACTAACAGTTACTTTAATTGCTCCTTAGTAAAGAATCACCATACAAATTCTGTACTAAGGACTCCTTAGTAAGGAGCGATGTAAGTAACCGTTGTCAAATGAGAGTGTAGGTAGGTACTAAGCGCATTCAGCCAACCAGCAGTTTGGCAAACCACACCAAAGCGAACCGGATAACCACGTGAAACAGTAGCTGTAGACGCGATTCTCACTCAATGATATTATCGGCTTCGTCCATCGATATTATCAGTGTTATTATGCCGAACCGAGCACGTTCCACTCCACCTTGTTCGTCTAGACTACGCACCCACAAGTTACGAAACATGTCGACACGATATTCGTACCCGCAAGTAGTCATGTCTGCGGCGGAGATGAGGTTTCCGTGCAAATTGTAATATCACAAATAACATCTTTCACAACCACTTGAATTTGCACTACGTAAATGGATAAACCAATAACTATTGTTTGACATGGGTATCATAATAATATAGGTAAGCTTTAGAATTTTTGGTATCAAACAGCAAATAATATAGGTACTTATTATTTGGAATTAGATACTATGGTAGTAACAATGTTAGATTAAAAAACTTAAGACACAATTCAGGATGCTCAATATTTAAGGATTCTCAATATTTAGGAATCCCTAGTTAAATCAGAAACTTTAGTTTCGTTATGTCTATCCGTCTGATGCATAGCGCAAAGACCCTTAGTGCTAGAAGCTGTCATTTGGCATGGATAATATGGATATACATAAATATTTATTACTTTAAGCTACGGAAACTACTAAATATCTACGAAACAGTACATTGCAGGAGTAATTGATATGGCATATAAATTGTATTGATGCAATTTCGTTAAGTAATAACCTAAAAGGTTCTTCCAGCAAATATTAATAGAACATTTTGTCAGCTTCCTATAAAATCAAATACAGAAAATAAATTTCTTCAGAGACTTTTATGAAATATGTTTGATGTCAGGTCTTGATGTACTATTATGGCAACAGGATGGCTCCTTTGAGCTCCCTAGGCTATACCATTCAATTACATCCATACATGAGTTACTTAAACTGCCCGATTAGTTGGCTTACCTGGTCACATACGACCACCCGAGGCTCGCCTCTTCTCTTCGCTTATTAGTACGTTAAGGTACACACAAATCGTATCTGAAACTTTATCGTAGCCGGTCATCGTTCTACACGTCTAGACCTACATAGGCTCAACGTTGAAACCATTTCAAATGTAAATTGCGCAGAACAAACCTCGCCATTATCTGTTTATAGAACAACAAATACAATACAGGCACGGTGAACGGAGATTTTAACATCACAATGACTAACTGCCACAGTTTACTCCTCGTCTCAAATAGGCGTAACGTACGTATATATTTCGGCACGTCGTCGTGTCGGACCTTACAAAATCGTACGTTCAATACATTTTACGCCGCGGCCTTGGCGATGATGTGTGCCTGTTAAGGAAATAGCTCCACTGCAATACGCTAGGCCACTAGCGAGCATCTACGTAATTTAAACGTGAAGAGAAGACTTTGCACCTATTTTTTTTAATAATGTGCAAGCCTACAAGGCTACGAGTGTCAGATCCTGCATATTTAAATTTCACATAGAGCAGTGCAAACTCTGAAGTTTCACAAATAACTTCATTAAAGAAAATAAAACATTTACAAAAATGCAGTTCTAGTAGTATTTAACATTGGACAAATAAAACGACAGTCATTATCTAAGTAAAAGTTAAATACTTTTGTTGTAATCCAAAGAAAGTACTCTGACAAAGGATATTTACATATATAAACCAAGAAATATGTTTGTGGCAATTGGCAATGTACGTATAGGTACATAACGATTCTTCCGACACTTGAGTTGGCAGTAAGCAACCAATCCGCAATAGATGAGTGTGGTATACTACTCAGTTATGAGAAATGAACCGATTTCTGTAGTGTTATAAAAGGGTTAAAGTCATCCTGGGCAACGAGAGGTGAGTCCAGATTGAAAAACACGCAAGTATCAGGAGGGGAAAAGCTTAAAAAAATATGAAAAAAGCTATAAGGTTTAAAAGCTCGCTGTAATTGGATCACTGGAAAAAATGCATTAATATTGCTGTACAAGGTTTATTGGGTTAAAAATATGCAAAATTTATGTCAATTTATATTATAAAACATTTTCGTGTAAATTATTCCCGGAAAATACAGAAAAAAGACATTGTAGTACAACAAAATGGACGTTCAATAGATAATCTGTTAATTATTAATGTAACAAAACTTAGGTAATTACGATATAATCGGTAACACGGTGCGAAGTAACAACATCTGTTGTTGGGCCGATTTTCTTGTTAAGTTAAAACACAGAACATTTAATAAATAGAAAGGGCATTTCGAATGAATTGCAGTTACGGGATGACTTGGTTAGTAAGGCCAAACTAGCTGCAAGGAAATTGGGAATGCTCAATAGAGCTAAGCAGTACTTCACGCCTAAGCACAGGTTAATGCTCTATAAGGCACCAATTCGTCCACACATGGTACTGCTCCCATCTCCCAGCTGGCCAAGGCTGAATATTGGAAACTCGTTACGTATGTCAGATTCATATTCATTTATTCTTTATCATAGGTACTTTATACACTTAATAAATGTCACATTTTTTCTTTCTTTTTGGGTTAAAAGTTCAGTGACTGAAGTGTAACTGCATTTTGTTATTATTGCAGAAATAAATATGTTCCCTAATAGAATTCAACCACTCAAATAATAAAAGGGGATAAAAGATAAATTTGTTTTTGGGTTGGACGGATAGTTACCTAATTCCTAGTTAATTAAAAATGGAAGACTTGTTTTTCTCGAGCTTTGATATAATCCCTAGTCTTTAATGGAATATTGTTGACCTACTTAGTGCTAGATTAAGCCAGATGCTAACAAGGATCGGCGCGATCAACTATATTTGGAGCGCTCAGTGTAAGCCGTAAACACAGTTTAGACCGAGTTAGAGGAATAATTTTGTTGCGTCCGCTATTACCATGCAGCTACTATTTGGTTGTAACCCATTAGCGGCATACACAGAGCGCGTCTGCTAGCAATCTCTAACTACATTATATTAAATATTGCCGGTTTTCAATATAAAAACAGATAATATGTACTCTACATACTAAATTTTAGAAAAAAACCAAAATTGAAGAATGTACGATGTAAGATCAATTGCTTCGTAAGATACCTAGAAAGAAAGAAAGAAAGAAAGAAATTATTTATTTTGTTAAGCACTGCAACAAGTTATAAATTTACACTTAACAAATCATTTATAAAATTATTATAAGCTATTACATAGACTAAACCCAAAATTTAGATAGTTATCTGTAACACGTCCAATAACGATCTCTAGCTAACAGTATATTCTCGGCCCCATTTTCGGTTGAAAAAATGGCTTGAATAAACAGGAAGTGCGTTGAATAAAGACATGACAGCTCTAGTTGCTAGTTCGGAAAACTACAGATACAAGTGTAAAATATTTATTCAGATGCTCCGTCGCCAGTATTTAAATGTATTTCAAATACAAATACATTCAAACACAAATATGTTTTACATATTATTATAATGTTGTAGCAAGTTAAACTAAAACCAACTTGCCCCGTTTTTAGGGTTCCGAAATAAAATCGGAACCCTTATTGTTTCGTTATGTCAAGGCACCAAAACCCTTAGTGCTAGAAAGTACAAAGCTGTAATTTGGCATGGATGTATGTATTTATTAAATTCCAAAATCGTGGAATAAAATATTTAAAATATTTTTTTTCATATTACCTAAAGGTCTTTTAAAAATATTATGTGTCTTTTAAAACCATTTTTGGAATTACGAGTCCGTTTGCGAAATATTTGGCTTTAAAATTCCAATTTTGGTTAGAGTAGAGAGTCGTCGTCCCTGCTGGATAACGGTTGAACAAGTGAAAAATTCTCAAAAATAGGTTATATAATGAATTTACAAGGTAAACTATACGGCTATGCTAATAAGTAACAGTCGATAAACTCACTACTTCGGAACCCAACATTGCGCGTGGCCTGACACGCACTTGCCCGCTTTTTTGCGTTACAGTCATTAAATTTTATAAACCCATACCTAAATAAATGTATAAACAACCTATTCTCAACCTGCTACATGGAGCACATGTGTCGTTCTGACATTGACACACATAATTATAACAATAATATAAAAAGTTAAAGTAGGTATACAAGAAAGGTAACAACCAATACTAGGGTAGAGATTTATTACTAAGCAGTAGGAACACGGGCAGTACAGTTGCAGCATTTATCTAAAAATCACGACATCACTAATCCAATTATAAATATATTTTTGGAAGTAAACCATTTATTCTGATAGTACTTTTATTGATGAAGATTAATGGTGAACGCACATTTATCGGCATCGTAAGCGCTGTCAGCATCGCATATTGGTATGAAATCATATGATAGCCCGATGCGGATGACAAATGCCAACGCATATGTGACGACGACGATGCTGACAGCGCTTACGATGCCGATAAATGTGCGTTCACCATAAGGGGGTAAAAAGGAAATATGCCGACTTTGGATGATTAGTGGATGATTAGCAGGTGATAAAACATGGTAATGGTAGATTGTAATCCTGAGGTTTGTATTTTAGACGAAACATAGAAAAATAAACTTTTATCGATGAACAAAACCATGAAGTTAGATCTACTCATTCAACTATTATTACTATGGGTCTACAATAAAAATAATAGAATTTTACATTCAAATTTTACTTTAAAAATTATAATTTATTAGGTATATCACATTATTTATCAAAAGAGTTTATTAATAAATCTATATTGTACAATTTTTTGGAATAACATGTACCTATTTGGTTTTTAACACTTTTTATTTCGAGCAATGTACTGAACATTGATGTGATTATACGGAACCCAAAATGTGTGGGAAATATTTGCAATGGTAGCTGGTATTTTATTTAACTTTTAATGACTAACGCCCCAACTCAGAGTCACTAACAGTTACTTAAATCGCTCCTAAGTACAGAATTTGTAGGTATGGTGATTCTTTACTAAGGAACGCAATATTTCAGAAAAAATGCAATATTACTTACAACTTATTCAATAAGTTGGAAAAACGTAATCTAGCTTTTAATTTCAGGTTTTTTTAAAATTATATTATACTTTTTAATTTGTACAAATATCCTCAATTATCATTACTTTAGTTCGAAATGAATCAGGTTTTTGAAAAAAAAAAAAATATTATATCTGCTCTACAAGTTTGGTATCCATCGATTAACTACATGTGGGAAGTTCACAGTAGTCACTGTATCAACTTAGATTAGGCCAAATTAATATCATACTAAATATTCACCGTAAAACAATATTATGCGAAAATTGTACAAACAGATAGCGGATAATTGGACAAACGGATAGCGAAGGTTTCGTACAGTGCTGTTTTCTGTACGGTATTGTCAAGGGACGCGGCAGATTGTTTCTAATGGCACGTGCACACATGCAAAATTTCAAACCGGTCGCAAAGGCCGCGGCGGTCGTAAAACAAGGTGCAGTATGTTAACGCGTAAACTGTAACTAAATTGATACGGGCGTAGTAAACACAGTGTTACAAAGATAACTTTACATTACTACAGCAGCTTGTCTAAAATATTTAGAGGTCGAACCATTGTTCTGACAATTTTGAACACAATGAAGATTTTTAAGATTGGAAGTAGTTTAACATAGCCTTGGTTACTTCTCATGCGGACTTGATCGATAGCCGTATGTAGGAAATTATTATTTGAATTTATAATCTAGATAGAAAATATTCTTTAGAAGTCGAATCTTTACACAAAAAGACCTCGTTTTGTATACTCAATCATAATATTATAATTAACTTAGGTAAAAAATATCTTCGACTTTTATTTTGAGATTAATTTGATTATGATAATCATACAAAACGTGTAGATTAAAAATTGGAAATTAGTGCCGCATCCAGTTCCGCGTAGGTAAAACCATATTATGTAACTTTTCATTATTTTATAAGATGTGCCGGAGTTTCTTTAGGCTTTTCTTCTCCTCCACGACAAAGCACCTTTCCGAAAAGCCAAAAAATGACGTGCATAAGTGTATCAGTGATATATGAATAATAACTATATGAATAAATTATTTGAATTTGAAAAAACGAAACAATTACTCTCCAAAAGACACAGTAAAAACGAAAACAACACAAAAATCCGTGCACATTCCAAGCGGGAAAGACCCAGAAATTCGAAGATGGCACATTCTTGCGTCAGTATTTTTTTAACACTTGCATCGTCCTTATATCACTAAATATTTGGGACAGCAGCTGCTGACAGCAAATAGTCCTGCAAGGACAAAGAGAAAAGCCCAGAGTGTTTACAATTCTTATCTCGTTACGCCGACTTTACTGTGTTTCGAAAGAAGGTTCGTCAGGAAACACTTAACAAGCATGAATCACATTTTTGGTCATGGCAAAAAGTACAATGAAATATTATATCGGCTATTATTATATCGGCGTTATAAGGAGTTTAATATCTATGAGGTATGGTATGACCACACAGAACCTAGAGTCTCGTAGGTTTTTGTACTGCACCTAGAGGTTCTCAAAGTGATAGTAAAGAAAGCTCATTTGAATTCGTACAGGTAATTTGTACTGATAATTATAGAATGGAAAATAATTACGTAAAAACGTGTAGAAAACAAACTGCATATCTTCTATATACATAAAATACAAAAAATTGTTTGTACGGATGTCCTTTATAGACTTTGAAACCATCCAACTGATATGCCTAAAAATTGTTTAATTTGAAAGGCAATAATCCGACGGTGGTTCGAGACTACTAAAACAATTCATTCAGTTCATTCGGTTCATTGATTTAGTCGATTTTCCACTTTTCCCATACAAGAATTTGTTATAGGTAATAAGTGAAGATGACGCTTAATACAGACTGTCAACACAAAAACACTGTTCTGTCATTATCATCAGAAATTTTTAGCTTAGTGGAAAACGCCGGGTAACCTCTAGTAAACAATAAAGAAATAATAATGTCAGATTTTTTCGGCAAATTAAATCTTTATGTCTTGACCTACGAATCTGTCTGTCACACTAAATATAGCTTCTGAACGAAAAAAATGTGAAAAGTTAAGATCCAATTGTCTTTGGCATCTATGCGAACTCTATACGGTAAACGGGCGCGGACAAGACTGGTTTCATTGATACGAATATATTACGTTCGCACTCCATACAAGAAGTGAGTACAGTTATAATAACCTTGTAAAAGGATAAATAATACATGTTCATGGATCCGTACACAGTAAGCAGACGACAGGAGTAGAAATGATGTTGAATGAAATGATTTATTATTATTATCAGATAATATCAATTATTATAATCAGACAGATTCCAAAGACTTTTTTATCCAAGGGATCTTCAAAAAACGCCTCATTTCGTTGGGGTGGGTTTTGTCGGTTTTTTAAAATGCATATACAAACGCGCCCGATTGTCAGTCATGTATACTGATGATTGTGCATTAAATGGCACGCATTGTTAATACAAATATTCAACCTACTATTCGAGAATTTCAAGAAACATTTCCACATTTATTATTAAAAATATCCTTCCCTTTTTATGCATGCAAACTTCATATCGAATATAATAACGCCTGCCGACATTACTGTCGGCGACCAACATAAGTAATTCGTAAATATTATTATATCTCTAATTGAATCTATATATATAAAATTGAAAAGAGATACACTGATTAAACAAAAAATCTCAGAAACTACCGAACCGATTATGATGAAATTTGGCAGGCAGATAGATTATGCTAAGGAGACGTCAGCTAAGAACGGATTTTTGGAAATTCATCCCCTAAGGGTAAAAATAGGGGTTAGAAGTCATTTTCATACAAGCCGACTTCGTCAGTTTTAGGGTTATAAATATGAAATTTTTCATGTAAGTTTATAGTAATAAATAAAAGTTAATTTTAACACATTTTTTTTGGAAAATCATCCCTTAAAGGGTTAATTTACCGGATTGAACTCAGTAGGCAACTTCGTCATTTTTGAAGTTAAAAACATGAAAATTTACATATTAGCTCAAAATTAGAAACTAAATTTTAAAGTATAACGTTTTTTGGAAAATCATCCCCTAAAGAGTTAATTAAGGTGGCCCAAGTTAGTATGGGAACTTCGTCAGTTTTGAAGTAAGAAGGGTGAAAATTTGTATGTAAGCTTATAATTAGACACAAAAAATAACTGTATCACGGGTTTCGCGAAATTCATCCCCTAAAAATAGGGGTTGGTAGTCATCTACATACAAATGAACTTCGCCAGTGTTCGAGTTATAAATATGAATTTTTTTATGTAAGTTTATAGTAAGAAACAAAAGTTAATTTTAACACGGAAAATCATCCCTAAAAGGGTTAATTTAGCGGATTGAACTCAGTATGCAACTTCATTATTTTTGAAGTTAAAAACATGAAAATTTACATATTAGCTCAAGATTAGAAACAAAATTTAAAAGTTGTTTTTTTTGTAAAATCAACCCCTAAAGGGTTAAATAAGAGTTTTCAAGTAAGTATGGCAACTTCGTCAGTTTTGAAGTAAGAAGGGTGAAAATTTGTGTATAAGCTTATAGTTAGACACAAAAAATAATTGTATCACTGTTTTCTCGAAATTCATCCCTGAAAAATAGGGGTTGGAAGTCAACTACATACAAATCAACTTCGCCAGTTTTAGAGTTAAAATATGAAATTTTTATGTAAGTTTATAGTTAGAAACAAAAGTAAATTTTAACACGGTTTTTTGGAAAATCCTCCTATATAGGGTTAACTTAAAGGTCCCTTAAAGGGTTAAGAGGACAGGAAGTGGGAGAGGGACAGGGAGCATGAGAAGGACAGGAAGCGGAAGAGGGACCGGGAACGCTAGAGGGAGAGGGACAGGGAGCGGGAGAGGGAGAGGGATGGGGAGCGCGAGACGGAGAGGAATAGGAAACGGGAGAGGGACCGGGAGCGGGAGAGGAAGAGGGAGAGGAATAGGTACAGGAAGCGGGAGAGGGAGAGGGACAGGGAGCAGGAGATGGACCAGGAACGGGATAGGCAGCGGTAGAGGGAGCGGGAGAGGGGACAAGGAGCGAGACAGAGAGGAAGCGGGACAGGAAGTGGGCGAGGGACCGGGTGTGGGAGAGGGAGAGGGACAAGAAGCTGGAGAGGGTCTGGGAGTGAAAGAGGAAGAGAGAGAGAAAGATTAATGTTGAAATTTATAATCAATAAATAACACTAATAACGTGAGCACCAAAAATTTGTTTTTGAAATTATTGTCTGTCTGTCTGTTTGTCTGTCCGGGCATCACAATCAAAACCCTTGAACTGATTTCGACGGAAATTAGTTAAGTTGTTTCTTATACTTTTGGTCATGTTTCAGAAAACTTTTCATCCAGAAAAATTAAAAGGTTTTCCCGGAAACAACATGAAATTTTGTATGGATTAATTTTAAAATATCAGCAATTTGCTTTAAATTTACAACAAACGTTTCTCCTTTAATTGATGGAATACATGTTTTCGAATTTTTCAAAATTTTTCATGAAAAAGAAAAAACAAATTAATGTGAATATTGTTTATTTTTCAAAACCCGCTCCCGGAAGAATGATTTGTGACTGTATCGAAGGTTTTACTTTATAAATTCCTAAATTCAATATAAATTAATCTGTTATTAAATTTTCTTCTGTGAGGGGTACAAATATGATAAGCATAATTTCCGCGTGCGAAGCTGCGGGCAACAGCTAGTCTATAATAAATTGTAAAGAAAGTTTAACGTAGACATAGAAAGCATAAAATAGTACAGAAATAAGTCGCATTCTATGTAAGGGCGAGATAGCGAGATATGCTGCCGCACCGTTCCTATCATAGCGCCATATACTTCGTAATTTATTTCATTGTAGAACTAGCTGACCCGGCGAAATTCGTATCGCCTAACAATCAATGAATGTACTTTGTCCTTACTTTTATTTTTTATAGTTTTGGTAGGTTTAACAAATCACAGATCATAAAATCTCTCTCCCTCTACTTCGCTCTCGCCCTCCTCCTCCCCCTCCCCTCCCTCTCTCCCTCTCCGGAACAATTCCATCATACATGATTTTTGCGTAACTTAACCGTTTACGCAACACAAATTACGGAAGCTCTCAAGAAAGCTCTCAAATCATTCTCCATTGATGCTTCGCTCCTATTGGTCGCAGCGTGATTTTATAAATATTAAAACCTTCCTCGATAAATGAACTATCCAACACAAAAATATTTTTCAATTCAAACCAGTAGTTCCTGAGATTAGCGCGTTCATCCGAACAAACTCTTCAGCTTTGTATAATAATATTAGTATACAGATAGATTCCTAAAGCTCCGCCATATGGAAAATTTTAGGGTTCAGTGATTCGCACAAAAATCAAGTTTAGTTATTATCATAGTAGTTAGTAATAATATTTTCAATTGTTCACAGAAGTGAGATGACCTTGGAAATTTACGCATACATTGATTGACACACATTGCTTTTCAAGCATAACATGTGCCCATTTTTTTTGATTTTTTTTGGGTCTTATTTAATACTAACCAACTTACACTATATGTTAGCGAAGGCAAACTCAATATTAACCGTTTTTTTATGTTCTTTAAATTTCATTTATAAATGTAAATATTCAACAATGAAGATCATATAGGCTGCTCAAAAACGTAGCTGAAATGTTCAATGCGGTCTCTTTGCAATGATATTTCGTTGGCAGTAACATGAGATGATATTACTTTTATTTCTACAACCTGATTATCTTTAGATAAAAACCACTTTTTCGACTACGACACTTCTTTTTCTATAGTATAGATGTTTGTAAATATAGAGTATAGTACAATAGTTTTTATTTTTGCTTCTGATTTTTTTTTAACAAATGGGTAGCTAGGTATATTTTCATTAAAAGTTTCTAATTCAACAAAATTATTCCGCGGAACTATATAAAAAAAAAAACAATTCAACGGAACTCATAAAATTTTGATCAATCTCAACAGATGCTAAAGACTTATAAAGACTAAACAATAGCGTTATGTAATTATCAAATCAAGTGTATTTCTAAGAATAATTCCCTTGTAAATGTTATAAAAATGTAAGATGTAAGCTTGAGTCCTTGTAACAGTTATATAAAATTCAATTTAACAATTACTTAATAGTAGCTGTAAGATGTACAAGTACCTATAAGTGAGTAAAAGTGTATAAGGATTGAACTCTTATAATTCGTATGTTATAAAGTTGTTTTGCTTGTTGGGCTTCTGCCGATAAACTTTACTACGGAACCCTACATTGCACGTGGCACGGACTTGCCCAGTTTCTTAAGTAAGTTTCTAAGAAAATTATATTGCTCTAATAGAGTTTACCTATAAATAAAATCCGCTTATTTCTATTACTCCCTCGAGAAAACGCCTACTCAAGAAATAAAAATAAAGCTGCCAAGAAATGCGGAGCTTACTTGATACATAGACGATTTCCGTTGCAGTACCTAACTTAGTTAAATTTTATATGTATTTCGCCTTTCGAAAAAAAAACTCTTGTTGTTGTACGAATGAACCAATGCTTCTATAATACATACACCATCAAAATTGATGAATGTCGTCATGCACCGTTGTAACTTATATAAAATTTTATAGTAATGTATATTATGTCGGCGAGGCCATGAGTCTCTAATGAAGGTCCAGCGACGGACTTCTTTGGTTCTACAACGCTCGGCCGATGCAGATGCTGTCATATAAGAAGAGGCATCATTAAGAATATGTCAATATAAGGAATATGTCAATAGAGTAGAACAGATTTGTCTAGTTGTGAACGTGAGGAGAACTAGAAATAAGATAGGTATATCATGGCTCTAAATAAATGTAATATTATTTCATTAACCAATACGGTACAAGACTCCCCTTCTATACAGTGTGTCCTGCAACCAACTAGCGATAATTTAAAAGCATGAAATATATCTAATTTTGTCGACAACAACATCCACGTGTGGGGGTTTAGCCATATTTAGGGGGTTACATATAGTGTAACTGGACTACTTGCTAGTTAAGACTACTTCATAAATTTGATAAAGTGGGAGATTCGTTGTTGCTATCCGAGTGTTTCTGGACTTCCTCAAATAATTGGCTTAGTTGCTGTATACATGCTTTCTGTCCAATCTCATTTATCCTGATAAACAGCTCAATGTATTCAGTACAGTTATTCAGAATCTCATACACCTCAACTTTATGCAGCACATTAAATCCTTTGTTGTGCATACTACCTCATGCGTCACAAGTATAATATACTTCCTCATACTTTTCAGGTCAACTATTTACATGTTCCGCTCATGAATCAGAAACCGATTCCTTTTGTTTTATAACTGTTTTTGTCGTATTGTGAGAGATTATAGATCCTCTGTATTTGATTTGAAAAGGAATGAAAAAACCCTATTTAACACTATACCTACTGAACTGTAGTAAGTAGGAAAACAAAGGGCAACAAAACACTGGTTTTACGTTAGATATACTCGTTTCAAATTGTGTGTGTAAATTGTATTGTGTTTTGTATTGTGCTTGTATGAGGTTCATTCACGTTCAGTGAACAACAAAATTAGCTGAAATTAAAAATTACATTATCTTACAGTCCCTTCAATTTATATAGGAACTAGGTACCTACATTGAGTTTTCTTCGCTTCAGTTAGCCTACGACGCCTTCTGCACAAACGTGCATTTGTCTGTTAATCAATAGCTGGGGAATTTCATAGCTGATTAATCTTTACAATAAGATATATTTTTGTCCGAGCAATTAAAAACGTGCTGGATTTAGATAGAAGCTTATAAATGTATAAGCATAAACCTAAAGCCAGGAAATAGATAATAATAATAATAAGATAAAGCTAAACTTAGCAGGTCTATTATATTCTTTAAGCGTTTTCAAGTCGTGATGTGTGTTCGGGACACCATTATTTTATCCCTATTAATGCATAATGATAACATATTATTTTCATATTGTTCTTCACCTATCTACATATTAAATTCCTGGTTATGCAACTTGAAACTTTATGATGAACTTTACTAAATAATAACTACTTATTAATAGATTTAGTGTTATCATTTGAGGATATTCAACTGTACGTGTCAGAATCATTGCGACAACAGTTTTTCAGACAGACAGAGATTTTCAATAAAATTAGTTCGAATTTAAGTTATAGTAAACTCACAGTAATATGGACTCTATACCGGCGTATTAAAGTCGATTGCGTATGTAATGCCGATCTTTTAAGTTTATAATTCATTTGACAGTCCCAAAACGCCATGTAGTTTGTAATGTATGTATTATAATCACTGAACACTATTACTCCTGGCTGATTATAATAATTTTCTTTTTCATTTGACAGTCCCCTTACATCATATAGTTTATTGTATCATAATCATAATGGAATCAATGCAACTTATTGGCCCGAAGGATCTTAAAAGATATCTGATTGGCCCTTATCCAAACATAAATGGCCCAATGTTTTTCTTTTGTAAAAAGGAAGTAAAGTTACTTATTGATTTCAGAAAATTATTCTGATTAATTTTTTGTCCAAAAATCATTGTGACACAATAATTTTTTTGAGAGTACTGGCATTCTCCTTTAGCTTTTATATCGAAATGAATACGAAGTTCTTCAGATAGGTCGAACTTTTAAGTGTTTATTTATGTTTTAACAAAAAATGTGTATTCGAATAAGTTCAAAATGTTAACACTAAATAATGATTGTTGAAGAACAGAAGGTACAATGACTCGTCATAATTTAGGTCCATTGTACCCTTCCTTACAACTGACATCCGTTATATCCCAACCGGCTCAGTATTTCACAGTAGCAAATATATCTTGGTCTTATAGGTGTATTCAGCTACCGACTTGACAGTTTCATCAACGGTATTACTTAAAAATAATTTGTTACCTTCATACAATTACGTGATTTGCATAGTAAATATGTAATGTTCTCACATTAAAAAATCACTCAATTTTCTTAATTCCTGCGACTTACTATACATTTTTCATCGTGTTTGTTTACTCGTAGTTGTAATAAAAAATACCACTACCATCGCAAATGTAAAGAATTTGAATAAAGTCATAGAAAGTCGCAGAAATCTAGTTTGGGATTTAAAAAAAAATGCTAGTACTTACCCCCAGAGACATTATCCAGTGTGAAAGCATTGAACTGCCAGGTTACGGATCTATTAAGTATGAACTGCAAAAAAAGCATATCATTAATATACCTTGTAACTAAAATTATACACGCTATGCCAATACGATAAACTTCAGTTTTATTGCATAGTGCGAGCAATACGATCATACGAGCAAAGGAATTCATAGTAATCCATTATCATTTAAATAATGTCATGTAGCAAAATTCAAAGAAATATTTAAGTTTAAAGACCGGTAACTTAGTTACTCCTCAGTAAAACTATGCAATAACATTGAGATCAATCAATACAGAAGAAGTTCACTTTCTCATTACGTGCTGTAAGAAATTCGCTGTGACAGTGTGAATACATACTCAGATGGGACTAATAACAGAGCGATAAAAAATATTAAGTCAACGACCCATATCCGCATATCGCCGATGAATTTAACATAAACTTCGAACTCACGAAGAATCTGCTAAACATAACATATGTTTAGCAGATTCTTGGCCGACTGTCAATTGTACGGCGTATCAGAGCAGAGTTTTAATACACTTGCTGAGAATCAATATCTCGCAAAGAGCATATAATCATATTATATCGATGCGTTCGCGAAGCACGCCATGCAAGCTTTTCAAGGAAATGTCAACAGCCCCGACTAATATCTTCCCTAGTCACGCTCGCAAACGTACGAAAATCATTACATCTTCAAACAGTAGTAAACTGTAAAGAGGATGTTATTTATGATAGTTTACATTCGTAGTATTACAACGAATATAAACATTAACTAAACGTACACCTTAATTTAGGTATTCACTCTGGCCGCAAATGCGTAAACAAATAACTCGCGACAGTTTACGGACCTGGACAGGTTTTTAACGGTCAAGACAATGATTGCTTTGTCTTGCTGGTAAATTTAAACATACTTGAGAATCTCATACTGAGAGAAAAGCTGGAATAAGGATGCGACGTCAATAACGTCAAGAGTCGATCGTTGTCTTTTTTCTATATATGTCATTTTAAGATTTTCATCTTCCGACATTCGGAAGTTCTCTCGCATTGTCTTACACCCGTAACCGGTTTGTAAACAATAAACTGCGTTAATTATCCTCGGATCGTCCTTGTTCAGACTACTTGGAACGCGAGATAGTTTGCGATTGTACGTCACAAACACAGCGGACAGTGCGTGCGGATGCCTCATGAATACAAATAAATGATATTTAGTAAGCGCTGCGTTGAAGGACTATCGAACGACCGAGATGCGAAAAGCATCAACTTCACTCAACAGTCTCTCACGACTTTATTACGGATACAAGACACTTGGATATTTTTGCAAAACCGAATTCAGAACGGCAAACGGATTATGTTTTTAAAAAAATTGCTGACATGACCTAAGTAGAGGGCTACAACAGTAATCGTTGTTATAATTTATAACTGAGAAAGAACTTCGAAAAGTAATAAATGCTTGTGTTCGTACGCTATAAATAAAACAAAAGAAAGCCAGAAGAGGTCATAGATATTTCGTAGTACAATAGATGCGAAACCGTTACAGTTCGGGGCAAAATTTGAATTCGTAAGTAGAATTATCAATCTTAATTCTTTACGCATTTAGACGGTCCCTACGTATAAGAAGTTATGTCAAAAATGGATTTTTTTATTGCATTAATGGCTTTATATTGTCCATACGCTCATACTCATGTATGATTTTTATTTGAATATAATGTATTTCACTAGATATGCAAGTCTTAATATAAGAGAACAAGTATAGTAATTACAAAGAATAGGTGCCGTAAATGCGGATATGACGTAATACATATCGCTTTGTACGGTGTTCAAAAATGCGCGCCACTTGATGCGAACGCCGTCTTGTCTAGGGATGGACATTGAAAAAAACTATGTTTTTTTCGATGCAATGCATCGCATAGTAGCATCGATGTTATATCGATGTTTTGAAAAATACATCGATGTTTTTATACATCGATTGTTTTTATTTTTATGTCCATTTCATGTCCAAAAACCAAGCAAACGCTTTTCAACATTTGCTTAATGGTGGATTTTGTGATTGTTTGGTTTGCTTATCCTCTTCGATGCATCGAATAAAAAACATCGATGCTTACTCGATGTTGACGCATTACAAATACATCGGATTAAATCGGTGTTTCCATACTTTACATCGAGTGTTTTAAAACATCGATGTATATCGTGCATCCCTAGTCTTGTCTGACTTAACAGGCGATTAATCTTATTGGTGCATATTGCAAGCTCCACTAATAATGTTTTATGAGTTTCTAAAGCATTTTATTAATTATATTTTTTGTTTTGTACATATAAACAGGTATGTATCTCAGATATTATGTCTGGCATGTTTTTATTTTTAGTTTAACGTAGAAACAGTCACCAATCAGTTTTTTTAAGAAAATATAAAAAAATATACTAATACTTCTATAAACTCCCATAACCTAGGAAAACATTATAGAAAAAATATATATAATTTTTACAAACTGTTATTTCTAGAGCGGTTTGAACCTTAATTTCGCTCTTGTGTAGACCGCGGTTTTTTACATGTCTCTTTATACGTAGGGGCCGTCGATTTGCTTCCTCGCAAGCACGCTCGCATCTTAAACAATATTCATTAATCTCTAAGGGTACGACCTCTTACGTAGGTACGACTGTAGTGACGTCACACCACTCACAGCCAAGCGATCGATCACAGATCCTTAATTGACGTAGACAACATTACTATTAATAATGCCATGAGAAAAGACGGTACTAAACTCATACGAGTCATAATTATTTTCACACGACATCGTATGTTCTAAAAGAAGAATGTCATGTTCAATGAAAGATCCTGTCGATCCACGATAATCGCTGCCACGATCGTAAATTCACCGAGCTGAGAAAGCGGCAGATTTCAATCATATATGTAATTAGTTGTTACCAACAACATCATAAACGATGCAAATAATAAACACACTCACTAACCAGTCTGCATCGACAGATGGCGGCGATTAATAGGTCCTTATTTGGATACCACTTAAAGAGTATTACTTACTTGCACTTGCCCGAGTAGCAAGTCATCGAGTAGAGCCATATCCTTGACTAGCGAGCGAGTGGCACTGCGGCGCCGGTAGTGGCGGTGGAGGGTCAGGAAGCGGCCGGTGACCACCCCGCGGAGAGTCATGTTGGCCAGCTCCACATGGTACTCCCTCTCGAGAGATGCTGCCGTTGTCTGTATGTTAACTGTCAAACAAATAGACCTATTTAGTATGGACACGTATTTAACAAGACCTATTCATATACAATCCCTATTTGAAGTGTTACGAAGCTGCGGTAATTGATAGCTACATTTTATTTACCATTTTGCAAATAGTCGTTAGGTTCCATTGAAAGAATTGGAATCAATTGTTTTTATCCCTGGGTAAAATTGGTGCTTGTTTCGAAGACACGTTTTTCAGTACGACGAGTTGCCTCGACTAACGTCAATGTGGTACTGAAAATCAGCTCCATTGTACTCCCACACTCCCACACAACTCTCGACGAATACGGTTCGTTTCGGGGGTTACGATGTGGCACAGATTTCGTTCAAGTTTTAGCATAAACTTATTTTCATTATTCACGTTTTGTTATTTTTGCAATTACCATTTCGTGTTGAATAATTTTGTTTTAATGGAATTTATTTTAGACTCCAGAAAGATTTACATAATGTGTATTTATATGTTTGTAAAGTATTAGCGTATAACGACTGTGTTTTACTGAATCTTAAATGGCGTAAAAATATATATCCCCATCAAATAAGTCAAACAATTTCTTGTTTGCCTAACAGTTTCTATTCTGTGAATACCTACTTGACATCTGAGTGGAGATGTTTTATAAATGCACTTTGATTCGATTAGATAGTAAATCATACTTGAAAACATTAACAAGGCTAAACTGATAGGATTCATTTTCAAGCTTGGCTTGAGGTGGGTTGATTGTATGTAAAAAATTCTAAAATGACTCCGTCAATATTATAAATGTTGGAACTGCCATACAGTGTCTCTATCTCACCAGGACGCCATGGCGACGTCGCCGGCGTGGTTGCCACGGCTATCTTTGGCGTCCAAAGGTCGCCAATAATTATAGTCGACATGGCTTCTTTTCAGTCAGTTCGATTATGATGTCAGATATGGAGATTGAAGAAAAAATTCTACGCACTATCTCACAAACACGGACGATTTTGAATTTCCACAATATTTTTAGGGTTCCGAACGAAAAAATCGAAAAACGGAACCTTCATAGGATCACTCGTGCGTCTGGGCAACCGCCCTTCACAGCCAATTATCTCCGAAACTACTGGACCAAATGAGTTAAATTTTGATACTCATGTGCTTTTTGTGACCCAAATACGAAGGTATGAAGAAAACAAATAAATAAAAAAAAAATAACGAAATCAAAGTTATAAAAACTGTTTTGCAAACCGTATCATATGGCACGTCAAATGAAAGGGCCTATTGTAAGGATCTCAAATATATTTTTGTTACAGTTCTACAATGGATAGTTTTAAAATTATTCAACAAAGAACGTAAATTGAAGACTAAAATTGACCCCTTGTCTCCGTAACTACTGAGACTAGAATTTTGAGAAGAATACACAAAATAGTTCTTTACTTATATATTACAGGAAATCCTATATGAAGTTTATGGTCTTGAAAAGGGCAAAAATTAATAAAATAGAAAAATAATGGTAAATACATACCTAATCATCATACGGAAACCTCTCGACGCGAGCTTAACTCGCACTTGTCAAATTAATTTGTGTATCGAACTTCATTTTCCATACATAAATTGCCCGATCGCGCGAAATGGCAGCCGACTGGTAAAATATAACTCCTGCCAGAATAATTATATGTCAAAGGTACAAACTGAATGAATATTTAAAGGCATAACTACTTGAGCGTGTGACATGCCTTTGATTCATAACTATGTGATACAAAATGTAATAGAATAAGTGAGCAATATTTTCAAGTTATGATGTGCATATGATGTGCTGGTTTCCTTTACCGAAAAAGGAATACTAAAAAAATAATGGTGCATGCAGGATTGGATCTGACCTCGCGGCCTTCTGTGCGGAAAACAAAACTAAAATAACAAACCGCAAAACATTATTGTGAGTTGTGACAAATAAACATGTACTCTCGGGTCGTGGGTGTGTACTGTCTATTATGTGTCTGTGTCTCGATGGTGTCTCAGCGGAAATCCTAGCGCAATTATAGTGTGAGCGTATGAACATTTTATTGTCGTCCCCACCAGAGTCAATAGTGACGCAGATACGTGAAGATAATAATGTAATGTTACACGGAAAGCCAATTAAAACTACAATCAAGTATTTAGCAAATCAAACAAATTGATGCGCGATTCCACAGAGTAACGAGTGATAGTTGTCGATTCATTAGTAATATGACTTGCATTCAAATCGATTCGTATCCAAAATTGATTTAGTTTCATGACTGACTGGCTAAATCACCAGCATTTGGCACTATTCTTTTTAAGGAGGCCTTGGGCTTACTTCACGCTACGCTTGTGTGAATTAGTAACCAACCCGAGTGTCGGAATGTCTTAGCCAATATTCTGATACAAATGCCAAAGATCGCGTCTGTTGTGTTGTGATGTTTTTACGCAACGAACAAACGTTTTTTTAAGTGCACTTTAATTATCTATCAATACACCGTAAGCATCGCAAGCATGCTGCACGCGACGTTCATATTTGAACGTACCCTGTAATTTGATTGATTGTTAAAGCTTCTGGATTACAAGTTTTAGTATGATTATTACGGGTTCCAAGACACGGAAATAATATAATAGGAATGTTCTTTTATAGCAACATCAATGACTACTCAATAACAAAACTAATTTGATTCACTGGAGATACTCAAAAAAATACACGTGAAAAATTAACTCTTAACTCGACCTATATTCAGCTCGGGGACTGATAGACGCACTGCATGCATTGATTGGCGCTGAAATGATTGAATGAATAAAAAGTAGTGATGTGCCGACTCTGGGTTTTGCAGTCGGTGTATAGTCGGCCCATCTCTAATAAAAACATTTGCTAACATGTCAATCCCCTTGCATAAAGCGATGGCAAATTCTACTGGTAAATAAAAAAAAAACCTGCTGATAATGATTTATTTGCTACATTCCTCAAGATTGCACAAAATAAATATGTACCTATTCCTATGATGTATTCCTTTTTTGTCCCGATGACGACCGTTCGTTGGCGTAATCACTTGGCAATACGCATAACAAATTAGATGTTTATAGCGTTATGACAG
The DNA here is from genome assembly GCA_963932265.1 of Thymelicus lineola. Lineage (NCBI taxonomy): Eukaryota > Metazoa > Arthropoda > Insecta > Lepidoptera > Hesperiidae > Thymelicus > Thymelicus lineola. The sequence goes on from OZ010680.1 coordinate 21,730,917, forward strand.
GTCCTAAGAGACCTATCACGTTCGCTGCAATAATTAATGCATCGCAGTACCTACAACATTCAGTAACAGTACAGTCTGTGGTATAGTCAAACGTAGTTCTTAGAATCATGTGGTAGAAATGGTACCTAGTATTGTTGGATGTGACAACAAAAATAGCAAATTCAATCAAATAGCTTCTTCTAATCTAGGTAATTTTTAGATGAAAACTTTTATCCGCTTCTTATTTGAACAGATAGCTATTATGATATATAACATAGATTACCACGATTTTCACGATGATATACCTACGGTAATATTTTGTGTCAGACATCAATGCAGGGTTAAAAGTAGAATGAAATTCAACGGAATAAATAATTTTGATACGGCACTTCACTATCATTCATGATGATGATGATGATAATTATAATCAAATAATATGATATTTGGGTCATTAGTGTGTAATTTCTGTTTTCCGTGTTACTACAGAATAAATAATGCCACTCACGACCCAGCGGGTCTTAGGAGCGTATGAGTGTGTTAGCGCATCAATCGTTGCTAACTATAAAATTGTTCAACAGTTTTCGAGAAACGCTGAAGAGAATTTATTGAATAATATGCAGTTAGAATAAGATAACGAACTCTCTTTCACCAGTCTGCCACATTTTATTGTCGGAAGGACGGAACTATGCCCTACTTTACGGTTATAGAACATGAAAAACCAAAATCTAAAAGCTAAAACTACTTTTTGTATAAATTCTAACATCATGTGAATCTACAAAGTTTATAATAGAAACAATAATGTAGATAAACAAAATAAAAATTACAGATAAATTCAAATTTTCAATTAATAATTTAGAAACTGACTGAAACTTAGATTATTTTATTTGAATCAGTTCACAAATAAAGAAATAGGTGGTATTTCTTAAAATGGCATTGATACATTTCCCGAAACGAAGCGAGGGCAATTATTAGTTTTCAATATAAACCTCAATATTTCTTTGCTATAGGGGACGACGTTCCAGACTGGTCGGCATTTTTGAGGAAGACTAACTTTAACATGCGAGAACTGTTGTTAAATTGATATGAAAATTGGAATGGATACTTAATTAAAATTTACGAAGTGGGATTAAATAATTTTACTAGATCCCATGTGTTCACAACTAAATTTTCCGGTGACCGTGGTCTGTGGACTGAGCTATGTAAATCAATTCGTTACACTAAAACTTTATTTACGTTTCATAAATACTCAAGTAACAACCACGAGGCATTACCATTTTAGATAGGCGTTTGAAATGTTGTAAAGTATGGCGTTGTAAAACTCCCATATATTTATTTGCGCAGTTGCAAGCGAATATTGACTCACGTTTTCGTTAGCAGCTCTAGGTTGCTACACAGCTAGTTAATGGTTTTCCTATGTCATCGTTAATAGTTTAGGCGGATGGCAACATTACGCTTATACGTTCCTCTTAATTTTATTATAAGCAATTGCTTAAGGTGTGTTTTTCACCGTATGATAAGCTGCTGGATAAATATTATTGTGTTCAACAAAGTTAAACAAATGTCTGAAGAATATAGACAAAAATTGCAATAATAAACCAATTTCAAAGTAAGTTCAGGCTTAGTGGAGTTATCGGTGCTGACCTTTTGGTGCAAATCATTATTCCGGGGACAATAGAAGACGAGCTGGCATTAAAGACGTAGATAAACACGCCACTAAAAATAGTATCTACAACTCTATTTGTCGTCAATCAATTTACCGCCCGGGGCAATTATATTAATTACAAATCCATCAATCAGCCCCAAAGCTTCTGGACAGAGACATGTAATGGCACTGAATTAGCGCCACTCTAACCCCCCATGACCCCGGTGTTCATTCAAACACTTACGCACATACATTCAAAAGTTAAAAGTGATTAATGACTTGACTTTAATGACTTGGGGACCTACTAATAGACACTAACATTTCATATTCGTAATGATGTGATAAGTGATAGTCGCACGCAACTTTGCATTTCACCTTATGACTCGAACTGGAATAGAGTTCGCTCAAGCCATTTAAAAAAGAACCCAAGTTAGAAATTTTCAGTTTCTATTCCAAGAAGCTTACTCGTAGATACAATTTTAATCTACCGAAGAAACAACTTTTGTACAAAATTGTTCCGAACCCCTAACAAATAAGTATTATAAAGTTAACACTCCGTTGGAGGCTTTTTTGATTGGAATTTCTGAAAACCTTTTCATAGATTCCTATTTCCTGCTTCACATTGATTTCTAAATAAATCAGTTTGCTCTTATACGGATACAATTAAATAAAATATTACCAAATACGCGTTTAAATACAAATATTGTTAGGTTATTGCATTGCGACCCTTAAAACACTATGTAAATATAAAAATTTGAAAGTTAGTCATTTGTAAAAATTTATAGTCAGTCCTTTGTAGATAAAGGACCAAATAACAACAACGAACTTTCAAATGAATCACATGTTTTGGAGTGCTACAACGATCGCAATCATATTAAAGGGCATTGAACCTAGTTGGCATACCTACAAGTACTTATTACAGCCATTTAAAAAAAATCGTTTCGGAGGCCAGCAATGAACTATGTGTCAATCGACGGAGTAAGTGATAACATTTTAAAAAGTATTCGTAAATCATAGAAAAATAAAGCGAAAAACTTCGTTTCGGCGGACATTGACAAAACATGTATCAATCGATAGACTGATTACAATTAAAAAGTATTCAGTGATGAAATGTCGTAAGTGATGTAGTGATGATTGAGATCAAAAATAAAAATAATTATTAATGCTTTATTTTTCTACGGTTTTGAACTCAAATATCTCAGAAAGTAATATTACTTACGACATTTCGTCACTGAATACTTTTTTATTGTAATCACTTAATCCGTCGATTGACACATGTTTCATCACTAGCTGCTGCAACGAGATTTTTTCAAAATGACGGACTTGTAGGTATGCAAGGTTCCATACTAAAATGTTCAAACCCATTTAATTGATTCCAATATTATACCCAGTGATAACATTCGATACGCAGACCGATAAATGTTACAGTGCATTTAAATTTGAATTTTATTATTAAACATATAGATTATGAATTTCTATGTGGCCGCTGTCATATCGGATGTCTCATGCGGCAGATTTAGCAGATCAATTTTAGAAACACTGGCGTATGATTTTGAGCGAAGTTACACACTTTTGGCCTTTGCGCCTCTACTAATATGAAGCAGTAAATAATTTTTAGTACCTACTTATAAACGGTTATAATATTTGGCAACAGAAAATGAACTGATTATGTCATCCGAGCTGAATAATAACCTCGAATAATTTTCGTAAAATCATTTTTAGAATATTGCCCAAGAGTATATCTGCAGGAATATAATTTTTATACTAATTACAACGTATAAAATTTATATTATATAAATGAGTTATACACATTTATGTGGCGAGCACAGCGAGCAGTATAACCAAAGCGATGATAGACGTCAAATTCCCGCGCTGTGTCGTACTTTTAATTCACAACAACCTGTCTATATTCATCGGCAATTAATATGCCCGATTTGTCGTCTGTCACCACAGTGACACTAGAGATGTACAAATAATTAATCGGTTCACCAAGGAAACCAATTTTTACAATAAATCGATTCAAAATTGTAAGACTTTCTAATCGTCTTTCTAAACTGTGAGCTCTAAAAACCGTATCATTTAGGTATCCACAAGAAACTGGAATCGTGTTATTAATGTCCCTATTGCCTCAATTGAGTTACCTAGTACCGTGTACTATCAATGTGTATTTAAGATTCCAATAAAATATAATTTTATTGTTTTTATTTTCTTCCTAACAAATTCTAATAATGATAGAATAAACACACCCACTCAGTTTGTTAATAATATTTAAAATAATTATGAGCGTGAGAGATAAAAATCTATACTAATATTATAAATGCGAAAGTAACTCTGTCTGCTACTCAATAACGCCTAAACCACTGAACCGAATTTGATGAAATTTGGTACAGACATATAATTGAGCTCGGGAATGAACATAGAATACTTTTTATCCCGGAAAATAGACCTGTTCCTGAGGGATAACTCTTCCACGCTTAAACCACTGAACCGATTTTGATGAAATTTGGTACAGATATAGAATTGAGCTTGCGAAAGGACATAGGATACTTTTTATCCCGGAAAATAGACCTGTTCCTGAGGGATAACTCTTTCAAGCCACTAAACCGATTTTGATAAAATTTGGTACAGATATAGAATTGAGCTCGGGAAAGGACATAGGATACTTTTTATCCCGGAAAATAGACCTGTTCCCGAGGGATCACTTTTTCAAGCCACTAAACCAATTTTGATGAAATTCAGTTCAGATATAGAATTGAGCTCGGGAAAGGACATAGCATACTTTTTATCCCGGAAAATAGACCTATTCCTGAGGGATAACTCTTTCAAGCCACTAAGCCGATTTTGATAAAATTTGGTACAGATATAGAATTGAGCTCGGGAAAGGACATAGGATACTCTTTATCCCGGAAAATAGACCGGTTCCTGAGGGATAACTCTTTCAAGCCACTAAGCCGATTTTGATGAAATTTGGTACAGATATAGAATTGAGCTCGGGAAAGGACAAAGGATACTTTTTATCCCGGAAAAAAGACCTGTTCCTGAGGGATAACTCTTTCAAGCCACTAAGCCGATTTTGATGAAATTTGGTACAGATATAGAATTGAGCTCGGGAAAGGACATAGGATACTTTTTATCCCGGAAAATAGACCTGTTCCTGAGGGATAACTCTTTCTCGCCTAAACACGAGTCACTCACAGGTTAGAACACCTGAGTTTTAGAAGAGACATCGGTTCTCTCTGCGTGTTCTACCGACTTTACAACAGTGAGTGCTCCGAGGAATTGTTCGATTTGATACCTACGTCTCTTTTCCATCATCGTACCACTCGCCGAGGATTGAAGTTCCATCCACATCGATTGGAGTCGTGGAGTACCACTACAGTTCGATTCGCACGAACTTTTTTGCCACGTACGTGCAAACTGTGGAATGAGCTTCCTTCCGAGGTATTCCCGGAGCGCTATGACATGGGGCTCTTCAAAAAAAGGTGTAAAAAGAGTTCTCCTTCAGGGCCGGCGTTGCATAGGCGATTCCTCTGGTATTGCTCATGTCCATAGGCGACGGTAACCACTTACCATCAGGTGGCCCGTCTGCTTTTTCGTCTGCCCTTCAGGCTATAAAAAAAAAAAAAAAACAACTGAACCGATTTTGATGTTTGGTACAGATATAGAATTGAGCTCGGGAAAGGACATAGGATACTTTTTATCACGGAAAACAGACCTGTTCCTGAGGGATAAGGTCAAATTTTGTTATATGTAGTTGATAGATTCGTCATTTATGAAGCGATTTTTATGACTCTTTTTAGGGTTCCGAAGTCAAAACAGAATTGTCATAGTTTCATCATGCCCGTCCGTCCTTCCGTCCATCCGTCCATCCGTAGCATAGCGCAGAGGCCCTTAGTGCTAGAAAGCTGTAATTTAGCAAGGATATACATGTTTATTTAAACTTTAAACTGGTAGAATAACATTTTTAAAAATATGTTTTTAGGATACCTACCTCTCCTAGAGGTAATATGGGGATATTTTTTTTCCGTCACGCACGTGCGGGGTATCGTGAAAAAGGTCTCTCAAAAATAATATGGGTCTGCTAAGTCCATTTTTCGATTGAGGGGTCTGTTTGGGAAATATTCGTAAGTGTTGGACACGTAAAAAAATTCATGGCAATACCATTAAGATGAATTCAAAAGGAAAACTATCATGGCTATATTATTAGCATACGTAGTTATTGAGTTCTATAAACTTAGAACTTCGGAACCCTATATTACCAGTGACCTGACACGCTGTTAGCCGGTTTTTTAACCAACTTCAAAAAAGTAACAGGTTCTCAGTTCGACTGTTATAAACAAAAATTAACTTTAACATAATTTGAAAAATCAATCTTTAAAGGGTTAATTCAGGGAATGTTTATACGAAACTTCGTCATTTTTAGGGTTCTGAAGTAAAATCGTGACCCTAATAGCTTCGTCATATCCGTCCGTCAGTCTGTCTGTCTGTCCAAAGCAAAGCGCCGAGACCCTTAGTGCTAGAAAGCTATAATTTGGCATGGATATACATATTTATTAAAACTCCAAAATTGTAGAATAAACTACTGAAAATAATTTTTTTTCGGGGTACCTCCACTACAGGTAATATGAGGATTAATTTTTTATTTATCCCTATAGTGTGGGGTATCGTTGAAAAGTTTTTTCAAAAATATTATGGGTCTTTTGAGACCATTTTTGGATGTAGGGCTCCGTTTGCGAAATACGTATATTTGCTAATTTTGGGTACCCAAGTCAAATCAAGTGTCCCCCCAAAGGCTAAACGGTTGGAGTTGGACAAGTGAAAAAATTCTCAAAATAGGTTATACGATGAATTTATAAGGAAAACTATCAAGGCTATGTTAGCATAAGTAGTTAATGAGTAATAGTCAATAAACTTACTACTTTGGAACCCTATATTTTTTTTTTTTTTACATAAAATAAGTTAATGCTTGACCATAATCCCACCTGATGGTAAGTGAAGATATGGTCCAGGATGGTGAGCGCACTAACTTAATAAAAGCCTATTCACTCTTTTCTTGAAGTCATCCACGTCATAGGTGGGTGGGAACGCAGACGCAGGCAAGCTATTCCAATCCTTCGCGGTGCGCATAATGAATGACGATGCAAACCGCCTCGTCCGTACCGGCGGGATGTCTACCACGAAAGGGTGGATACCCGCCGTGCGTCGTGACGTTCGATGATGGAACGGGGAAGGGGGAATTAATTCAAATAATTCCTGCGCACACTCTCCAAAATGTGCCCTATAGAAAACCGAGAGGCTGGCCACTCTGCGCCTGTGCTCGAGACTTTGCAGATTGGTCTTAACCAGATCTTGGTTACCAATGAGCCTCTTCGCACGCCTCTCCATCGAATCCAAAGCAGAAAGGTGACATTTGGCTGCACCAGCCCAAATGTGAGAACAGTACTCCACACATGGCCTAACCTGAGCTTTGTATAAGGTTAACAATTGCCTCGGTGTGAAGTACCGCCGCACCTTCGCAAGGACGCCAAGTTTCCTTGCACCAGCTTTAACTTTGGATTCGATGAACTGCCCAAAGTTGAGTTTGGAGGATATCTCAACTCCTTGCACGTGGCCTGACACGCACTTGCCCGGTTTTTTAAGTTAAAACTGTGAAAGTTGGTAGTTAGTATGTAATCTTACATAAAACAAAAATAACTGTAACATGATTGTTTGGTAATACATTCCCTAAGGGCTAAAACTAGAAGTTGTAAGTTTAGAGTAACTTTGGAGTAAGAAGTTGTAAAACGAACAGATGAGTCACCTCATGGTAAGTGGTCACTTTCGCCAATGAACATTAGCAACGCTAAAGGAATCACTGATTTGCTGCTGCCCAAAAGGAAACGAAAGATATGTTTTTTGTGTATTCTGTAAAATTGCAATGTAAATTTAAAATTCAAAAACTCTCAGGCCCTGACTTAGATAAACCTCTAAATTCTAAAAAGTTCAATTATTTTGGGACCTTTCCTATGGGTGGTCATTAATGGCTCACTTCTGAGCACTCACTCTTGAGGACGCCTAGAGCATACTCCACCACTTTGCTCCAGTGTGGATTGATGGAGGGATTAGAAATCAACCCAAGTGTCGGAAGTCATTACGCGGGGCGAGGACCTTCAATATGTCATAACGTAATATGTTATCTTACGTCAACAACCGGGACCGACAGCTTTACGTGCCCTCCGAAGCTCGGAGAGCTCAAGAATTTTTTGCCACTAGCGGTCACCTATCCAACTACCGACCGCGCTCGCTAATACTTAACTTCATCGATTACTATTAGAACCGACACAAGCTGCTGCACCCGGGCTATGAATGCTTCTCCCGATGGGTAATTAATGGGTTGTAAGAACATGTCACTTTTGCTGTAATTTTGGTGAAGAGTTTAGTATCTTGCTGACTACCAATCACGCTACAATATCAGATCGTAGTTATCATTTCACTATCAACACTAAAGATTTGTTTAATATTTTACTCATTTACATGATACGATAATATGTACTAAGTGTAGGTGTTTTAGCTTCAACCCATAATGGACTATTACAAGGCACGGGTCTCCTCTCTTCATAGTATGGACAAGTTTGCTGTCAAATTATGAAAAACATGTTTTATAATGAAGGGATCTTTATTTTCGGCGTACGAAGTCGCGGGTAACAGCTAGTAAGTAACTATGACCATGTCTCCTCTTTGCGTTCCAAGCTCAATTGGCTTTCCATCCGCGAATGACGGCACATTCGATTACTTTGTCTCCTTTCCTCAATTATTTTTCTTCCCCATTTTCCTGATTACCTGAAATCTAAATTCCAGTTCCTATGTTCCTCCCATGATCGGCAGTTACGCTCTACTGAATCTTATCAACTCTCTGTCCAGGCAGTCCGCCTCTGGAACGCACTCCCCGCGCGCGAAGGAATCAGAAGACCTGCTAGTAAAGCATCATTTAAAAAGAACCTCAGGACTCTTTTTCTTGATCGTCATTGACATTATAGAAGTTTTCATCTTAGATATTTTATTTATGCTTATATATTCATAGAAATATATTTGATAACAGAAATATTGTTAAGAGCACTTCAATAACTATAACACTGTAGTGTATGCAACGCTTGAACCGGTCGTAGCTAGGCTGGGGCTGATGTCAATCATAATGATCGACCGACTTTAAGCCCATCACACACGTAGCTATAAATTAATATGTATAAATAATTGCAAGGCATATTGCTATATATTTTCTATACAAATTTTCGAGTAACCGCACATGCAGCTAGAATATATAAATATTTCTAAGACGTCACCAACATGTACCTAATTTATATTATTTGATATTAATATATGAAAGAAATATGAAAAAATAAAGCGAAATATGTACGAGTATTATAGCATCGTCTCGGTTAGTGGTAGCTTGTTGTAATATACCTAATATTAAAGTACGGTACATTAATACGAGGGGAGGTCAATAAGTTCGCGGAATGAGAGGGAAGGAGGTTGAAATTAAACAGCAAACTATTTTTCCTTTTCGATATATTCTCCCTTAACTGTAATACATTTTTCGGATCTCTCAAATAACTTGTTTATACCATCGAAAAAAAATGATTTGTCTTTGGTGTCAAAATAGGTCGAAATTGCCGACTTGACTTCTTCATCGTCGTCAAACTTTTTTCCACGAAGCTCTTTCTTCATTTTTGGAAATAAATAATAATCACTGGGTGCCCAGTCTGGACTGTAGGGCGGGTGGTTCAATTCAAATCGGTGAATGGCAGCCGTCGCAACATGGCACGTGTGGACGGGTGCATTGTCGTGCAAAAGGAGCACACCTTTTGACAGCTTTCTTCTTCTTTTTTCCTTGATGGCTTCTTTCAATCTTTCCAGTAAAGAAGCGTAGTACTCTCCCGTTATAGTCACACCACGTTCTTTATAATCGATCAGTAAAATACCTTCTGTATCCCAAAAGACAGTCGCCATGATCTTTCCGGCCGATTGTGACACTTTGAACTTCTTTGGAGGAGGTGTGCCTTTTTTATGCCACTGCATCGACTATTGCTTCGACTCAGGTTCATAGTGGTGAACCCAGGTTTCATCCCAACTAACAATCCGGGCCATAACTTCTTCCTTTCTCTCCCCACAGAGCTCTAAAAACTGGCGAGAACACTCGACACGCTCGCGTTTTTGAAGTGGCGTGAGCATTTTCGGAACCCGTCTTGCACTGACGTTAGTCATCCCAAGATGATGATGTAGGATATTTAAAATACTTGATTCGGATACTCCAACCATTGCTGCGAGCTGCTTCTTCTTCAGCCGGGCATCTTCCAATACAAGTTTTTCTACATTTTCGACGATTTCCGGTGTGGTGGCCTCAATTGGCCGTCCGGAGCGGGGGTCATCTTCAATGGACTCTCTTCCTTGTTTGAAAAGGCCATCCCACTTGTAAACCATGGTTTAACCAGGGGCAGAGTCCGCATAAACCGCTAACAGCTCTTAAAAATCGTCTGAGCGGATTTTCCTTGCTTGGTAAGGAATTTTATAACGGCGCGGTATTCAATTTTCTCCATATTGGCTGACTTCTTCCCGATTCAGTTGTTTGCAGGTCGATAATTCAAAAGTTAATGACCCGATTAGTTTCAAACTTGGTATATATACTCTTGAGGTCCTTAACTAGTGCCTACCTGGACGAGTAAACAAACCCCCACCAACCCCTCCATTCCGCGAACTTATTGACCTCCCCTCGTATAATATTACAGCTGCGTGTGTGACGGGTTTTACGGACGTTCTCGATATTCTATCAATTGATGCACAATGCAAATTGAGTCACAACGGTCAAAAAGTCACAACATTATAGTGTTAAATGTTATTAGTTTACCTAATAATTGATCCAGATTATGAAAGGATAGTGTTTGCGCCAACAGTGGCATTACTTTGTGACTGCATTTGCCTGTTACCCCCAAAATTATTATTCGTCGTAATCGCGCCTCGCGATTTTCTATTTATTTTCTATTAAAACGCGGCAAACCATTTCTTCGCTTTTTAAACTCCCATCCTCCCTTTTTTTGGCAAGCGCATTTTTATATAGCAGATTCACTCGCACACCGCCGAATTTGAAACGAGAAGAACAATCAACAATTGAAAAAGTAGTCTTCCCGCCAATCTCGAATGCAATACGCATTATGGTCGTAGCGCACATATCAACTCGGAAAGGGATCGTCACCGGATCGCCTCGCCGTCAACCTAACGTAAGCGCGTTACCAACCGACCAACAGCTCCAAATCGACTTGGCTACGGCTAGGCGACGCTGCGCTTACGGCTCGCCGGCCGCTGGTTGACGGAATGAATGACAGCAGTTCGCCGACGCAGCGGTAGCCGCGGCGCGGGGCGTGCACGAGGAAACGGAAAGTCGAAGGATAGCGTACGGTGAGACGTAAGCGCGGGTACGGCAAGTCGTCCACGCACCGTACCGCGGTTCGTGAGCTTGTCTCGAGGCGAGGCGTTTACGTTACGAATCCGATAAGTGTGCCTTACAGTAGGGAGTTTCATACAAAGAATACTGACATGCAAGAGTTGATACGTTTACGTTCCGTTTACGAGTTGATATGTGTGCTACGACCATTACGCGTCGCGCCTATTAACAATATAATTAATTAATCCGCATCTTAATAAAAACAACCGCACCGCCAAAACATTTGATGGAAAATAAATATCGGCGATTTACTGCTCCTGCTAAATAACTCTCGTAAATCAAGTAATATTGTGTGAAGTGTAAAGTAACCTCAACCAACCTTATACGGTGTACCTAATAATATGTCAAGAAGAAAGAAGATTGGAGACATTGGAGCAGCCGCCTAGCCGTCGACGCAGCAGATACGAGTACCGTACCAGCCCTGCAGACCAGGTTATTGTGCTTGCCAACCCTCCAAGGAACCCCTTGACTTTCTTACTCCAACGCAATCTGCAATCCACTATTATTCGATTCTCTGGACTCCTATCCTGTTTACTACCTGCATAATACGCCCGCATGAATCAGTAGGCAGTCTTCAAAGTCTGCTCCACATTTCCCCAGATAAGTTATTAAAAAGAAGCATTAACCCACCTCAAGGACGATCAAGACATGCTTCAAATGTTGAAGATTACTCGACTTTTTAGCCTACACAGATAACATCACAGAAAAAAATTATATGCTCTAGATACTATTTGACATTACTATTTAAAATTGTACGGAAATCTCTCAGCGTTTCCGCAACAATTGCCACATGAGCCGTAGAAAAAAAAGCAGGCAAAAAATGGCAAAATAAAATGTATCCCACCCATTAAGATGATATTATTGAAACTGAAAACATAACTCACAAATTATACTAATGGAATACCTTGTAGAAAGAACGGACAGATAGCAGAAGGACACAGAACGCTACGGTATTGGGAAAATGGAACGGGATTAATCAGGGACATTTTAAATGAAAACAGTACATCTTATTTATTAATGATTCTCGGAAATCAAATAATTTATCCCAGAGTTTGTTCAGTAGGAAAAAGATTTTTGTGGCGAACAAATAAAACACAAACAAGAAATTTAATCAATATCATTACGATTCGATTCCTGGCCTGAAATATTGATTTTTTGTACGTTATTGCTTCCCAGAATTCGATCCTTGTTAACGACACTATCGAATGAGTAATAATATTATACAAGATTATGTTCTTTTTACCAACGGGTTCGATTCCCGGCCAGAGTAATTTTTAAAAAATCTAATGATGAGTTTCAGTTATCATCAAAAGCGGCCCCGAGACTGCTTTGACCACTTTTCGCTATTCCTCATAGTTTCGAATTTGGCCATCCACGCACATTTGGAAAAAAACTCTGTATACACTTTGCTATTGACATTAGACAGTTATGGTTTTTTTATTCTTCCCTCCAAAAACAACGCCAAAAGTGGAATTTCTGTGAGCATAAATTTTACTTCCAATTACACGAGGTGCCATAACGCAATTGATTTATACTTTCCAGAGGAAAGCAATGGAGATGACGGTATAACATGTTTGTCATTTCACTTTTTGTTTTCACAATATAACACTAAGTACCTATAGTACTTCCTCGTCAGCAACAGCGAGTTTATTGTAAATATTTTATAACATCCACTCAACGAGAGACATTTCGTGAGAAATTTGTATCGCTTTATTTTAGTTAATCACAATAGGGTACTTTCGTTAGTGAAAAATAAATTATGAAATTTGATAAAAATGAAAATTTATTTAGAAATAGGGTAAAAGCCGGATACTTGCCTCAGTGGGATTCTTGCTCCGGTTTCGAATACACTATGTTATGGATATTGGTGACATTAACACTTTACTACAATAAGATGTGCCCCTCCCGCAGGCTTCAGTGCCATGTAAGCATGACACTAGGCTTACAAGTTATTGAAAAAACTTGCCCATTTAATCAGCTTTTTAAAAAGGTACTAATGTTAATCCAAAAACATGTAATTCTTAACAAAAACGGCGTTTCACTCATCATTAGTAATTAAATAAACAACAAATATTTACCCAAGCTCACTACAATACATCAGTGAAAACCGCACCTAAATCTTTTAAGCGTTACTGAGATATTATATAATACATATCATTGATGCAATTTGCTCTTTACTCATATCAGCAAACACCTGTGATTTTACAAGATATATATTATTGATATGTAATCTAGTATGTATCTGCTTCTTGTAATGGTATCGATTAGATGCAATCACAACAATACAATAATAATCATTTTAGTAACATAATGGTTTATTATGTCACAAAATACATAACACACACAACAGGTCTTTTATGTTGCCCCAACAACCATCTCGTTCCTTCTTTAAGTATATTAAAGCCAAAGCCCTATACTAGCATTCCCTGTGTCGTGGGTATCCTTCTTGCTTTCTTTGTTCCTTTGATCGGCGATCCGGCATGGTAATCATTACAACCCGCCGCGCAGGTGGTCAATTCTTTCGAGGCCGGCAATGCAACGCATCATAACTTGCAATTTTTATTTTGATTGAGTCAATTCTTGCAAGCTGATTTAGAATTACATAATTTCTCTTTTCCTACAGAGTTCATGTTCTAGTTTTAATTTTAGTTCGGATGGCAATGTACCTACATAACTCGTAGAGTTCTTAGTATTTAATACCGCCGTCGCTGTTTTCTACTTTGCCCAAAGGTTGGCTGGTAGAGAATGCTCTTAGCATTAAGCTCGCCTTTTATACCAACTATCTTAGGTATAATAAAGATTAAACAAATAAATAATGCATTTTTATAGAATGCATAACCTGTTATTACGCTAAGGATTGGCTCCAGTAGACGGGATATTGATCGTTACTTAGCGGTAAAACAAAAATACCGATAAAATTATGATAGCCTTACAAACTAACGTGACCTGGCCTCGTTTATTCGAGAATACTCTCCAGCGGTCAATAGAAATATAATAGTGATACTGAAAATCCCATTTTAGGAACCTGCTATCATTTGGTCTGCGAGTTAGGGTCAACGCACATTTATTCGGCGCCATTCACGTTTCGCCGAATGATTTTGGTTACGTACACTTATTCGGCTCGGCTTCTATCAGCCGCGTTCGGCGTCGCGTCGTAAGGATCAAAAATCTTCACTAGACTGATAAAACACATTTGTTGTCGTTTTCTACTTGTTTACCGCGAAAGCGGATGCGTACGCGTCTCCATACAAAATCGTTGTTTACTATGGACAAAAGCCGAATGGCGCCAAATGGCGCCAAATAAATGTGCGTTGACCCTTAATGGAACCATGTTTGGAAGCAGCTGTTTGTCCACTCAATCGTTCTAAAGTGCGTGTGCATTTACAAGAAATCGATACAACGATACTTGCTGCGTGTCGTCATCAGTCTGGATAATAATAAACAATCCACGGAATTAATGGGCACTAGTCTAAATGACATAATTGTCCTCCATACATTGAGGTCTGTTTTTTGTGTGTTATCTACGTCAGAAGATATCGGATAACAATGTAATCACATACATCTTTCATTGATATTAAAAACGATACTTTGAGGCTTACAGTACTGCTAGTATGAGTTTTGAAAACATTCATAGCGTCACCGTATCGAATTGACGATACGTAGACGCAACGTAAGTAGGCAGCACGAGTTACTTTCGTCGGGGTATCGTCAACAAGCAAGTGATCGTAAATAAGTCATTAATATTTCGTGTTGTTTGCGCAGCGGTATTTCCACGAAGGAACTCATATTCAAAAATTATACGAATTTTCAGTTTGTCCATGGCGCCAAAAACTACCACAATTCCATTAAAACAAAACACTATCTAAAAACAAATTACTGATTTTGAAATTAAAATAACAAGGCTTTCAAATAAAATTTATTTGAATTTAAAATCCCCAGATAATTAAATCTGAAAATGCTGGTTATAAAATCTCCAATTCCATAGGTAAAGACTTATTATTACTTTATCAGAAAAAACTTGATAATAACTTCATTACTTTATCGGAAAATCTAAAATGACTTTCCGATAAAGTAATAAGATTTATTAAGTTTTTTCTTCTCTCATTTATCTTATCATCATCTTACTTCTATCATTGGTGTACCAATTTATCTGATAGTAATGAACATAATTATTTGCAGGAAGGGTTACGGATTCAATTTTTCCGGAGAAGACGCTAATGACACATTAGCACATATCTAATTAATTTAAAACCTTCGTGAATAACAATCCTTTCTGCAATTTCACGAATCACGAAGTTAGTTGAAAGTTTTTTCATGTTTTTTCAGAAGAATTTGCACAAAACAACATGAACGAAATGTTTACAGCGCGGCTTGTCATTGACTATCTGTACAAAGAACTGCGCATTGTACAAATAGACTGAATGAGAGCACTCGATATGAATGGTTTTCAATTCGTCTCCGCTGTAAAAGCAGTGTGGCTTTCGTCACGATGAACAGTAAGCCTTTGGTTCAATGAAAACGCCTCAAATATGAATTTCATAGTTTCCCAATTATCTTTTCTAAGCCGAAACCAATTTTATAGCGGCTACGTTAAATTGACAAGCGACGTGCTCAAATGAAAGGATTTGATATTTGCCAATCTATATTATATACTAGAAACCCCTTTCTGCAGACAAAATTCCACCGTAATAACTTGAAACTGACAATTCACATTGACATTTGAATGATACCTATACGTGAATGTGGCAAATGCATGGTAGTAGTGTGTGTAATGTTTATTTTATTAATTTTATGTGTTTCTAATGCATATTATACAAAAATATTAGCTTTCTGCACTCCTTATCCATGCAATTTTTACCGAACCAAATTTCATACTCCTCCGTCCACTTAATTGTTGTAAAAGGGTTGTTTTTTATGTAATTTATGATTCCCCTTGATATTATTTTTCAGGGACCTTGATTATTGTAAAAGGGGTGCAAATTATTTCTTCACGTATGAATTTTTCAAGTGTGCGTAGATGGCCAAATTCGAAACTATGGGGAATAGCGAAAAGTGGTCAAAGGAGTCTTGAGGCCAATTTTGATTAAAACTAAAATTGCATCATTAGATTATTGAAAAATGAATAACCTAGCCAGGAATCGAAGCCGTTGATTTTGAAAAAAGAATACAAATCCTGTATTATTAAACCATTCGATAGTGTCGCTAACAAGGAACTATTATTCTGGAAAGTAATGTTTATCCCTTTACTGTAGAAGTCTGCCGAACGGGAGGCGATGAAGTTAGCGAAAGTGTTTGGTACTGCCTCTCAAGTGTTAAACTTTTTCCCACTTCAAAAACTGTATCAATTTTGAAAACTGTAGAAATCTATTGCAGCAAGGTCCGGTAAGCACGGTGGGTGACGGAGAGCTTCCAGCTGTAACTCTTGTAGCTTTGCGATGGTCTGTCGTGAAGTGTGAACTCGCGCGTTGCTATGCAGAAACAATGGGAAAGAGCGATTGACCAATCCTGGTTGTTGAATTGCGAGCTTCTCTTCATCATTGTTTGCAATTCTTGGCAATATATATCTGTTGTGCTATTTGGTAAAAAGCTGTGATGTTCAAGTCCAGCACTGGTCCACCAGAAAATCACCATCATCTTCCTATGAGTATCCTGTTTTTAGCGCACTGATTAGCTGCTGTGCCCGGGTCCACCTACTGAGACTGATGAGTTGTCGTACAAGATCCACTTTTAATGGCAGGTAAAAATTCGATTTAGAATTCCCTCGTTACTATGCCGATTCAGTACTGCTATGCATGCTTCGACGCGCAAGTCACGCTGTTGGTCGCTTAGTTCGTGTGGCTTTTCAATTTGACGCAAGTGCTTAAATGCCGTGAAGCTCGTTCTCCAACTCATTTCCAGATTTAAAACGACTGAACCAATAAGGGACTGTATTTATGCAAGCAGTGTTAGGCCCGTACTCGTCGTTAATGTTTCGTGTTGTTTGAGCAGCGGTATTTCCACGTAGGAACTCATATTCGAAAATTGTACGAATTTTTAATTTACCCTTGGCGCCAAAAATACCACAATTTCACAGAAACAAATCACTATCTAAAAATGACCGTGGTTTGTTTTTGTTATCAGCGTTTCCGTTTCCAATTTTACCCGTTTTACCATTCAATGATTTTCTCTCCGTGATTCATTGTTAGACTGAAATAATTTATTATAACAAAACATTTTGTGTTTTGTATGATCACGCTCAATGAATGTTGGGGTTATCTGATGGTTAGTTCGTTTGTACGAGTTGTAGGGACAAAAGGTGTGACATGATTCCGATCATATGTATGATTATATCACTGACATGATCAACAATATTACGTTCATGTATAAACATGAGTAGATAGGTATAAGAGATGAGTTATCTATAATATTATTGATGTATAAGTTTATTTTAGTATCAAAGAGCTGGAAAACACGTTAAACTGCAGACATGAATCTAGAAATACCTGCTAATTAAATGGGATAATTTCAGGAAGGGCTATCAAAACAGGTTTCAGCGAGGAATTCACAATAGAAAAAAAAGAAAAAGGCACTCCAGGAATGCTGACAGTTTAAGTGAAAACTTGAACAATTACGTGTGTATATTTTAAATCGTCAGAAAATACTTTTAAATGAAGTGTTTCATTCACAAGGGAATGGCTGCCAAGGCCATCTCGTGAAGTATATGTAAACTAAAATCTAGATATTAATATGAGCTGTAAATTAAGTAACTATAGTTATGTACTTCTCTCAGAGAAAGCGCCACAGGTAGGTGTCAATTAAAATCAGACCGGCCGCGAACTGTATAGTTTCATCCCATCTCAAAAATACCCAACGCGCTTAACCCTAGAAAGACAATCTGTGTAAAATTTACGCATGAGAGTTTGAAATAACACTCTCTTTTTTTAATTGTTGCGAATTTGTCATTGTGCATTTAGGACATCTCAGTCAACCCTTGGTACTTCTATTGGGTGCACGTTTGATTGCGGTAAGTCTTACGGATTTTGAAATATAGCATTCGCGTGTAAATAAATAAGTAAAGGACCCCGCAAAATCTCTATGGGAATTGGCTCTCGGCTAAATTAGCTGAAATTTTGCACAGAGGTAGCTTTCATCATGCTGATCAAAAGTCTCAATGGGCGCAACCCCCCAAAATCAAACCTAGACCCACCTCTCCCCCCAAACACTACCTGGCATAAACAGGTCGGGTATCACCCAACACCTTGCCTTCATATGCATATGTCCCTTATGCATTCCATCGTAATGTGCTTTGGGGAGTATTTTGAGATTTGGGGGGAGTGGTGGGTCTGGGTTTGATTTTACGCATGATTATCTTTTACGTATATCACAATACGATTATCTTTCTAGGGTTATTGAAGTTTTCACTTCAAAACCGTCCGTCTATATCAAGGAGAAGGAAGCTCATTCACGGTGCGCTATAATAAAACGCGTCGCGCAATAACGAGCTGTTCATAGTGTGCATCCACTTCATTAGATTTGTAATTTCAAATCAATCAAATCATTTCCGGGACTGTGCTGCATTAATTCTATCAAAATAATAATTTCACAGTTTCTCATAAGGTACCATCGTTCTCTTATTTAAATATTGCGACACACGAGTCCAGTTCAATGTACCTACACTACAAAAATTGCACAATTTACATGTAAATTTAAAATATGCAATGTAGCGTAGACAACAGGCGATCTTATCGCTAAAAGCGATCATTTCCAGATAATCTAAACAGGAAATCGCATCTAAGTGTACAAGTAAACTGAGGGGTAGTGGTATGTAAGGCCGTGTCCTACGTGGGCGACTCGATGGGCGAACGCGAAGCGACGCGGCGTGACGTGAAAACAACAAGGACACTTCAATACATTTCGTATTCATTTCGTATTGAAGTGTCCTGCGTTACCAAATGCACGTAGAGTACGCTGGCGCGCAGCACGATTTGACGCGAACGCGATCAGCTGTTGTTTTGATAATATAGCGCGAACTTCGACGGTGCGGTGGATTTCGGTGGCGGTGCAAGACGATTCGCGCGCACGTTCGACAGAGTCGCCGCATCGCATTGAATTCGCATCAGATCGGTTCGCGATCGCATTCACGTTGAGTCGCCCGCATAGGACACGGCCTAAGGAGCTAAGCTGTAATACCTAACCAGTAAGCAGTTATTACTTGAGGAAGATTCATAGGAACGACGCCATGGGAATCAAAGCCGTTTCAATTTTGTAAAGAGGAACACAGTTTCAGCACGGAGATTGTCTATGCACTATGCCCGAGAGCTACGAGTGCATTTTAATATTGGAAATGTCGAGAGAATCCGAACAAATCTGAACATCATCGATAACTGTTCTGTGTCGGCATGTGGATATTTTATAAGAGTAGGCAAAGAACATTAATGAATATTAAGATTTTACCTTAAAACACTCATTGATAGCTAGAGAATTGCAAGACATTATAAGTTACTATAAAGCTTGCTAAATTATCGATGTTTTTTATCCCTGAGTGTGTTTTTATGAATATTGAGTATGTATTACTTATGAAGTCATCTATGTACCTACCTAGTTATTATTATTTTCTGTGTAATTATGACGAATTCAAAACGTGTTTTTGTTCATATTAAGGCATTCAAGCATTAGGAAAGCTTAAGGAGTAGAGGTAGGATGGTCCGGGCGCTGAAGACCTCCTTTGCTGAAGCCTTGTCTGTCTTAAGTGGTCGCTGAAATTAAAAAGATTGGTTTTGTTATGTAGACACAAAACATTTATCAGAACTTAAACTTTGTAAAGACAGCCATATTTCTGCTTACCCACTTTCAATAATAAACGAGGTAACAAATGTACGAATAAATAAAAGACAAATTCGAAAGTAATAATTTCAACATAAAGTTCAAAGCGTTAGTCCTTACCTACACATATTATTTTCGTTATTTTGCTACCCCGACAGTTCAGTGTTTAAACAGTTTAATATACTTATGTTTGCACTAGACGCTTGTAGCATGCAAGCACTGTGGATTTTAAATAAGTTATTCAGTTTAAAATCAACTCATTCGCATGGAATATTCTTTGATTTAACTCTATTTTCCGTGGTTATTTTTGTGCGTTTTTAATTCGTGCGCCTTACAAATTGACTTATTAGAGATTCTATGTATAAACACAATTTTTTATACTAATTTCAGTTAAAGAAATCTAAAGTACACTTTTATTAGCAGTATGTCCGGCACAAGCTTAGCGGTAGACACAAGCTTTTGTAGTAGGGTAACTACTGCTATGATAAGCTTCTTATTAACTTTATTGGATATTTTAAATAAAAAAGTTGAATTGACTACTTTAGAACAAGCTTGAAAACTAAAACCTTCTTTTAAAATATACAAACAAGGCTCTTTAATTTCATAAATAAGCAACATGGCACATCACATAGCCTTATTATACAGGGAACGATCAAGACGTTTTTAGCAATGCCTCAATTTCG
This sequence comes from Thymelicus lineola, assembly GCA_963932265.1. Lineage (NCBI taxonomy): Eukaryota > Metazoa > Arthropoda > Insecta > Lepidoptera > Hesperiidae > Thymelicus > Thymelicus lineola. The sequence continues at coordinate 21,751,498 of OZ010680.1, forward strand.
TCATTAACATGTTAATGTTTTTCACAATAATGTTTGTACATTACTTTATATTTAAATATACATTTGTAATGTATACTCATTTTATAATTTATATTCAAGATTTATATTCGATAATAATACCTAACTAGATAGGCGTTCTGCGGTCAAAATTCGACCTTAAGTGTCAAATTCAGCTCGAATTGAGATTGACAGTTACAATTCACATTGACATTTGAATGCAACCTATACGTTTATGTGTCAAATGCATGGTAGTGTGCGTAATGTTTATTTTATTAATCTTATGTGTTATTAATGCATATTATATAATACAAAAATCAAGCTTTCTGCACTCCTTAACAATGCAATCTTTAACAGAACTATGCCTTTCATACTCCTCCGCTCACGTAATTATCGCAAAAAGGGGTACAAAGTTTTTGCTTCACTGATTTGATTCCTGTGCGGAGCATGGGTTCTATAATAATAATCTAATTACATACAAAAACACCAAAATATATATTATAATATAAAATATATATTATAATATATATATACTTTAGCTACTTTATCTACTCTCACACAACATGTACAAGAAATACAACACCAACAAAAACCAGAAAACGTACAAGATTACTATAATATGGTGCAATGTGCAATTTTGAAGAGCATGAAAAGACAGGACAAATCAACTGAAAGAAATAATTTATTCAGCGAAGAAACCAAAATACTATTGAAAGAACGCTTTGATCTAATTAACACGAAAAATAAAACCAAAGAACAAAAGAAAGACCTAAGCAATATTTTCAAAAAGACCAGCAGATCCATTAGGAAGGACTATCTCTCTCACCGACAAAATATAATAGAACACAATATAAGAAAATATCGAAGCACAAAAAGAGCCGGCAAATTGCTAACAACCCATAAAAAGTGGATACAAAACTTAGAGGGTAGCCGAAAGACAACATCATCAAGGAAAGAAATATTAGAAAGCGCTACTAATTTCTATAGAGGATTGTATAGCAAAAATAACACTTATGAGTCGAATGCTCTACTAGATGAACGCACTGATTGGCACATAGATAAAAATGCTGTAGAACCAATATCAGAGAGTGAGATACTTATGCACATAAAGTCTTTAAAATCAGATAAGAGCACAGGGCCAGATGGAATAAGTAATGAAGCCCTTAAAATGGGTGCTAACATTCTAACTCCTATTCTAACAGACCTATTTAATTTAGTAATGGAGACGGAAACTGTACCAAAAGAATGGTGTAACTCAGACATCATACTCCTACATAAAAAGGGCAACCCGTTCGACATAACTAACTATAGACCAATTAGCCTACTATCATGCATCTATAAGCTCTTTGCTTCAGTTCTACTACGCCGAATAACCAAACAAATTGACTCTTACCAACCGATAGAACAAGCAGGCTTTCGTTCAGGATTCTCAACGGTTGACCATATCCATACATTAGAACAGATTATAGAAAAATATAAAGAATTTAACAAATCACTCTACATAGCTTTTATAGATTACTCCAAGGCCTTCGACTGTGTCTGTCACGATTCCATTTGGGCAGCTCTAAATGCTTGTAATGTTAACCATAAATACATAAGCATTATTAAACACATATACAATAATAGCAAGAGTCAGCTAAAACTTGAAATAAGTTGAATCCTAAAAAAATTTTTTTTTTTAAACGCTTTTATTTCAATAATGTTTAGTTTATAAAATTAGCTACAAGTTGTGAAAATTTCAAGTCTCTACGTAAAATAGAACATAGAGAATTATGCGTCTAAAGTCTGAAAATCGTTTTTTTTAATTTAATTTTTTTTTTTTTTTTTTTTTAAATTTTCGTGTATTGTCATCGGAAATACACATGTCTGCCAAATTTCATCAATTTTCATTAAAGGGAAGTCATTCAAATTAACGTTACAAGATTTGATTTGATGCTTTGATGCTCCGAAGTGAAGCTAAATAAAAGCGTTTAAAAAGGGGTGAGGAAATAAAAATACAAAGAGGTGTTAGGCAAGGCGACCCCTTATCACCAAAACTATTCATTGCAATTTTAGAACTTATCTTTAATCAGCTGAACTGGCATGGCAAGGGTATAAGTGTACAAGGCAAAACCTTGCACCACCTAAGATTTGCAGATGACATTGTCATATTCTCAGAGAACAGCAAAGAACTTGAACACCTACTAACAACACTGGCCCAGGAAAGCTCAAAAGTAGGCCTAGAACTGAACACTGACAAAACCAAAATAATGACCAATAGTCACAGAAGTCCAGTCATGATAGGAAAAGAAGAGATAGAATATGTAAGTCAATATGTTTATTTAGGCAAACAAGTGTCATTCAGTAAAACAAACCATGAAGAGGAAATAGAAAGACGTATAAACATTACATGGAAAAAATTTTGGGCTAATAAGGAAATACTAAAAGGAAATTATAACATTAATCTAAAGAAAATTGTAATGGACACTTGTATTCTCCCATGTTTGACTTATGGTTGCCAGACATGGGTCTACACAAATAAAATCAAAGCAAGAATAAGAGCCACTCAGCGGAGTATGGAACGGAGTATACTAAAGATCTGTAAAATACATAAAATAAGAAGCGAAATAATAAGGAATAAAACAAAGCTAAAGGATGCCCTAAAACATGCATTAAAAATGAAATGGAAATGGGCAGGTCATATATCTCGTATTACTGACAACAGATGGACTCTAAAAGTTACAAAATGGAAAGGACCAGGAGGTAAAAGAAAAGTTGGGAGACCTAACACAAGATGGACAGATGATATCACAAAAATAGCGGGGAAAAAATGGATGGAAGTAGGGAAAAACCGAAAAATCTGGAAAAGAATGGAATAGGCCTATACCCATATCAATTAATATAATAAATTACTAATCAACTAATTATAGTCATAAGTATTTACTAATATGTACTAACAATCATCATCAGTTTTGTTTTGCTAAGTTTATATTTCATTGTGAACTACTGTTTTTTAATATGGGATAAATAAAAAGGCTTATTTATTATTATTATTATTATTATACTTTAGCTTTAATGATTAAATAAGTACATTTTGAAATACAATTCTATGTTGTACTAGATATGACCCACGTGCTCCATATCAAAGTAAGTTATTAGTTATAATAAGGTAAAATGTATCAAGCTTTACAACAATTAAATTGTTGTTAGTTATTTCAACGGCCTTTTTATAGAATTAGTTTGAGTAAACGACGACATGTCATAGACGATAAAGGAGATCGCCGAAATAGGGATGTTGACTAATTTTAGGATTCAATTTTATTTTATAGATATGACCTTAATATTCACGAAAAAAATATTATAAAAATAATAATCTTCAATTTAAAAACAAAAATTGATAAATAAAAATCATTATCAAATTTCCCACCAAAAACGTCACGTGACGTCACTAAACGATATTCAATACTATCTGTCTGCTAAGTTTGTTGAATTTCCATATAAAATTGTTCCAATGACGTCATATTCTCAAAATGGCGTTTCAGGTCACGTGTCAGTGAGTACAATTTTTAACATTTTAAATTAATGATATTTAATTTATTGTGATTGATTTCAATAAAAGAATCATATTTTAGGCCTTTAAATGTTACCACTAATATTTTAGACATAAATTTATATTAATTTATAATTAGTGTCAACATCCCAATTGTGCCAGCTTCATTGTTCATTACAGGTGCCTTACCATGAACTCTAATAAAACGTGACATGTTCAGGACAGGTCAGCTTGTAGCTAAAACCTGACAGGCGTGTATTTCGTACCATGAACGTTCACCTGATGGCCTGCAGTGCCTCTACTTCTGTCCGGCATCTTAGTCTATGACCTGCGCGGTACAACGTAGTGTTTAAGTACTCTGTGCACGGTACAAAATTTGTTTTACTTAGTTCGGAAATAGAGCGTTTTATCGGTTTACCGGTTTTCAAATCAATGCGTAATATTGATGTTTTTAAAAATTTAAAATAACAATCTCAATCGAAGATTTTGAGATTTGTTATAGAAACTTAACGGTCGTTATTTATTAAACTTAAAAACCGTTCGTTTTCTAAGATTACCAAAAAAAATTATCGCTATGTGATGCCTTCATTTTTGAACGTAATCTTACAACACTTGACACTTGACACAGTGACATGTCCAAATGTCTAATAAAATGTGTGATTTAGGAGCGATAATTTAAAATAGTTAAGTGCAATTTTGAATTTTTTAACGTATTTTCAAAGAAATGAAAGATATTTATTTTGTGATGGTGGTGCATTTTCATTTTCATGAATGCCTGTAGGTCATGTACAAGTCGAGGCGGATATTTACCTACTGTGATAATATGTAATTTATGTTGAATTGGGTTGGAGATGGGAACTTGAGTAAGAAAGTTGTTGAAGCCGTGTCAGTGTACGGCTACATCAGAAGTTCGATGACGAGCGCCCAGCGATCAAAGGGGTCCACTGGAGACATGAGGGCGGAGGCGCTCGACGACGAGCGCACGTCAGGATAGCCGTGCCGGCGAGCGACCTCTTTGGTTCTACAACGATCGATTGATACAGATGCTGATGATGTCATACGAGAAGAGTTATGAAGAAAAACTAAATATTTAGAATATGGAATATTTCACTTTATTTAGAACATTATACCTATAGGATATTCTAATTCTATCATTGATCACGGAGTAGTAGAGATTGTTATCGATGTAAACGTTAGGATAACTGAAAATATACTTATCTTGGTGCAAAGCAAACGGAATATTATTGAATAACCATTATCATATAACACCTTTTCTTCCACATTTATAAAAATATATGGTATATGTTTATAAAAATATACTATAGTAATATAAATAATAATTAGACCTTTTTATTTCATAAATAGAAAATTCAATTTACAATTTCATAACGACTAAAAAGCATGCAATGCAATCTATATTCTATACAAATAATAAAACTGAAGAATCTATCTGTGATTTCGAAATAAATGATTTAAATAAATAAAAAGTCTTGAACTTAAAGTTTTTAGGGTTTTTAGGATTAATCCTTTCCTTTATCTTAATTCTTCACTAAATTTAATTCAATAATCATTATTAGTTATATATTTCTTTGTTTATATTCCTTTTTTTATATTATACTATTTTTGTAGAGTAAAGGCTCCTCCATTTTTCTCCACATAATTCTGTCACTCGCTTTATCAATCCATTCTTTTCCCGCTGCTTACAAAATTTCATCGAGCCATCTCTCCGCCGCGGCCGCCCGGCCGTTCTGCCTCTGGTTCTCTTGCCTATAGCTGCCTTCCATGATGTAATCTTTTTGAATGTGGTCTATAGTTGAATACGTACTTATAAATCCTGCTTGCTCTATTGGACGATGCTCTTCAGTGTATTTAGCAAGGCGTTTCTCGAGACAACAACAACAAACAACAGCTGGAAACAGCTTGTAGAGATTAGATTGTAGGCAAGGCAGATTGGTCGATAGCTAATATTTACCAAATACCTAATGTTCTTCAATATCATACATTTATATTCAAACTGTTTTATATAACAATAATTTACGGTATAAAGAAATTATAAACGAAACAGCTAAACCAGGACAATTAAAGTTACTTTCGGTAGGCTGTAATATTTTGACGTTGACATAGGCCGCTTTCCGACATCAATACGTCAACAATCGCTACATGGTACACAAATAGCAGGGCAGAAGAAGATTATCGAAGTCACGTGACCGCTGTCCTGTTACGGTCACGTGATCACTGGCTGACCTGTGCTTTAGCTAGTTCATGGTAGGATATAGCAGGACAGCTCAATTATTGGCTAATATTGGCCTGTTTTAAGATGTCATGGTAAGCCCCCAGAAACCATAATATCTCCAAAAACAAACTAGATTTTTGCCTGATTAAATATAACAAAGAATAATATAAAGTTGCGATTGGAATGTGTTTTAAAAGTTAAAAATTACAATAGTTTATTCACATAAACAATTTCAACAATCGATTTTTTCTACAAAACCATAGATTTTATGAAAAATGATGTAATAAAATATAATATAATATATTTATGTATTAAATAACATAAGACTCATTAATATAACGTTTGTGACATCAATGATGTTATTAGCCCAGAGGTTTATGGGATTTTAGCGATCTCCTTTCTAATCACAATTACAATAACACTTGTGAAAACAACGGTACCGTAGAAAACCTGACAGGATTATACATAAATATGTTCGTTTACAGACGACAATACTTACTTGTGTCAGAGAAAGAAGGTTAGTTTTCCAAAGTGCCAAAGCAGTGGTGAAATGTGTGAAACGTTATCAACAAAGCAATTGTTGAGAATATATGAATCGCTTTTTCCCGAATTCAATCTGACGATTATAATAAGTTTCGATAAAATTCTAAGCACGTGAAATTGTGTGCATTTATTCTATAATATAATAAACCGTGTAAATAAAACCTAAACAATTCTGTACCAAACGTATCGTATGTTTATTTTCAACACCCTTGCTCATAAATTGGTTTTTATCACATGGCTTTTACACTCATAAACCATGGTATTAAACACTTGTGCTTTTTTTTCTTGATCGCACTAGTGTTTTATTTTATATTCCATCAAATTAAGTTTGTACCTTGCTGAAAGATATTATTTATGCATTCTATTTGCTCTTAACTTAGCCGGGTTATAGTTTTAATTTTAAATTTCGGAAAAAAGTTTTGACTTAGATACGTTTCGTTTCAACATAAGACTAAAAATAACACTATTTTTGTAAAAAAAAGGAGTGTACCACCTTAAATATGATAAATTTTCAACAACTTATTTACTTTAATTAATAATTCAACGTGAAACTAATTCATAAATACATAAATATTAGATTTTTTTACATTTTGCGTTTTGGCTGTTTAGCGTAATTGTTCGTGCCTACGCTCCAATCTGTGCGCGCATAGCTAACACGCCGCGCGCAAAAAAAAAATATCAGCGCGTAGCGCGCCATTTTTAACAAACTTTCCGTCTGGTCTGTGAGCATTGTTTATTTGAGTACGAATAATTTGTTTTTTTACTCGTAAGTGTGTTGAAAAACGTCGTATGACACACGTGAGGTTTGGTCATTACACTCTCGGTTTTCTTGCAGCACTCGCCTTCGGCTCGCGCTGTGCAATATCACCTCGAGTTTAATGACCAACATACCACACTTGTATCATAATGTACTATTATAGTATTCTAATTTAAATTTTATTTTCAATTAGTGGATACTCAGCGTTTATTTTCCACTAGTGGATACTCGGCGTGTGCTACTATGCTAAAAAAGAAATACATTTTGTTGAGAGAAAAATATTGTATGTGAAAAATTGTTCATTCCATTATAATGCGAAGATGGTTTTTCAGATGAGACCCGTTTGGGGCACATCGGTTGAATGGTTTCAGAGACTATAAAGGGCATCCGTACAAACATTGTGTTTTACATACACGTACAATTATACATTTTGGCATTCGATAAGTACATCAAACGTTTGATGCGTCATGATTGTATAGAAATTAAACATATCGAATATACTTAGAGATATTCTTAAAAGGAAATTCATGGATTTACTCCTCGCAGCTTTCAGAAATATTACGTATAAAATATTCCATAAATGACGATAGTGAATAAAAAATTAGGAGCGTGGGACTTCTAGCAGATGTACACACATGTTTACATCGAATTGTTTTTTCTAACCAAGGGTAAAGTGTGGTATAAGGTTTACTCTTTCTTGGCATACCAGAACTAAATATAGAATAAAGTTTCACGTTTTTGTGAAATCTTAGGCGCCAGGCTATCAGTATGAAGTAAAAGTTTAGGATCTTCAAGATAAATAGTAAGTAAGGTGCATAAGTATGGGCATGAACCCAATAGAATGTTAGGGAGTGGCAATAATAAATTATATTCTCTATTTAGATCCATATGGATCTAAATATAACTCACGTTTTGTTATCCAAGTATCTCTTAGACTCATAAATGACCTATAACATTTTTTTAAATATTTACCTAGGTACTGTTCAGTGTTTCTCTTATTCTTAAATCATAATTTAGTACTCTTGTACAGGCGACTCTTTGACGTTTCAAATTAAAGAACTACGATATGTTCAAAGTTAGGACATTTCGTAGTTGAGACTCCAAACAAAATCCACCCTATATTTGGCTAAAAATATCAACCCCAAAGCCCGTCGCCTATGGAACAAACAAATGTGCGCATCGAGAATTCCATCAAACAAACAGGTAACTTGTTTTGTAAGGTTCCCTTTGAAGCTCTTTGTAGAGGTCCTCTCAAATGCTATTGAGTTCTTTGGTGTCCCCAGCATTGACCATTGTATTTGAATTTGGTCGTTGTTGTCGGTGTAAGATGTATTTAACCTCAAATTGTAGGTGATTTAGTTTGCTAAAGTCAAAGACGATTTTTACCTACTAATCAGCTACGATTTCACTAATAGACTCCAGGATACGACACACTAACAACGTCTATGTCTTATAGAGCAAATTAAGTACATTCAAAAGCGCTTCATTTAATTTTGGAGATGATACGTAGAAGTTTGATGCATCATGCTAACAGTTAATTCAGGTTGATACCAATGATAAAACTTCGATTGACAATTGATTGATAATGATATACCGTAATAACGTAGGTAGGATAAGTTCCTATCTCCAAGAGAGATAATTTGCACATTTCATATTTTTTTTATCTTCCAATTGACCCAACACAGCTTACATTAATAAAACATTGAACATATCTAGACATATTGATCTAATTATAATACGTTGGTCGTAGAAATAACTTCGCGAGATGATCGAAAATAGATAAACCGGTCAAGTGCGAGTTAAACTCGCGTGGAGAGGATTCCGTACGTCCCATAAGTGGTTTTAAATCTGACCCACTTTTGTTATTGGTAATTAAAAATAATAATGTATAGTGCAGGACTGTACGAGCAGAAGGAAATTTCTAAATAGTATATTGTTGAATACTGTCTTGTAGTAGGTAGGTATATTCTTGAATGCCTGGGCGAATATCAAGTGATAGAAGGTATTCTGATATATCAGTTTTTGGTTCGTCCTCAAAATTATTATAATGTTAAAATTTCCTGCTATAATAATCTTCTCGTGTACACTGATAGCATTTTCAATGCATTCGAGAGCAAATTTTGGAAGATATTTCGGTGATTTATATACAGTTAGGAATTTGATCACAAAATGCTTTGAATATGATTCATTCGCAATGCCCACCTCTTCTGAATTATCTACAAAAAACCTTTCATGGAGCCTACGTCATATTATTATTACCTACGTCATCGACAAAGTAATTTATTCTAATTTGCCCTTTAAAAAGGACTCTATATTGTAATGAGTTTTTTTAATATTAACATTGTAATTGAAAAATATGTTCTTCCATACATAATGCATGGAAAAATATGTTTACCAACTGAAAATGTAAGTTTGTTCGTTTTTTTATACCATTTTCCTATAATATGAACACAGACTTCTTATTAATTTTCTTGTAATAATTAACTAAAAATAAACAAAAAATTCACCATAGGTTTGTGTCAGTTTAATGCTGTGTACCTGCGTAAGATTGAAACTCTTCGAAAGTATTATTAAGAAAACATTCCTCAAAAATATTCATACACCTAGAGTGTATATTGAATAATATTGATTGCAATAATACGAACTGTCAAAGCACATTGAATTATGTACTGTACCTAATATCTAGATTATCGCTATCAGATAGTTTGAACATCATGTGTTTGGTATCACGCAATTACTTACAAATCACAACTTATCTAATCTTCAATGACTCGTCGCAACGTAGGTATAAGCGTAACGTATTATAATCACATTAAAAACAACAGTGATCGGACCCAGCAGGGCTTGGGTTTGTAAAAATTTACACAGACACTGAAGCTGTAGGGTTTTTAGCTAGTGTCTCAGAATAAATATTATACAGAATGAAAGCTTCCTAACAGACACAAAGCCTCCTAACAGTTACAAAGGTTTGTTTGATTTACAACTCTGCTACAAATTCATTTTCTGAGATTGTGAAGTATAAAGACAATATGAAATAGTACCTACCCAAGAAAAAAATAAGAAAAAATAAAATAAAACATATTAAGACTTTCTGGAATATTTGGCTCCAGGTTAGTCCCTTTCGATCGTCCAAAAATAAAATTCAATAAATTTCCTTGGACATAGAAAAAGAAATTGACTTCTTTATCAACTTGAAATTGACCTGATGGGTTTTGGATCGTCAATTTAAGACTATGTAGATGGAACAACTGGCACGGGTAAATTGACATTATAAGGCACAGGTCTTATTGCTGAAGACCCTAAGTGGTATTGAACACTTTATTTTGCTTTTGGGTTTATGCCATATATTAGGTACAGTAACAGTAAAAATAGCAATTAGAAACGTGATCTTTGGGCGTAAAGAAAGAACTGACTTGAAAGCCAGTTTTTTCTTTCTTGTTGTTCTCTTAGCCGGCAACGCATCAGATGCCTTTGGTGTTGCTGATGTCCATGCACGACGATAGCCATTTACCATCAGGTGGATCGTTAGCTTGTTTGCTGGCTATTTCTTACTAACATTTGACTAAAACCAGAAAATTTGAAATAAATGATAGAAAATTAATATCAGTCTATGTTTTTTACGGCTGTGGACATAGGTTTATCGCTATTATACCAATTATGAACTTGACCTCATCACAAGAAAACTGAGGCTAATTGAAACAAAGTAAGTGCATTTTTGTAATGAGGATAGGTAGTACAAACAATATTACCCACCAGAGTTCATGTGACATGACCACTGTTGACCACTAATATTTAACTGAACTAATATTTGAATCATGAAATTTAATAATTACAAATACAGAGAATAGTTATTTACTTAAATATTACATGAAAACACGTCAAAAAAACGGCAAAAATAAATAAAATAGGAAAATAACGGTAAATACATAATCAACGTACGGAACCCTCTCCAAGCGAGTTTAAATCGCACTTGTCAATACTATAGCCCCATATACCTAAATAGTCATCATCCATAGTAAACAATTAGAGACGTTTATATAGCATCTTCCAATCGACAACCATAGGTTTACGTAAAACCGACCTTTCTAATCACTTTCACACATAAACACAACACACATTCCATGCTCGTACATCGACGGTAGGTTTCAGTGAGGAAGGTTGATGCGTCTTGATAAAGAATGTAGATCTTATCAAGCGACCTAAATTACACAGCGATAAAATTAAACAAAAGTGGGAAATTATTAGGTACCTTTAATTAATATTATTATACAATGAAGCGTGATTTAATTGCTTTTTTACTTTAAACTGTTATTTAGCATTTATATTTATAAGTCACGTAATAATTATTTATTACCGTAAATCACGGATCGCGAGTTTGTGAATACAAAAATGAAATGACACTTAAAAGTAGTTTTATCTTTAATTCATTTTGTAGTGAAGACTGGTTTAATTGCTTTATTAACATTATATGTATTTTTATTGAGCATTTATAACACATAAAATCACGCAATGCTTAATTAATATCACCGTAAATCACAGAGTTATAAAAGTAAATGAGTGATTTAAACATGGTCAATTAACTATCATAGTTATTATATATCACATTCGTAGTAAACGCTAAGGGCGCTTTCACATTAGGTCGCCAGTAGTGCGGCAGCAGCGCGGCTGCAGCGCGGCAGCAGCGGATGCCTTCTCATTACAAATACAGCCGCGCGACTTGCTTAGATCAGGGTGGCCAGTTTATTGAAATAATGGACTCCAAAGAGGAAACATCTTTGTTGCTCCTGCTTTTGTTGGTTCTCCTTCGGCGCCATCGACGTCGCATTCATAATAAAAAAAGGATTTACTGGATTGATCCTTTATTTCGAAATCGGCATGTGAATAGTGATTATGTGACAGTATTCAAACTGTTGAAATATGGTAGTAATAAAAAATTCTTTAATTACGTCCGAATGTCAAGAAAGTCTTTCGTAGTGTTGCAAACTACACCACAATTACCTTACTTATAATATTCATCTTACCTATATGTTTTTATACCATTATAAAGAATCATAATCGAATCATATGTCCTGGGACTATAGATAACATGGACACAATAGAAAAATGGTCCTTAGGTTATGACATCATCCGTCCTCAGGTACCTCTACAAAATTACTTATCCAGTTAGAGTAATACATCCATGGGTTTTATCCTATTTTTGGAATTTATAACACCCTATTTATATATTGTTTTTCTTATTAATCTAGCACAGAGCTAAAACTAAAAAATCATCGATCCTCGAATCCCACAAAGCAGGACGCCTTTGAACTTCAACGATAAATTGTTCTGTGTCAAATTCGCTCATTGTGTATGTTCGAAGTGTTCGAACGTGCGATTGCAACACTGGCTTGAAGCCGACTGATCGCACGCGGCTGCCGCGCTGCCGTCCACTATGAAAATCACGTGTCGCGCGGCTGTCGCGCTGCTCTTTTTAGTATAGAGAAGTAGCAGCGCGACAGCCGCGCGTCTGTCGCGCTGCTATTGTCGCGCTGCTGCCGCACTACTGGCGACCTAATGTGAAAGCGCCCTAACAATATTTAATAAGACTATAAGATGTTTACGAGGATTGCAGTAAAAACTAAATCAAAAACATTTTTTTGTAATATTTCTAAAGCCCATAATAATTATACCCCATAATTATTGGAGTCTAGAAGAGCTGATAGATAAAAAATTCTTATAAACGTGAAAAATTACTGAAATTACATCAGGTGATTAAAGCTTTATGGCCACCAATGAAACCTGATGCCATTAAGTACTAAGTAGGGTGGCTTCAACCCATTAATGGCCCATTACTGGGCACGGGTCTCTCCTCTTGAGGAGGCCTAGAGAATACTCCACGACGAATTGGTGGAGGGGTTAGTGCCAACCCGAGTGTCGGAAATTTTCAAACCACCCGAGGGCCTCCGATATGGCTTAACGTCAGTTATCTTATGCTAACAACCGGTACCGACGGCTTTATGTGCCCTCCGAAGCACGGAAACGCTCAAAAATTTCTTGCCACTAGCAGTCACTTAGGATCGACGCAAGCCGCTGGGCTATAGTATATGCAACTCAATGATAGACACTACACCCCATGAAGTTTTTTTTTTTTTTTTTTACACAAATAAGTTAATGCTTGACCACAATCCCACCTGATGGTAAGTGGAGATGTGGTCCAAGGTGGTGAGCACATTAACTTAGTAAAAGCCTATTCACTCTTTTCTTGAAGACATCCACATCATAGGCAGGCGGGAACGCCGACGCAGGCAAGTTATTCCAGTCCTTGGCGGTGCGTATAACGAATGACGACCCAAACCGCCTCGTCCTTACCGGCGGGATGTTCACAACAAAAGGATGGATACCCACCGTGCGTCGTGTCGTTCGATGGCGAAATGGAGATGGGGGAATTAAATCAAACAATTCCTGTGCACACTCTCCGAAATGTGCCCTGTAGAAAACCGAGAGGCTGGCTACTCTACGCCTGTGCTCGAGGCTTTGCAGATTGGTCTCAACCAAATCTGGGTCACCAATGAGCCTCTTCGCACGCCTCTCCATCGAGTCCAAGGCAGAAAGGTAACATTTGGTTGCACCTGCCCAAATGTGCGAACAGTACTCCACACACGGCCGAACCTGAGCTTTATACAAGGTTAAGAGTTGCCTCGGTGTGAAGTACCGCCGCACCTTTGCAAGGACACCAAGTTTCCTTGCAGCAGCCTTAGCCTTGGTCTCAATGAACCGCCCAAAGTTGAGTTTCGAGGATATCTCTACTCCTAACAACTGAAGGCAGTCGGTATAATCCAAGGACACATTCCGAAAAGTAGGAGCCAAGGTAAGCGGGCTCCTCTTGGCGGTGAATAGACACGTCTGCGTTTTAGCGGCGTTGAATCTCACAAGATTGGCTTCGCCCCACTCGGACACAGCCCGAAGTGCGAGATTCACACGAACCACCATGGCCTCTCTTTGAGACTGAATTTCGTCCTGACTGGCCCTGGAACTTGGTAGGTATCTCTCTACCACTGTGCTGTCGTCTGCGTACCCATAAATACCGGGCATAAGCAGGTCATTTATATGCAGCAGAAATAGAGTGGCGGAGAGAACGGACCCCTGAGGAACTCCAGCATTTGTAGCCATCGTTCTCGATGAACAACCATCGACTACAACGCGGAAAGACCGGTCACTCAGGAAGTCCTTTACCCAGTGGATAAGGCCAGGGGATATGCCATAAGCTGGAAGCTTGCTTAGAAGGCTAGCGTGCCAGACCTTATCGAAGGCCTTCGAAACATCAAGGGAGACAGCAAGTGCTTCCCCATTATTATCGAGGGCCTCGCCCCATATGTGTGTGGCATACGCTAGAAGATCTCCTGTTGACCGGTTTCGGCGGAACCCGTACTGCCGGTCGCTAAGGAGATCATTCTGTTCTAGATATGCCATGAGGCGCCTATTCAATGTACGCTCCATAATCTTGCAGAGTATGGAGGTAATTGAGATAGGCCGATAGTTGGCAGGGTCAGCACGGCTACCTTTCTTGGGTACGGGCTGCACGTTGGCAAGCTTGAAGTGAAGTTATCGGTTGATGAACACTACACTCCATCAAGTTACCGTCGATACCGGTAGTTATCCTTTAAGACACTGAATATTGATTACAAGCTAAGAACAAGCTGCCGAACTTGCGTAAGCTCAAAACAGATTTCAAACCTTAAAAAATCAAACAGAACTTCAACTTATATTGCCTAACTAAAACTTTCGTTGAAAATGGAAAATGTTTCAAAGACACGTTGACGTCTTACAAGTTACAACACTCATTGAAGACTAACAAATACTTTTAAAAACAAACTTCTGAAATTTTACGTTTGTACTGTTGGCCGCTTAGGGTGGAGTCAACCGCTCAGGGTTAAATTAGACGTTAAATTCATAATAAGTAATAATAATAATAATTTCTTTATTCTTTAAACGTATAAGTATAAGTAGAAACGTATATATAACTAGGAAATCGCCCTCATTTCGCTTCGGGAAAAATACAAAAAAAAATATAATATAGCCTATGTCACCCGGGGATAGTGTAGCTTCCCAACAGTGAAAGAATTTTTCAAATTTGTTCAGTAGTTTCAGAGCCTATTCAATGCAAACAATCAAATCTTTCCTCTTTATAATATTATAGTATAGATAAGTAGAAGAAAAATTCTATTTTTTCAGTGTTGTAATCCCTAGCTTCGTTTCTGGAAGTCTATACTTGTAAGTTCATGCACCCAAAACATTACTATTTATTTCAGGCAATATAATAAAGAATATTGTTTATGTATAGTTATAAAGTATAGTAGAAATATTACCTGTAAGTTTAGAAAATAATATCACATAATCATTTTTACGGTTTAAAGTTAAACGCTACGAAGTCCAAACAATATTAATGTTACTTTTTATGTTAGGATTTGCCGTTACTGTTTGATTATAAAGGAGTTTAGAATGAACAATCATATTAAATTGGAATTATTCAAGAAATGTACACAATTTATTGGCAAGGTTTAATATAGTGTAGATGAATATATTGACACATACAATATATTACATGCTAACAAAGTAACGAACAAAGCTAATAAAATTAAGGCTTGTAAAAAGACAAAATAACATCGAATCAAGTGGTAATCCGAGCACTAAAGCAGTACTGAAAATTAATGAGGCTAAGATTAAACGTTACACGCTGAGTCAGGTGCTACGGATTCTTATAAAGCTGATAAAATTTATGATGTTGCTTGACCTCCACTGGTCGAATACTTAGATGATTTGAGAGACTCAAAATCTATAATTGTGATATTAATTTGTTTGTGTGGTTATTTTATTCATCGCTGCTTCACCGTCAATACTTCTCAGTTTTGGTCAAAATCGAAACATCATCGATCACTCCACATATTTATATGTCGCTCCAATGCCAATAACATCATATATTGCTAAATAACTATTAGTGTGGTAAATAGTCAGTGTTATAATGTATATAGTATATAGTATATAGTATATAGTATATAGTATATAGTATATAGTATATATATATAGTCCTATTCACTTTATTGGTAACAATAGTTACAGTAATGTGTAGTATGTATGTACATCTGAAACAAACGTGTCCCCGAATATCTTATGAGGCCTTAAACTAGCAAGCAAGAGCATGAATGTAAACAGTAAACGCCTATAACACCAGCCGTTGTACAGTGTTGGAATTTAAACACACCTCGGAAGATTCTCAGCAATAGATTTCCCGATTGAAAACGTGATTGATGGTCTTCGTGTTGCTGACAATCTAAATTATTTGTTTTGTCCGCGTCGTTTTTATGTACGTTTAGGTTTAATGATAGATTTTTTTTTGATGTGATACCAAGACATTGAACCAACAGTTCGGTCCGTTCGAGTTGACGTATGTATAGTATATCAATCAACACATAATCGATTTTGCTTTGTCAAATCGAACATGTTTAGCTCGCCTAAGACCAAATACATCCCACGCAACAAAAATTGATATCATATCAATATCACACAAAGGAAACTAATCATCTTGCTACCAATTATGCCGGCTCCGTAATGAGATTAAGTAAACAATAACATACTGATCGTATGAACGCTAAGTATATTAACTGTCCATTTACACGGTGTTTGCTTGACGAAACGTGATATTCTAGCCTGAACGCGGCTTAGGCGGAAAAAGCAATTGTTTTAGATTTATTCTTGACAAATAAGACAACAAACACCTCATCTCCCGTCCAAACTGACTTCTGTAGTTTGTTGACGAGCTGTGATCCCGGATTCTTTTCCTATTTCAAGAAACGTTTTCGCCACACAAAGAGGTCAACATTTTAATGGGTTGTTTTGATAGGTAGAGAAAGTAATGGTAAGTGGTCAGCGCAGCTCAAATACATCTATCTGTAATCTGCTACTCCAGAGCCGTCGATATTCAAGAACGGTGGTAGAAATATGAAATGCTTTCTATTATAAAAACAGTGTATATACCGATTTACGGTAAGTACCAGCTGGCCTGTCGTGGCACCTACCTACATGTATACATATTATATCTATGTTACCATTTTGTAAGTAATTTCCACAGCCTTAAGATATTGACATACCTGAGTTTACACCGCCGCCGCGCCGTGTTAGCAAACTAAGATGGATGGAAGTGATGAACTTTTTGTAAACCAGCATACAAACTTTTTAGTTGCATACAAAGTTTACATCCGAAACACAATAACCATAGTCCATATCACCCATACCCTTCGTATGGCACAAAGTCAATGTCTTTACTGAACTGGTAATCGCTAGCCATTTCTAATCTTCATTATCAGTTCAACAGTAGTCAATAGGCGATTATTCCTCGTAACACAGGCCGTATCGTGTAATCGAGCGATATAATTTATGGGCTACGTAAGACACAAACGATCATTACATTTTGTTTTATTAAATCGTCGATACTTATCATGAGAGATTTCACGAGCCAGCGCAACGTGCACTGGAATTAATTATAATACGTAATTTTTTATCACAATTATTTACGTAACATGTGTTCCGATGCTATAGATAATAAAGGCTCTGAAATTATGAGCAACAGTTAATAATTCAATGTGAGTAGTAATATGGTACCGTGTTTCCAAACAGAAATGATCTCCTTTAGCGGGCGACCATACCACCATACTACCAAGCAGATGCTTATTAGAACGCTAGACCGTAAACAGTCAATTGTTTTCTAACTATAATGCTGGCCATACACGAACACGATCAAGTATACTTGTCAGTAAACTTGACGGTGTATGGCCACGGTATGGCTATGTGACCATATAGCTAACTATCTATAATATAAGTATCAAGGATTTCGCATCAAGTCAAACTGCAAACTTGACAAGTACATTTGCTTATGTATGGCCAGCTAACACGTTGCTTTTAAAAAGAGAATTCTGCTAATATACAGAATGCAGATTGTTCGAGCCCGAACCGCCTGCGCTGCCAATGCGATGCTACACTAGTAGTTGTCAACTACTTCGCCTCTAGCCGCCGACGACACCACGCGCGTCTAGTTGTTCGGAGCTCTTATTTGTACCAATCTTCACATCATTATAACTATTTTCTACATCCATTTAGTTTTATTGAAGGATCCAACGTTATGGTCCTATTTCCGTCTTGAGGAATCAGTCCCTGAAGAAAAATACGCAAGAAGATTGTTGTTACTACGTTGCCGAAGAGCGGTCGTTGAAAGAATTTCAAACACGTCATGTCATCGCATCAACGGCTGTTCATATCGAAGTCGCCTTAGGCGCGGGCCACACAGAAAAGACGTAAGACGAAGACGGGGCTCGGACACGTCGCAGACAGGGCGCCGTTAAAACATATAGAAAAGACAAGGAACGGGCGTGACGGTCGGTGCACACTGGGCTTTTCCTGGCCACAGAGTACTTAATCACTATAATAATTAGAACCTGCTCTCCGCGTCCTTTCCGCTCCCCCGCTGGCGCCTACGCAGGCCCGCGTCCTGTCCTTTCTGTATGTTTTGCAATAGGGCGCTGACGAGTCGGCGTTCGTGTCGGCGTCCCGTCTTTTCTGTATGTTTTACGTCGCGACGGCTGCATACATTTTGTATGAAAGTAGATTAAACGGGCGCCGCGACTGCGACGGGTCCGTGTCTTGCGTCTTTTCTGTGGCCCGCGCCATACACAAAGGAGAATAATATTGATATACTACTTTGGAGTCTTAAATACGACGATCGTGCTGTTTTCTAATATGAAATATTAAGAACTAGGAAATCGCCCTCGCTTCGCTTCGGGAAAAATAGTAAAAAAATATAGCCTATGTCACCCGGAGATCCGCTTCCGGGGATCAGGGTCAGCTTCCCAACAGTAAAAGAATTTTTCAAATCGGTTCGGTAGTTTCGGAGCCTATTCAATGCAAACAAACAAATCTTTCCTCTTTATAATATTAGTACGGAAAATGCTGCGTTTTCGTTTCGAAGACTAATTTTGGTTGCCTTGTGGATAAGGATTGGATTTTTTGTAAGTTCCTTCAAATTTTATTTCCCCTCTTATCGTCTTCTAAAGGTATTTAAGCTACTTATTTTTCAATATTTTTATATCTTTTCCTTTCACTGCCTCTAATATTTGAGTGACAAAGATAAAACAGTAATAAAATGCGTGAATAGTGCATTCAACTCGCATCTGTTGCATTGCATTGTTTCTTATCGTATTTTTATGATAGTCGCAATATCTGTTCGCTTACGGTAGCTACGCCAAGTGCAACTTGAACGTAACAAGTTCAAGGTCATGCGCAAAACATTAACGACCTGTCTCGTACACGTCGTTAATGTTTCGTAACACTGCTTGCATAATAACAGTCCATTA
This sequence comes from Thymelicus lineola, assembly GCA_963932265.1. Taxonomy (NCBI): domain Eukaryota; kingdom Metazoa; phylum Arthropoda; class Insecta; order Lepidoptera; family Hesperiidae; genus Thymelicus; species Thymelicus lineola. The sequence goes on from OZ010680.1 coordinate 21,770,937, forward strand.
TTGGCTCAATCGTTTTAAATCTGGAAATTTTGAGATGAAGAACGAGCCTCGCGATCGGCCGGTAACCATTGTCAACAACAACGAATTGAAAGCGATAGTGGAAGCGGAAGATCCAACTCAATCTACGGCTGAACTTACTGCTACACGAACTAAGCTACCAACAGCTAGACTTGCGCGTAGAAGCTTGCATACCACTACTGAATCAGTATAAAAATGAGGAAATTCTAAATCTAATTGTTACCTGCGATGAAAAGTGTATCTTGTCCGACAAACGTAAGCATTCGACTCAGTGGGTGGACCCGGGTAAAACACCTAATCAGTGCAATAAAAAAAAGATAACTCATAGGAAGATGATGGTGACTGTCTGGTGGACCAGTGCCAGACTTGTACACCACAGCTTCTTACCGAATGGTACAACAGTGACGTCAGATGTCTATTGTCAAGAATTGAAAAAAATGATGGAGAAGCTCGCAATTAAACAACCAAGACTGGTCAATCGCTCTTCTCTACGACAACGCGCGAGCTCAGAGTTCACGACAGACCATCGCAAAGCTACAAAAGTTACAGGTGGAAGCTTTTCGTCACCCACATTACTCACCGGACCTTACCCCAAATGATTTCTACTTTTTTCAAAATTGAGACAATTTTTTAAGCGGGAAAAAGTTCAACACCCGAGAGGCAATACAAAACGCTTTTGCTCACTTCATCGCCTCCCGTCCAGCAGACTTCTACAGCAAAGGTATTTTTTGTTCTTTCTTGAATAATTATAAAACTATCCATTGTAGAACTATAACAAAAATATACTTGAGATTTTTACAAGAAGCCCTTTCATTTGACATTCCACACAATACGTTATGCAAAGCAGTTTTATTTATTTCAAAATTCAGTTGTTTACTTTATACCTTCGTCTCTGGGTCACTGGGTCAAATGGCTGCAAATGGCGGACAGATACACTATAAGGATTCCACTGCTCGATTTCTTGTACGGAACCCTACAAACCAGTACATAATTGACCAACTTGGGGTCTGATGGTATATCTTGGAAACGAAATTTGTAACACCTGAACGGGTGGAAACAACAGAACTCTTTAAAGATTTTTTTTGCTGTTTACGTTGACATTGCAAAAACAGTTCATCGACCATTAATCAGTCCAATAACCAACTAAAGGTAACATGGCATGTCTTGGAGACCAAATATTTTACTACTGAGGAAACGAATAGCAATAACTGAACAGTTTTTTAAAACCGTTAAAGTCAAGCCACTGTTGGTGCATACAATCCTGCTTACTGATATTTTTAAAATGATAATTTCGACGGGTGCAAAGTGAAAAGAGTCATCTACAAAGCAGCTATATTGCAGATAACTCTTTTCACTTTGCACTCGTCGATTTACACGTTTATACTCGTAGGTTTAGATTAAATTCGGCTCGCAGGTTAAATACCAATTAGAGAAGGTGCTTTTTATATCGAGTATGGATCTGTCCCCTCAGGATAAGGGTCAATGTTTTGTCTGCTTTTATGTATCTGCTACTTGTATAATTTTTTTTTCATAGAAAATGCCGACAAAGGAGCTAACGATCTACCTGATGATAAGTGGTTATCATTGTCTATGAACATCAGCGAATTTTTGTATCAGCTTGGCAGCCGCAGCTTGGCATACGGAAATTATGTGTTATCTTATTTGTAAAGCCTTTTGCAGAAGAAAATGTAAAAAACGGTGAATTTATATTGAATTACTTATATGTATTTAGTAATTTATATACTGAAACCCACGATACAAACACAGAGGATTCCTCTATGAGCGGGTTTTAAAAATTACCAATGTTTACATTAATTTGTATTTTTTTTGCATAACTTTGAAAAACTGAAACATATATATTCCATCAATTTAAGCAAGGAACATTTATTGCTTTGAAGCAAATTGGTTAATGTTTTTAAAATATTCCATACAAAAAAATTCAGTCCGTTTCCCAGGGAAACCTTTTGATTTTCCGGGATAAAAAGTATCCTAAAATATGGCACGGGGTATAGTAACAACTTTACCAATTTTCATCGAAATCCGTTCATGGATTTTCGTGTGATTCCCGGACAGACAGACAATAATTGTAAAATTAATATTTTTGTGCTCTAACACGTTACTGAAGTGGCCCCTGATAGAAATTTTTAAAAATATTCAATGTACAGAAAATTTGCCCTTTGAGTTTTATTATATGACGGTATATGGTCGTAGCGCACATATCAACTCGGAAAGGGATCGGCACCGGATCGCCTCGCCGTCAACCTAACGTAAGCTCGGCTACGGCTAGGCGACGCCGCGCTTACGGCTAGGCGACGCCGCGCTTACGGCTCGCCGGCCGCTGGTTGACGGAATGAATGACAGCAGTTCGCCGACGCAGCGGTAGCCGCGGTGCGGGGCGTGCACGAGGAAACGGAAAGTCAACGGATAGCGTACGGTGAGACGTAAGCGCGGGTACGGCAAGTCGTCCACGCACCGTACCGCGGTTCGTGAGCTTGTCTCGAGGCGAGGCGATTACGTTACGAATCCGATAAGTGTGCTTTACAGTAGGGAGTTTCATACAAAGAATACTGACATGCAAGAGTTGATACGTTTACGTTCCGTTTACGAGTTGATATGTGTGCTATGACCAATACTCGTATATACGTTTCTTTTCTTTAAGGAACTAATTCTGAAGTCTACGCAGACGAAGTCGCGGGTAGAAGCTAGTATAGAAACATGAAAAGGTGAACATTTATTTACTAAATTCTCTTGTCTCTTCTAATAAATTATGCTTATTTCTGTTTATCTTTCAAAGCGCTTTGCGTAGCTTCAACGTTGAAATACTCGTATTTTTAACTTTCGAAGAGACAGATCTCTCTGATCTATTACTAGGTACTAGATATTTAATAATCCTCCGGCACGGTAAAGTAATATAAACAGTACTCCGACTCGGCCCTGTCCTTGAAAAAGTTGCCTGCAGCGCGCGGTACGTGAACCTGCGCCGGTTTTTCTTTCAAAGCGCTTTGCGTAGCTTTAACGTTGAAATATGTTTAACTTTCGAAGAAACGGATCACTTTGACATATAATACTAGGTATTTAATAACCCTCCAGCACGGTAAAGTAATATAAACAGTACTCCAACTCGGACTTGTCCTTGAAGTTGCCTGCAGCCGCGCGTTAATCAAACAACTTGACTTTCTTTGTAGTCTTGTAATTTTAAATGTTATATTTTCTATTTTAATACTAAAAACAATAAAAACAAACAATTGTGAATGAAATAGGAAGTCTTCAATAAAAATCCATGTAGTATATTTTTGAAGTGAAACTTCTTTAGAATCGTTAGTGATTTGAAACCGGATGCAACGACAGGTAAGATAATATAACCGCTAATTTCGACTTTCAATTTAACTTGTCCGTAGCTCAATGGTCAGGGCGTAGATACACAATACCTGATGCGCAGGTTCGCGTCTCTCAGTATTAATTTTTTTTTAGTTTTATTTTTTATTTAGTTTTATTTTTATACTGTTTTTAAATATTTTTAAATATTTTCAAAGAATTTATCAACAAAAAATAAGAATTTCATTCTTTCATTCTGTCGATCGACCGGCCGATTATACAGACAGTAAAAATGCTAAGTTGTATTCATAGATGGCGCGAGGAATAAGATAGAACATTCGTTTTATTGCTAGATAGATTTTTAAAAAGTGCTAAGTTGTATTCATAGATGGCGCTTCGATTTATTGCTTTAGGATTCGATTTATTGCTTTTTCATCTCATTATCTTGAAACCAAAATTTTGGAAAGTTTCACTTCTACCACGTGTGAATTGCACACATTTTCTTTTTTTTTATTATTTCTGTGAAGATTCGTAAGTTAGTATGGTAGTAAAAATATGAATTTTATTGAAATGAAATGGAATTACGTCCCAGAATTTTATCCTTTTCAATGACACTATCGAATGGTGTAATAATACAGGATGTGTGATTTTTTTCAAAATCAGCGGGTTCGATTCCTGGCTAGAAATATTGATTTTTCAAAAATGTAATGATGCAGTTTTAGTTTTAAACAAAATCGGCCCCGAGACTCCTTTGAGCATTTTTCGATTCCTCATAGTTTCGGATTTGGCCATCCATGCACATTTGAATAATTCACCCTGTAGTGTCAAACTGTTATCCATTATCAAAATACTTTCAAACAAACTTTTAACATATTACATTTTACTACTAAAAGAAAAAGATTGCCAGCCGGCGAAGTATCACCTAACTGATAACATATTACGACAGCCCGCGCACCACTCGCTCGCCCCGCGTACAAACGGCCAGCGGTAGCTGTACGCATCTACATCGTGCAGTTTTAAGGTCGTAGCTGACTTATACGACACCGCTCCCACCCAACCAAAGTATGAGAATTCAAATATAAACTTAAAATCGTGCTCTGTAGGTACAACTATTGAGTGGCAAGGTTGCGGTTAGCTTGCTTCCCGCGCGCGGGCTGCTAATTTTTGTTGTTACTGTAAAGTGCACCTACAGAGCACGATTTTAAGTTTATATTTGAATTCTCATACTTCGGTTGGATGGGAGCGGTGTCGTATAAGTCAGCTACGACCTTTATCTTACAAAACAGGAGTAGATGTCTGCTTTTAAGTTTTAAAAGTGCAAAAAATAAGGCGATATATGTAATTCTTTTTTTTTTACCATAATCATACTTATAGTCATTATGTTGGGTATATCTACTAAACAGGTACGTATGTGAAAGAGAGACAGTAGTCAACGGAACTATGTTAACATTTTTTTATGAAGTTTGTTACGCTTCAATTTCAAGCAAGCCTGATGCATAAATCGTTTTCGATTGTGTCCGAGTGAATAGTAGGTAATATTATGTAAATACTGTCTATAATGTCTACGAATGAGTGATCAACTTTCCACACATTTCGTCCTTCAGGAGTGTTTACATTTTTTTAGATACCCATTTAATCATTCAGAAGCATTAATCTATTACGTAATTTAAATGAAGATAACAATGACCGTTACGTGGGAGAACACATAATGTATCTCGAATCGATAATATAATCATTGTACCAGTCCTGTTACTCCCCAGCGATTAAAATGGCCGTAAAGCGTACAGTTAAACAATGGTATATAATAACGCTATATGTATGGACTGGATGAATGCATGACCCATGTCGCAAGCCACGTGATGATATTTAGTGGGATTTAAACTTTTACAGTAATTCTATGAGAAACAGAATTTCTTTGATCAAATATTTCCGGATTATAATTAATAATGTAACAGGTAGGTATAGTATTATTTTTTCATTGACAAAAATACGGGAGTCTTGTCAAAGCTTCATATTAGTCAAGAAATACACCCGCGACAAAACAATAGAATTACCAAATTGAATGTTTTAAGTTGTTTGGATAAAGATGTTTACTGAATGCAATCACATAAAATGTTAGAAAGAATTTCATAATGATTTTTCCCCATGTTTTTAGTATTTTTTTAAGTTATGATCATAGATAATTATTATGTTTAACACGATGAAAATTTAAAAAATAAACTGGTATTTTAAAATGTACATGCGTATGGTACTAACGCAATAAAAACAACTCGGTTAGATAAATAGACAACCGCACAATATAATAGTTTTGTCGCTATATGGTGGCACGATCATATTCGGCACCTAAAAGCTATAGCTGTTCTATTCTATAGCTATAGCTATTTCTAACATTTATATCACGATTACCTTCAATAAACATCTTTAACCATACAACTTAAAAGATAACAGTTTAAATTTGGTAAAAGCTATATTGAAAAATATAGTGAACTACCTATAGTTTTGTCGGGGGCCGTAGACGTTACTATAATAAAATTTAATACCCTTTTGTTCCGCAATCTGAGCGCTTATATAACCATTTAAGTTATTATGCTTAACATCAACTAGAACAAGTGTTATAAAACGCTTATTAATAAAATAATAGTAAATTATGATACAAGTGTGGTATGTTGGTCATTACACTCGAGGTGATATTGCACAGCGCAAGCCGAAGGCGAGTGCTGCAAGAAAATCGAGAGTGAAATGACCAAACCTCACGTGTGTCATACGACGTTTTTCAACACACTTACAAGTAAAAAAACAAATTATTCGTACTCAAATAAACAATGCTCACAGACCAGACGGAAAGTTTGTTAAAAATGGCGCGTTCCGCGCTGATATTTTTTTTCTGCGCGCGGCGTGTTAGCTATGCGCGCGCAGATTGGACCGTAGGCACGAACAATTACGCTAAACAGCCAAAACGCAAAATGTAAAAAAATCTAATATTTATGTATTCATGAATTAGTTTCACGTTGAATTATTAATGAAAGTAAATAAGTTGTTGAAAATTTATCATAATCAAGGGTACACTTCTTTTTTTTACAAATAATAGTGTTATTTTTAGTCTTATGTTGAAACGAAACGTATCTAAGTCAAAACTTTTTTCCGAAATTTAAAAATAAAACTATAAACGGCTAATAATAAGCGCAAATAGAATGCAATAGAATAATTAAGAGCAAATAGAATGCATAAATAATATCTTTCAGCAAGGTACAAATTTAATTTGATGGAATATTAACACTAGTGCGATCAAGAAAAAAAAAGCACAAGTGTTTAATATCATGGTTTATGAGTGTAAAAGCCATGTGATAAAAACCAATTTATGAGCAAGGGTGTTGAAAATATTTTATCGTCATAGCTAATAATAAATTAATAAATTTTCTCTTACACGTTACAATCTGCTTGCACTCCGTCGTCGTCTCTGCTTTATCTGTGGAAGACAGATGAATAACAATAAAATGTCATGTTCAGAACCATTGTGTAGCTGTAACGCAATTACGCAACACGTCAATGTCTAGGACACCAGATTTAACTGCACTTAACAAATAGACATAAGCAATTCAAATAAATTATCCAGATAAACGTAGTTCATAGAATTACGTTCGAAATTCGAATGCCTCGTTTGGTAACTAATACCTAATCAAAATTCTGACTACATCTTATGCTGGCCATACACGATCAAGTATACTTGTCAAGTTTGCAGCGGACTTGAATCGACATCCAGTAAACTTGACGATGTATGGCCACGGTATGGCTATCTGGCCATATGTGATTCGCATCACGGGTGTGGTGCTATAGAGTTATTGAACAACGTCAAATTTATTGATTCATAGTTAAATGAATTGGTAAGGCCATAAAAATCAAAACCCGAACACACATTTTTTTATGGAAGTAGCCGGCAAACGAGCTGACGATCCACCTGATGGTAAGTAGCCATCGTCGCCCATAGACATCAGCAACACAAAAGGCATCACTAACCGCGTGGCCGGCCAAGAAAGTGATAGGAAAAAGAAAGAAAAAACTGGCTTTCAAGCCAGTCGACGAGTCGACGAGTCGACGACGAGTCGTTTGGGGGCTGACTCATGCTCAAGGGTGGCAGCTATCCAGGCGAACCTCGTGGAGAAATAACAATATTAATAATGGTATTAATTAAGAATTAAAATCAATATTACCAATATAATATCTCTGTGGCCAAACCACCGGCGGCGGGCCGGATTTAGTCGCCTCTTACGATACACATCCGGCGTGGGATTGGGGTTAGTATTCCTAGCCGCCCCAATACGGCTAAAACATTCCACATAACTCAATTAAAGTAAAAAAAGTTACAGTGTGATCATCAATAGGAAATAAAAAATGTAATTTTAAAAGGAAAATGTCAAAAGATGCGTGTGGCCAATCGGCGGCGGTGTAATTCGACCAAAATTATGGGCAGAAAAAAGGTCAGGCTTGTTATCAATAGGTATATCAATAGATGCAATTCTTGGAATAAAAACCTACTTGACGGTGCCGCCGTAGTTCCACCATTAAATATGTATTCGATTTGAACCTACCTCACGTTAACTACCATTATACGTATTATCTGGAAAATAACCGTAATAACTGGAAGTCGGAAATCAGTCGGAATCAACTGAGTTATGGATCCAATGTCCAGAATAAAAAACAAAGGTGTCAAGGGACACCCGGATGGAACGAAGTTCATTTCGATTTAAGTATTGTTTTTTGAAGTGATTCAGAAAGTTTTACAGCGCCATCTCTGTAAAACTCTCTGAATCACTTCAAAAAAAGTGTCGTCATTCGTAAGAATCAAAAAGTGTCGTAAGAATTTTTTCCGTCTAGCCCCCTTTCACAACGCGCGATAAGGAACTTCGTTCCAATAACAGCAAAAATGAAAATTCACTGATGCTTCAGTTTTTAACAGACTTCAAAAAAGAAGAAAGTTATCAAATCGTCCCATATATTTATTATACTTCGATGTTGCATCCGAAGAGATTAAGATAACCATGTACCTACTTGTCCTTCGAGACACTGCATCGTCACATATTATTTGGAGTATATGAAAATAAAACAATAATAAGTGTCAATTATTTAGTCTGTGTTGTTGCCATCACCTCACTATTGTATATATACTAGATTCACATTCAAATCGGACCCGATGTAAACAAACCATTAAAATTCCTCTATAGGGTTTTCACAAATTGATTTGTGTTTCGTACACCAGATAAGTATTATAGAACTAAATAATAATTATGATATTTGTGACATCTTAATTAACTCACTATTGAACTATAAAAACAACACACTAAGAGAAAACGAGGTAAAAACCAACATCTTATTACACTTTCATCAATAAAGAATTCTTGCTCCCACATCCTTAATTACGAGGAGCAATAGGCTTGTTTCCACTAAGAATAAATCGAATGGCTTAGAGTTTCTAATGATTAACCATGATAAAATTAGTAAACAAAAATGCAGCTTTTCTATTAAAATAATAAAAGATTAATAATATTTTTGGAAAATAAAATCGACAAATTGAGGCGTTTAATCACGTGACATTAAACATCAATCAGTGAAGCGCATGGAAGCGTGACGTCACACCTCGCGAAACACTACGTTGTAGCTGTCATTTTCGTATAAAATGAACAGGTTATTTGGAGTTTTCAGCAATTCTCGTTAAATTAATACAGTTCGTTTTTAGTTTAATCTTGAAAGACAGATATAATTTGCTATGGAATCAGGATTTAACAAAGCAAACAGCAGTAATTTGCCCAAAATTGACGCCGTTATGCTTGGCAAATTTTTTGCAATAAACACCGACTTTTGTTCATCGGAATTCCGCAATGTTAAAACTTCTGTGTAAGTATAATGTGAAAACAAACAAAGTCTCATTTAATTAGCAGTTACCAGTCAGAGAGTCGCATTTACCTATTATGGAATGTCATAACATTTTATAGGTTATGTGTGGTATATTATGGTAGATTTTGCAAAATTCATTTCTTTTACTATACATTTATAAATAGATACATCAAGTTGTGTTTATTACTTACATCAAAATGATCTTCACAGAAATAAATTGTGGAATCAGTTGATAAAGTAAGAGCATCTTGCCTCCTTGCCATATTTAACCACTTTCTACGTATTTGTTTATTGTTTGGAACGTATATGAATAATTTGTTTGGCGTTTTTATCGTTGTACTTTTACATTGGGGCACTATACAGTATTTATAATACGAGGAATTCATTATTTATTAAAAAACACAATTGACTGTCATACACAAACACGGCTGTTTCGCGAGGTGCGACGTCATTCAAAACGCCATGACAGTCTTGGCCTTTTTCGCGGTCAATTTCAAGTTCATTTCTAAAAACTCAAAATACTAATGTAAAAGACTTATTTTTCTTAGAATAATATATTTTTGGGGTGAAATAGATGCTAAGCTATAGTTTTAAACTAATTTCCAAATTTTGTCAACTAGCCTATTTGGAACCTTTTAACAAAATATAATGTTTTGGTCTATGTGTATAAATAGAAATGACTACCAAAACCGTATAGCGATAATTGTGCGAACGTGCTCTGCAAATTAGTCGTATTATTTTCCGGCATAAATAAGTTTCATTCCACGCAGTATGCTTAAGAATAAATCTTATTACAATAAATTAACTAAAGCCAATTTTCATTTTATTATATCCAAGACTATATCGATTTTATACATAATTATTCCTTCTATTATTAAGGTATTAAAATATAAATTTATCTAATTTGAAATGATAAAAAAAGAACGGTTGCGTTCCGTTTTTACTTTTTCCGCGGGCACAGATGTTATAATATTACGTACTCTGTCCGGCTCGCAGCCGTCCGCCATTACATGTTCAAGAGATAACAAAAGTCAAAAGGTCAAGACTCAAGAAATAAAATTCTAATAGGTGAAAATATTTAAACAGAATAAAAGAAAATGAGGGACGAAGGCCGTAAATTATATTATACCGATGAAACATGGATCAATGAAGGTAAATATTTAATTAAAATTTTATGTATCATTTCTTACAACTGAAGTAAACACAAGTGAATTAAAGCCATAATATCGGAGTTATTCAAAGTAGTTTATGTCTATTAGTCCCTTGAACTGACTGAAGTATACAATGTAAACTTCATTGTAAGACTTGGGGGGATATTAATAACCTATTATTAATTGTTTGTTAATAGGTAATTTCTGTAGATTTGAAGTTGAGTTTATTAAATTGTCTTCTTTGGATATGTTATGCTACTTGTATGCTTAAGCTTCATAACTTAATATACATATGAATTGTGCAAGGGTGGAAGAGCAACAAAACCCTACTTTTACAAATGCCCAGTATCTGTGAGATAAATATTTGAATAATGATGTGTTCAAGTGGATCAGTGACACCTATTATGTTTAAATGATTTTGAATTTGAATGTTATAAATAATAAAGTTATAATATTATGCATTTCAGGCCATACAAGAAGTAAAATGTGGCAAGATTTGAGCATTGCTTCAAGAGAAGGCTTGTCAAAAGGATTAAAAAAACCTTCGGGAAAAGGAAAGAGGTTAATCATAGTCCATATTGGTAGGTATTTCAGTTTCTTGAAAATTTTAATATTATATACATGATGACTCTGTAGCCTAGTTGGTAGTGACCCTGCCTGCAAAGTGAGGGGACCTGAGTTTGACTCCCGGACGGGGAAAATATTTATGTGATAGATAAATATTTTCTACTCGGGTCATGGGTGTTATAGTGATGTGTTATGTGTGCCACACAAGGCACAATGTGTTACCGTTTATTTATTTACTTATTTCAAGTTTAAAATCATTGTACAATATCTAAAAAGAAAAAAAACCTTAAATACATATTATAAAAAGTCACAAATACATAACTTGGTTAATTTTTAAATTACTTTTAGTAATTTAGTATAAATTTTAGGAATGACTTATATAACTGTTATATACAAGTTATAAATGAATCACAAAATATATTATATGTGTCTTTTCTTTTCAGGAAGTGAAGATAGATTTGTTGAAAATGGACTGTTAATATTTGAATTATATTATATTAATTACACCTGCAGCATGGCAGAATTGTATGAACCATATTAAGAAAGAAGAGTTAAGGATGAGTGATTTGGATGGCATAACTGATGATGTCATTGATCGGTTTGTCATTCAGGTCTGTGACTTGAATGAGGACACTACATCATCAGACACGTCACAATCAGAGAGTGATTAACCTTAAGGGTTTGAGCGAGGCTACTGATTACTGATATGACTATTTGATGTTGTTAAAAATTAAACCTGTAAAGATAATGTTTTCATTTTATTTCATAAAGTCCCTTATTCCTATTCCCAACTTAGCTCATTGCAAGGCACAGGTCTCACCTTGCCACAAGATTAGTGATCAAAGCTTCAAGCAAAGGTTGGTGATTTAATTTACCTAAGAAATCATCTTAGAAGTTTTATTTTGCCATTAACAGTCACCTATACCAACTGCCAGCCAAAGTGTTGTGTTGCTACTACGAGCGTTTAACACTTTAATTTAGTATGGCCGTTGCGAAAGTGTTAACCTCAACAAATATAAATTTCTTGTAGATACTTCAGGTCACTTTGAAGTAATAGCGAACAATGCCACAGTAAAACGTACTAATGTAGGACATTTTGAGGTTAGGACATCAAAGTTAGGTTTCAAGTGAAGTCACTATTTATGTAATTATTTTAATGCATTTTTCATTAAGAAGGCACTTGATTTGTTAAAAAAACACAAACAAAAATAATAAGTTACTGACATTACAACAAAAAGTTACATACGCCTGTTTGTTTGTGGTTGCTATGCAACGGTATCAGACACAATGTTTACATCAAGTCCGAACCGAGTTTGACTTGAGTATAGGTACCCAGCCCTAAAACGTCATACGTATTTCGTGTGCTGCATCGTCGTTAGTTTCATCTATCTATTTATACTAATATTATAAAGAGGAAAGATTTGATTGTTTGTTTGCATTGAATAGGCTCTGAAACTACAGAACCGATTTGAAAAATTCTTTCACTGTTGGGAAGCTACACTATCCCCGGGTGACATAGGCTATATTATACTTTATTATAAGAAGCGAGAGCGATTTCCTAGCTACTTATAAATAAGTTAAATAATATTATAATCTGCGAACACGAAAAACATAGAAGCATAACTTCTAGTAAAAACAGATAATTTTTTGGTACGTCGGCAACTATAATGAAATGTCGGAAAAAGTCGGTAATGATCGGATTTATATAGCGCTTGCCCGCTCTCACCGCCCAATGAAAGGATGGTACGATCAGAGGAAGATGAAGTTATGCGAAATGAAGAACAGCAAATAATTACTATAGGCATTTTTTTTATTAATGATTTATAATTATCATGGAACATAAAGTACCGTTTTAGTAATCGCAATCAATACATAATTATGGTTATTTTCAATTCCTTGGTTAAGGTTGGGTCAACAACTAAAACGGCTTGTTCGGTCAAATGCAGTTTTTGTAATAATATATTTTAATAGTTTTTACAATATATATTTTTTTTGTAAAATGTATGTACTACTTTGGTGTATTTTTACGTTGGGTCATTTTATAGCGTAAGTTACTCGTCTATGTTTTATACGGTCGCCGATTATAATAGCAATAAAAAATTGTGTTTTGGACTGTTTTGGCTCGTATTTAATAACGGAAACATAAGAAAAGAATCGATGAAATCGAATCAGAAATAAGAGAAAATATATGCAATATTCGCAAAAGAATTTAAGACCGGTTGAAATTCATTTACAGGTAAGTTCTTTCAATCATTAAATTATATTATGTAATAAATATACAGTGTGTCCAGCGACCAACTAGCGATAATTTAAGAGCATGAAATATACCTAATTTTATCGACAAAAACACCCACATTGTTTTTCACTTTGAAATCGGTAATTTTTTTTAAATTAAAAAGTTTTTATCGTATTTCTATAAATAAGGAACATCTACAAATATTTATTCCTTTGACATTTTTTTTCAAGATACTGAAAAAATTTGAACACAATATATTTATTTATTTATTTATTTATTTATTTAACCTTTATTGACCACAATAAAATATCACGGTACAAATGGCGAGCTTAATGCTTAGTGCATTCTCTACCAGCTAACCATTGGCCAAAATAGAAATGCACGAAAGGCGGTTTGGGAAGGTAAGTTGATACACATATACATACATATTAATACGTACATAAAAAAAGTACACAAAATACATATATAAATATATAGCTATAATAAATATATAAGTTCAGATATACCTACATAGATATACATAAATACATACATAACGTCAAAGAAAATGTCTTTAGTTACGTTGATGACAAGCCTGTAGATGAGTCCTGAGATTCTTTTTAAAAACAAGTTTACCAGCGGGTCTTCTGATTCTATCAGGAAGTGCGTTCCAAAGACGAGCCGCTTGAACTGTGAAAGAATTAGAAATGAAACCAGAACGGTGCAGTGGGATTGAGAGAAGATAGGATTCGGTCGAGCGAAGCTGCCGATCATGGGAAGAACAAAGAAATTGAAATTTGGATTTTAAATAGACTGGAGAATGGGGATCAAATAATACAGAAGAGAGTAAACAAAGTAACCTGACGTGCCGTCGCTCGCGGATGCGGAGCCAGTTAAGCTTGGAGAAACAGGAGGAAACATGGTCATATTTGCGTAAGGAAAAGATAAAGCGAACGGCATTATTGAGGAGACGATCCAGTTTGTCCAGTTGAGACCCACTCATGTCCAGAGAGCACACATCACCATAATCTAAGATAGGGAAAATAAGCGCTTGAACTAACTTAGCCTTAGTTTCGATAGGAAGAAAGTTCCTAAGCCGGTTAAGTAAAGTTAACGAAGCCGTTACCCTGCGACTTACTTCACTTACCTGCGCGTTCCAACTTAAAGTATTATCGATTAAGACGCCGAGGTCTTTGACACTAGCTTGATAAGTAATAGTGCAGCCTTCAAATTTGACGAGATCAACTGACTCCATGTCGACTTTGGCTATCTGGTGCGGACTACCTATCAATATAGCTTGGCACTTGCTAGGATTGATTTTAATACCAAACTTACTCGACCAGATGCTGACATTAAGTAGGTCTTCATTAATTTTGCTGACTGCACTATTTATTTCAGTAACTTCAGCCTGGGTGTAAATCTGTAAGTCATCCGCATATAAATGGTAAGAGCAGCCAAGAAGAGGGGTAAGTGAATTAATAAAAATGGAAAATAGTAAAGGAGATAAAATACCACCTTGAGGCACGCCAGAGGTAAGGTCACACCAGTCAGACTGAGTGCCATCTACCTTGACGGCCTGCTGGCGTCCGCAAAGATAGGAAGAAAACCAATCCTGGGCTAAGGAAGAGAACCGCAATCTCGCTAGGAGAGCAAGGAGAATGTCGTGATCGACCATGTTAAAAGCGTTGGAGAAATCTACTAAAACAAGAATAGTGACCATTTTTTTCTCCATGCCCTCGCGAATATCCTCGGTAACTTTGAGGAGGGCCGTTGTGGTACTGTGACCGGGTCTAAAACCAGACTGATGTGCACAAAGCAGATTAAATTTATAGACGTATGAAGAGAGCTGTTTGTGCACAACAGCTTCTAAGAGTTTAGACATAAACGGAAGAAGCGAAATAGGCCTGTACTCTTTAACTCCACAGGGGTTAGCTGTTTTAGGAATAGGTATTACCAAAGCTTTTAGCCAGAATGCTGGAAAAACCCCAGATGTTAAGGAGAAGTTAATTATGTGCGTAATAACAGGAAGAAGGAACTTGAGTACAGGCATAATCATCGCTCTGTTTACACCATCGTAACCCACCGCACCCGACTTAATAGAAGATATAACTTTGCGGATCTCTTCCAGAGAAACAGGAGAAAAAGAAAAGCTATCGGTAGGGGGTAAAGCCATGGAATTAATTTCAGAAATAGTGGACAATTTAACAGAAGCATCCATAGAAGGAACAGAGGAGAAGTGGAAATTGAAATCATTTGGTGAGAAAGTACATTTCTTGACTTGGGTAGGGATCTTCCCAATGCCAAGAGAATGAAGAAATTTCCATATGTCGGCTGAAGATGAATTAGAGATATTATCAAGGATGTAGGAACGTTTGGCAGCTCTCACCATTTTATTGCACCTATTCCGAGCGATTTTGTATGCAGACCAATTCTCAGCACACCTATCTCTCTTGAACTTCCTAAAAGCTCTGTCGCGCCGCGTCATCGCCATTCGAACACCACGGGTTATCCAAGGAGAAGGTTGTCTTTTAATATATATTCCGTTATTACAAGCAAGGAAAGTTTGCTTTAAATAAGAAGCCAATTTGTAAGACGTTCAAAAATATTCATGCAAACTTCTTCATAGGTATATCTTATTTGCCACGGGTTTTCCACGGAAACAATCAGACAAGCAGACAAGATCCATGCAGGAGAAAGAACAAAATCTTTGTAGAATTCTTAAGTAAGCAAGCACCATCAAACATCACTCGGCTACTCGTACTACTTTTTCACGTTCATCTGTTGTCATTTATTGATATTTTTCACGTTTTTTTTTATTATAACGTTATTAAATTTTTTAATCTTGTTTGGAGTCCTGTTTATTTTTACATTATCGACACGCATCCCACATATTAGTATTATAAAACCAGCGGATCAATTAAGTATAAATAATTCGTGAATAGACAAGACGCAGTACGCGACAATGTTTTTAACTATCGTGTAAGTGACGTAGAAATAGCAATTAAATCGCCGTTGCATGACGGTTTTATTTACTTGTGAAGGTGAAGCCGATACGCTGGCGTTTACATACCCGTAGACCGCGTTTGGAGATACAAGTACATTCGACGCACTGTTGAAATCGTAGTTGTAGAGACAAGTGTAGGCCAAGATTGTTTTGAGTCACGCTCACGCCAGCGATAAAAAATATTAAACAACTGTCGTTTAAGCTACGAAATTAAAGGAGCACTTTATTTCGGTACATCGCTGATGCTACGCGAAGAGTTTGAGATTAAATATTTGTTCAACGCTTAATTACTACTGATTTAACGATGAATTATCAATTTTCAAGTAAATGTGTAACAGGTTATCAGGCTTAGATTTTTTTTTCAACCGAATTCCAATCCAAAGGGCCCCGAAGTAATAAATAAATAATATTAAACTGATTAGTGAAAACCTTTCAAAAATTTTTCCATACTAAGGTTCCGCCAGAGGTATGAAACTGTATGAAACACTGTCGCTGTCGGTAAAAAAATATTTATCTCTTGATAAATATGTATATCACCAAGTATTTATCATTTTTCAATTCGAACCAGTAGTTCCTGAGATTATCGCGTTCGGCCAAACAAACATACAAACAAACAAACTCTTCAGCTTTATAAGTAAGTATAGAGTAATGATATGATTATTTAATTCATTTCTATTTTTTGATACTTGAAACAATGGCATCTTACAACCAACATATTTTTTTTATTTCACTTATCTTAGAATACTTGGGTTAACATGACATGCAAATCCGTTAAGCGGTTTGGAAAGTATGAGGTAATGAAGGATGCATACATACATGCATACATACATACATAAGATACATACATACATACAAGATGCGCGAAAAACTTGGCAGTCTGGTAAAAAGAAAACAACATAAAATCTAATTAATGAGTACGAAGATCGCATAAAATGTTTAATACATGTAACTGTAATTGCGATAACGTAACCAATTCTTGATATTTTGGCTTTGGCCGGTACCCAACTTACATTCTGTAAGTGTCCAGATAAAAACCACATTAAGAAGATGAAACCGTGCATATGAATTCACAATTGTTTCCAGATAATTTGCATGGATAATATAGCCAGACAACCCACTGCAGTTCAGTTCTCAAATATATTTTTTATTCGTTACTAGATACTTGGCTGAAAGCCTTAGACTGGAGATATACTTGAGATATACATACTGGAGAAGCACACTGTTCTAGTGGGGATCGGTGGAAATGTCGCAAGCCAACGGTTTGGAACATGTGTTTCCATCTCAAGTTACGAGTATAACTAACCGAACCAGCTCGCAGACCAACCAGCTGAAAAACCTATGAAATAAAGCGCCAGGTAATCAGCTCCCTTTCGTTGCAGTTTGCAGTAAGCACTAGTTAACAGTTGACACACAGTAATAGATATTAAAAGTAGAATTTAGTTAAATTCGAATTAGAACTTTTGACCTGCCTTCCTTTTTTAGCGACCAGCCTTCTTTTCTAATTAACCGCAGGATAAGTGAGTTTTCCTTGTAATGCCAGAAAGCGACTTAAAGAGTAAGATCTCGCTTCCACCGTAGCATGCACCGACATATTTTAAGATTAAATTTTATTTTATTCCAGGAATATTTAAAGCTCCACATTTCCAATAACAACGCAACATAGTCATATCTGTGATAAGTCTTCCAAGAGGCACTCAGCATTATTATTACGCCTTTCTGAATTCACATTATAACCTACTAGCTTGTTGGAAAATCTTTCAATGATATAAAATATTCACCTTGTCGCAAACGCTTCACATTTTAACAAGCAGACGTTCCAAGAAGATCAATATGATGTATTGGATCCGACAATTTCTAGAGTTATAATGCTAAGAAAAGATAAAAAATATTTACTACAATAAATCCAGATATGCAAATGTGGTAAAATATCTTAGTAATCCAATGAACAAACGTAGCTTTGTAACGACTTATCGGTTATTAGATGTCTTCGCGTTTACGAAGTAATCGTTATGTCAATACAAAAAAATAATAATAAATAAATAGGTTAAAGTTTGGAGGTTCCTAAATTCTGTGAGAGTGTGCCTCAGGGCGGCGTTCTCTCTCCGTTACTTTTCTCTATTTTTATTAACTCTGTCACTCAATTTATTGGTTTCAATTTCCATCTCTATGCAGACGATTTGCAACTACTATCGCCATTTTGCTGTGACTGATATTGATGAGGCAATAAAACGGATGAATTGCGATCTTAGTGAAATTAATAAATGAGCTAAATCATTTGAACTTCATTGGTTCCAAACATAGTCATAATGCCTTGGATTATTCTAAAGTTCAAACTCTGCTTCTGGATAACACGCCGATACAATATTATACTGATACGGTTAAGAAGTTTAACGCTAGATACCACCTGTCTTGGAGGGCCCACATTGGGGAGGTAAGCCGTAAAGTTTTTCATACAATGCACTCATTTTGACGCTTTCAGATTTTTCTCCTTTAATTGATGGAATGCATGTTTTCGAGCTTTTCAAAATTTTTCATGAAAAAGAAAAAAAAGATTGTGTGGTTTTATGAAACCACGGTATAAGTGAAACTTTCGTATTGTAGACATTTAACTAAAAATTTTTGGATAAATATTCGATTTAGGGTATTAAAATGGCATCATCTTCGTTGATCAGTTTTTCGGACTGACTAGCTGTGTTGTTGTGTATTAAAAGCAAGAAATAGCAACATAAGTATATACCTGGTCATCATCAGACCTTCAGAATGTATCATGTAGTAGCACCCGTACTCAATCAGATAAATGTTGAAAGCTAAGTCATCCTAAGTACTTCCGTTACTGAGAACCGATAAGTATATACCTGGTCATCATCAGACCTTCAGAATGTATCATGTAGTAGCACCCGTACTCAATCAGATAAATGTTGAAAGCTAGGTCATCCTAAGTACTTCCGTTACTGAGAACCGATAAGTATAATATACCTGGTCATCATCAGACCTTCAGAATGTATCATGTAGTAGCAGCCGTACTCAATCAGATAAATGTTGAAAGCTAGGTCATCCTAAGTACTTCCGTTACTGAGAACCGATAAGTATATACCTGGTCATCATCAGACCTTCAGAATTTATCATGTAGTAGCACCCGTACTCAATCAGATAAATGTTGAAAGCTAGGTCATCCTAAGAACTTCCGTTACTGAGAACCGATAAGTATATACCTGGTCATCATCAGACCTTCAGAATGTATCATGTAGTAGCACCCGTACTCAATCAGATAAATGTTGAAAGCTAGGTCATCCTAAGTACTTTCGTTACTGAGAACCGATAAGTATATACCTGGTCATCATCAGACCTTCAGAATGTATCATGTACTCGTACCCATGCACCCGTACTCAATCAAATAAACGTTGAAAGCTAGGTCATCCTAAGTACTTCCGTTATTGAGAACCGATAAGTATATACCTGGTCATCATCAGACCTTCAGAATGTATCATGTAGTAGCACCCGTACTCAATCAGATAAATGTTGAAAGCTAGGTCATCCTAAGTACTTCCGTTACTGAGAACCGATAAGTATATACCTGGTCATCATCAGACCTTCTGAATGTATCATGTAGTACTCAATCAGATAAATGTTGAAAGCTAGGTCATCCTAAGTACTTTCGTTACTGAGAACCGATAAGTATATACCTGGTCATCATCAGACCTTCAGAATGTATCATGTAGTAGCACCCGTACTCAATCAGATAAATGTTGAAAGCTTTCATCAGCATCCTAAGTACTTTCGTTACTGAGAACCGATAAGTTAAGAACCGACCGTCACGCGACATGCGACACACATACCAAAAAGTTTGAGACGATGTAATAAAAGTTTCACTTTAAAAAACCGGAGGAATGATTTGTTATTGTATCGTAGGTTTCAGTATAATAAATTCCTAAATAGAAGTAATTCAATATAAATTAACCTGTTTTTAAATTTTCTTCTGTAAGGGGTACAAAATAAATATGATAAGCATAATTTTCGCGTGCGAAGCTGCGGACAACACAGCTAGTTTTACATAAACTTTTCCATTCCTAGGTGTGCTGGAAGACATTTCTTTTAGAAATAAACACTGCCTACGTACAAAATTTCTCTTATAAGTTTTTGTAACCATTATTGTACGTGTAGGTACATAAACTATTCAATAAATAAATAGGTATACTTACTCATCTCTGATTCCTCTGAGCAGGCTGACGATCTGTCGTCGATTTTCTGAAAAAAAAGAGAGAACATGTTACTTACTTGCACTTAAGTCACCCATTTTTATACAAATAGAATCACAGCATTTTATATACTAGAAATTCAATTATATGATAGAAATTCAAGTTAGTCTTTTTACGTAAAGAGCCTACAGGACAGTGGACCAGCCACCTGAATTAAATGGTCACTTTCCCAAGTACATACATAAGTTTCACTATTATCTACTCTGTGGTTTCACCAAAGGCATCACCGACGCCAAGCCAGACAAAAAGCAAACAGGGGACCCACATTATTACTAGCTCTCTCCTCACTGCAACCGAAACAAATATTTGACTGTCTGTTTGAGGTGGACGATAGAGAGCCAGACAGGACAAATATCAAATATGCAATTTTATGCACGTATTAGTATATTATATACGAAACACTAACTAAAAAGTATATATGAGTATATATTTTTAAAAATGTGGCGAGAAGTTTCTTCCTTCATATCATTTGAATGATAAAGCACAATTTGGAAACAGAAATAGATGGAACAAATATTTAAATACGGAAGAATTGAAACACCGATAAGAAAAAACTAAAGTAATTGAGCGAAAAGAAGCGAGCTTAAAGTTTGTAATTAGTTTGAAATTTCAGATAATATAATGGTGAATGCAGTGATAAGAGCTTAAAACAAACACTACCTTCGTAATATGTACGTACTTACGTAGGCGGCGAGACAGGGCATTACTGAGGAGTATTACATACAATGAACCTTGCGAATTAGGATATTTATTTGAGATTTTTTTTCAAAATAATAAACAAAAAAGTACCAAAACCTTGCTAATGTTTAAGAATCATTCAATATTTATCTCTTATAAGGATGACCATCCTAGAATGATTTCTAATTACTTTGAAAATTCACATTTAATCGACACTTCAAAAATACCAAAACAATGTTATGAGGATTCTATTATATCGTGATGGCACATGGTTGCCTAGGCCATACCATTTCAGGTGATTTCTCATTATGGAAAAGAAACGGCAATAACGGAGTGCCGATTTACACATTCCACTGCAAAACAATGCAATACTTACACATCTTAGCAAATTACAGATGAACCGCCCTATAGCGCTGGCGGTATCACTGATCAGCTGCCGAAATCCTCGCCGCGGACGACTCTGCTTGCTCTCCGAGGATTCTACCAACCCGACGATTGGTTCATCCATGATGGCGTTTGCTTTTTATAGTTGTTAGTTGTTATAACTTTTCTTACATGTCACTTGGACACGCGATTTATAGGTACCTATGTAGATAAATTAAAAATTAAACGAATTTTTAAATGTTTCTTAATGACGTGAAAGATTCTCGTCAAGATGTCACTCTACACGAGACGTCATTGATCGAAGTTTCAAGTTTTGCTAAAAGTGGTCGCAATACTAGTAGATGAAAGCGTTTATAAAATTGTATACTAGAAACATAGTTTTACACGCGACCGAGTTTCACAGAACTCTGCGCTTGTAAGAAGTCTTGATATAAAATGAGAAGGGAACGCGGGCGGATTGTAAGCGCCGAAGCTGGCATCAAAAGAGGCATCTAAATACGCAAAGTGAAGGCGAAGGCGGGACAAAAACGTATTTATGCCTTGTGGCGTGCCAATTTGTGATTTCTATAACATAAGACGTGGCGTGCCACTTTATAATTTTTATAGAAATATATAAGTCGTCTGTATTAAATCATCAGACGTGTTTTTGAAGATAAGACGTCATAATTGGCATCTACTCCATTACTTTATTAATATAAATGGAAATAAAATATTTAGAAAGCAAATTGTTTCTCATAATATTACGCTTACGACAGGCTTAAATCGTTTCTTTTTGGATTATTTCATAGTTTAGTCAAAGGATAGTTAATATTAAGCGTTTATTGAGCAGTAATTGAACGGAAAAAGATATTATTTGTTCTGTTTTTTTCTTTTATTACGACTCAGTTGATAACTTTATGGCCGATACATGGTTGACATCCTACCGTAATGACGATTTGCGGTGCGGTGCGGCAGTTTCGTACTCGAATGACCGTAGGGTTGATACACACATGTCTGCTCGACACTTCGCCGACATTGCAGAACTAAACCAATTATTACAAATATTCGCTTGGAGGATATCGACATAAACCAGCAGATGATTGATCGCCATGTTGTAAGGACTAAGCCGAGCAGGATTTTCTCGATCATCCACTTATATTCGATTCAAATTAATCCACACATATTCGATTTTACTGTTTGTGCCTTTGGCTGTGCCGGTTTCTGTCAACCCGTATATAACACGACTTAATTTTCTGAGTGACTTAGTGAAATTCTCTTTTTGTCTCTTAATTCAAATGTTCGTGAAGGTTGGTTATGCTGCTGGACCTATTAAAATTATTCACCAATAAATAGAATTACTTTCTAAAGTATGTAATAATTAAAACAAAATGTTGCTTGCACCTGTTTTATGAAATTATTTAAACTATTATACACAGACTCTCAATACAGATAATTCATATATGGATAAATATACCATAGCACAGAACGAGTCATAAAATAACCCGCAGCCGATGATAAATTGCACTTGTCAATTAAATTCGCAAGTATAAATGGGTGATTTTTCAAAATAACTAATTATGCCAAAGCCAAAAAAATTACGTGCATAAGTGTATCAATGATACCTATATGAATAAAATATTTTGACTTTGACTTTGACTATGCATGTAATTCAATTTTCTGTATTGGAATATAATATGTAGATGCAATCACTCAAAATGTTTACTAAAAAGTTTTTTATGTGTTTACTTATAAGTAGTACTAAGTTAAATGATAAAATTCTGATGTTAAAATATTAAAAACTTAAAATAATACTCGGAAAGTCATTAACATCCCCTGTTATTAATTATTATGTTTCATTAATGACAATGGGAACTCAAAATACCGCATTAAAAATTGCTTTTTTACTCTCTATACGTAAGAAATGTCTTAATTGAATATTCATAAATGTTTTTCAAGCGCAAATTATCCGTAATACCATTACTTAACCATTGAAAACTTTGTCACAAGATTTTCATCATTAACATCCACGTTTTTTGTTTCGTGTTTGTTCAACGAAATTACTATTTAAAATTTTCAAACTCACTCAATGCAGTCCTCCGACCCGCTTCTCTCAGTTCCAATTAAATCATGGAGGAGTATGCATTGCGAATATGATAAAAGTACGTGAAAAGTAATGATAAATACACCTAAGTTTGTCATAAAATCTCGTCAGTAAACTACTGAATATATTTTTGTTAAAAAAAAAACATTCAACAATAAGTCCCCATGAAAATCGCCTAATGAATTGTATTATTGAGGTATGGTTTGTGCTGATGGCCGCTGAGGAGTTTTTCGGTTTAGAGCCAACCCTGAGCGCGGCAGTAAGATGAATGTGGATGAGGACGCCGCATACATATTTATAAAAAAAAATAACTCCAGCGAATGCAATGCGCCTAGTATCACGCATCTTCATCGTGTCGCTTTTTGGCTGTCGCATCGTAAAAATTTTACTCTCATTTTTTTTCAAACGCCCCATAAGAAGTATATAACTTCAACATAGACACGCTAGTTTTCGTAAATTCTAATGAATACTTCATTTGACTATCCAACTACGCCTTGTGAGCTAAACAGGTGAATTGTGCGGGAAACAACTGCTTTTAAATGGCTCAGAACCAGCACACTAGACGCATTGATATCAGCAAAGAAAGAATTAAGTACTACAAATTAAACCTCTTAATTTGCATAAACTATGTTGCCTTAAAAAAACTTAATAAAATCAGATCCAGTTGATCTGACGACATAATTTGAAAACATAAAATCCTAGCGAACTCTCTAGTGTGTAAAGAACATGATGTAAATATCCAGCGTTACTAACAAAATGCAATTTGCAATGCCGTTTTCAAAATAATGATGACGTAGAGCCAAACGTGACGAGCAAACTTTACTGGAGAGGAATTATACCCTCGAGATAACAACCACAACGCGGAGAATATGTTTGTAATTTTGCGTGTAAGTATTATTAAATATTCAAGTCGAATTCACTTCTGATGTTTACGATTTTGGTATTTTTGCCCCTACATTGTGTGGAATAAAACGTAACTACCTACGTACGAATTTGCGAATCTGGCGTTTTATGTTTCTGACATGTGCGCCCAAATAATAACGAACAATCTACACTATAATGATGAAACTCAACCAGGTTTGTTTGTCTGTCCGGGCATCACATGAAAACTATTGAACGGATTTCGATGAAAATTGGTGAAGTTTTTACTAATACTCCGGGCTATATTTTAGGATACTTTTTATCCCGGAAAATTAAAAGATTTCCCTGGGAAACGCGATGAAAGTTTGTATGGAAATTTTTTAAAACAATTCAAATTTGCAACAAATGTTCCTTGCAAGAAAAAGAAAAAAATACAAATTGATGAGAATATTGTTTTTTTTAAAAAAAGCCGCTCCTAGAAGAATCGTTTGTGATTGTGTCGAGGGTTTCAGTATACATATAAATTACTAAATATAAGTACTTCAATATAAATTCACCATTTTTAAAATTTTCTTCTGGAGGTACAAATAAGGTAAAACATAATTTTCGTATGATAAACTGCGGGCAACAGTTAGTTTAAAAATAAAACAAATTAATCTATTGAAATTAAACGAGTGAATAGTTTGTGTTGGAGAATGGAGAACATAATATGCTAGTGATATTATCACTAGCTCCTAGGTGAAGATGACTCGGATACTCTATAATAGCATGAGAAGATCACGAAAATTGTCATTTTAAGTGTTTAGTAAACAAGACATGAGTTGCACGCAAACAATGTAACCGAAACAGTCATGTCGGTTAACCTTAACGTAAATGTTTATGTTTCTAAGCGATAATTCAAACGTAACGCGATACGTACCTATTTATCGAGATTTATCCGGTAATATTTATAGTTATACGAATTTATCGCCTCGATGCCGACTGCTGCATCGCGGTCAAGCGCAACATAATTATGGAGATAAATATATTATTGAAAGTACTTCAACCGTTGGTTTGCTTAACTGTATTTGTTGGAAGTCTACTGCAAGCTGTAGGGGGCTTCCTTTTAAGTCCTTATGTACTTGTCCTCCGGTCTCATGATTGGGAGTTAAAGCGTAGGTACTTTCTTTCGTCATAAGCTTGAAGACCACTTCGCTATAATTGCTATTATATTACCTTCTTTCTAATTTTATAACATTCTGTATATTAACTACATTCATTCACTAGCACTCGTACACCACTACTTTGTCTCTTTATTAAAGTGTCCTCTTCCCTAAGGTTGCCTGGAAGAAATCGCTTCTTAAGCGATAAGGCCGCCTGTTGTACCATTATATCTATTAATAGTATAAGATGTTACTGTATATTGGTGTACAATAAAGAGTTGTTGTTGTTGTTGTTGTTGTTGTTGGGATGGGCTATGCTTATCCCGCCACAGGCCTCCCTCATAATTGAATATATTATTTTCTTTCAAAGCACAGAAGCAGATCAGCCTATCTAAATTATATACAGGACACAATTACATCGTTTCTGTTATGTGTAGTTCATGATAATTCCAAAAATCACTGAACTTTCGGGACCATTTATACGAAAATTTCGCGGAAAACGTAATTGAAACGGAACACTGGATTGCTTACAGTAACCTTAGCAAAACAATCGGGAAACATTATCGGTTTCGTTGTTTATTTACCAATTGCTTATCGACCATGTTGCTTTCTGATTGGAAAATATTATTTATTACCGCACAAAAATAATCAACAAAATAATTAACTTTTAAGTCAAGCCGCCAAGCGTTAGCAAAATTGTTTGCATCAAGATCGATACTGCATTCTTTAAAACAACGGAACTATGCAAAAATCGAAGTGAAACAACAAACTTAAAAGTGAAAACATCGTCCTTGTTACAAAGTTTCAAGTTCATGACGAACATGCGCTTCTTCCTATCTACTAAGTGGCAAACAATAACATAAGCTAAAGTGATAATATAAAAATATAGATTCCTTGGCTTGTGAAGTTATGCGTTATGACACAATAGATATATTGTTGGGGTAGATCAACCGTTGCAGTTACCGTGTATGGCAAAGTTATGTTGTCATCACGGCGCGGCGGCGTCGTGTAAGCTAATTAATGATAGGGTACATACGTTTATCATACACACTGCTATTGTTTGGATAGTAGTGTATCGCATAAATATTGTAACTAATTTTTAATTTACTCCTTAAACAGTCATTGAAAATCTCATTTCCACTCTTTCAATTAAAATTTGTTTACCTTTTTATGTAAATAGTGTAAGTAGTAAGTAAGTGGCTATCGCTGCCATGGACATCAGTGACACCAAAGGCTGATGCATCACTGATGCGTTGCCGGCCAAGAAATAATAAAAAAAGAAAGAAATGGCTCTTAATCCCCAGCCCGGAACACGAGTAGTTTAGTTGCCGTCTCAAGCTAGAGGATGACAACTGTCCAGGCGGATCCCACGGAGAAACTATAATAGTTATTATAATATAAATGAACTTTTAAAATCAATATTACAAATAATTATAGTCCCCCCGAGATTTAGTCGCCTCTTACGACACCCAGCATGGGATTAGAGTTAGTATTCTAAGCATTCCCAATACGGCTGAAATATCTACATAATAATTATAACCTACCTATTACATGTTATGTATAAAAGTTGAAAATAATAGCGATACTGTACCAAGAAATATATGTCAATCAACCGTAGCTAATGAAGTCTTGCCTTATGCAAAAAATAATACCGTGTCCGTTAAACCCATAAGTAACTTTAACTTTGATACAAGGGCACTTCAGTAAATATCAGCAATCAATACCGTTGAATCGGTGTGAGGTCGACCAACATTAGATTGAGGCAGGTCAGTGTTAGTAGAACAACCCAATCGGCTGTCCGTGTATTTATTGCCGCGATCAGAAAGACACTGACATAAGAACACTTCAACTTGTGCTCAAAAGTATATTTTATTTCAACTTC
This sequence comes from Thymelicus lineola, assembly GCA_963932265.1. Classification (NCBI taxonomy): domain Eukaryota; kingdom Metazoa; phylum Arthropoda; class Insecta; order Lepidoptera; family Hesperiidae; genus Thymelicus; species Thymelicus lineola. The sequence continues at coordinate 21,798,379 of OZ010680.1, forward strand.
TATTCTACTCCCTCTATTTCCTGAGGGTAAGACTATGGTAAGACAATTGCGAAGCGATTTTGTTATTGTAAACAACTATAGATAAATTACAAAACAACTATAGAGACAGTACAAGAGAAGAGTATGGAGTGAATTACAATTCGAATAATTATTCGAAAAGATTATAACTTAATTGTATCTTGATAACGGCTATGACTATGATAACGGCTGGAGAGTGTTGGCCTGAAAGCAAGCAGAACCGAAACCACTTATAATATGTTCTGTGACTTCGGTGGTCTCTCCAGTCCTGTACCTATCTCTCAACGGAATGTCCTTACCAGTCTACTGTGATTTTCGGTACCTGGGCTCAATCATTCAAAAGAATGGTGACATTGACCTGAGTGTTACACATCGGATCCATGCAGGTTGGATCAAATGGCGACAGGTCAAAGGAACTATTTGCGATCCACGGATGCCCCATTAAAGGGTAAACTCTATAAATCCGTCATAAGACCTGTCGTAATGTATGGACCAGAATGTTGGGCTACAAAGAAGACTGATGAGAGACGATTGCATGTCACAGAGATGCGAACCAGCGCGCAATAATACGATGGTCAAAACACGGAAAAAAACGTAAGGATTCAATACTAATCATGATCCCGAATTCAACCGAGGAGACAAAAATGACAATAACAATCGTCAGTGATAATAATAATAATAATAATAATTTCTTTATTTTTAAACATATGTAGGTACATGACATTTATGAATCCTCTGGTCCTTGAGGTAGTCGTAACTGTGTTTCAAGGACCAGTGTCTTCTCCCATTTATGGCATCTATCGTTTAATCCAAAACATAATACAAAATGCATAATACAAAGTGCATAATACTAAGTGTAAATAAAAGATAAAGACAAAGTGTGTGTGTGTGTGTGTGTGTGTGTGTGTGTGTGTGTGTTTGTGTGTGTGTGTTTGTGTGTGTGCGTTTGTGTGTGTGTGTATGTGTGTGTGTGCGTGCGTGCGTGCGTGCGTGTGTGTGTGTGTGAGTGTGTGTCTATGTATGATTACATACTGTTTAATATATTCTCCACATCATCATAATCTAGATTGCTAAGCCAGGTATGTATGGTATCTTTTAATTTTTTATTACAATACGTTTTTATTTTACTGTTTTTGTTTATTTTAATGAGCTTATTGTAAAGTAGAGGTGCAACTACATCAAAGTGTTTCCGAGCTAATTTGCAGTGCGCGCGTGGAACTGGGCAGCGATCTACACGTTTGCTTGATGTCGGAAGATTGGGGACTATTTTGCTGTGGTATCGAATAAGAGCTTTTGTAATGAACATTTTTCTTACCGAAAGTACTTTTGCTCTCTCATATACATCTGAAGTAGGGTTTCTATGCGGTAGGTATAACAGTACTTTAAGTACAGCTCTCTGTGCCCTTTCGACATCTATGAGGTGTGTTTTAGCAGCGTTACCCCACACGCAAATGCAATAGTTGATAATACACTCACACAAGGCTTTGTATGTTTGTATTAGCAACTTACTGTTTGCAACTGTGCGTAGATTTTTAAATATATATATGAGTTTTCGGACTCTTGTGGAGAGATTACTGATATGACTCTTCCAATTTAAATTCGAATCCACTGTTACACCTAGGTACTTTAAACTGTCAGTACGAGTTAGTTGTTCACAATTACATGACGTGTTAGCACTATCCTTTTGTCGATTACAGGGATAAGTATGGATGGTCAAGCGGAAGTCAGCGTCTGGATAAGCTGCAGATGTTTTACTAAAACAAATATATTTAGTTTTGCTAACATTAATAGACAAAAGACTATCTTCCAGCCATGCAGTTATTTTTGATAGCCCATACTCAGCCAAATCCGCAGTAGATTGCCATGTCTTATGGTGGAAAAGGAGAACAGTGTCATCGGCAAACATCAATAGGTCCATTCCGGAAACTGAAATTTTACTGAGCTCATTGACATATATGAGAAATAGCGATGGACTTAACGACGTACCTTGAGGCAATCCAAAATTACTGTAACCAGGGTTACTCTCATGCTCACCGACCCTAATCCTCTGTTCTCGATTGCTCAAATAGCTTGTGAACCAATCTAAAGCAACGCCCCTAATGCCATTGTTTTCTAGCCTTGCTAATAGGATTGGAATAGACACAGTATCAAAGGCTTTTTGCAGGTCTAGGAATACCCCTATACATCGTTCACCTTGGTCTAGGTAGTCCTTGATTGCGCCTGTAAGTCGGAGTACCGCGTCCTCCGTAGATGTTTTACTCCTAAAGCCAAACTGATTATTACTGAATAAACAATTTTTTTCAATCAATCAATCAATCAATCAATCAATCATTTAATCGTTGGATAAGGTAATTACAAGGATGTACAATATAGGTCTGCCTGCTTATCCTACCACATAGTGGTGTACAAATATATAAATTAGATTTACATGGTATTATTACATAGTTTAAATTTAAATTATAATAAAATTATGATTATTATTAAATTATTATTTTTACATAATGCATCATGTCAAACAATTAAAATTAATATATAATACCAAAATTTAAGTTTCATTATTTTTATTATTTACTAAAATTAACACTGTGCAAATAAGATTTATTTCTATGAAATGTCACTATCATTTATGTATTCATTAATACTGTAATAGCATTTTTTTACAAGAAGATCGGTAAGTTTTTTCCTGAACACTTTTGTATCCGAGATAGTGCGAATGTCTTTTGGTATTTTATTGTAGATTATAGATGTGTAACAGAACACACTCTGATTAAATTTGTGCGTATTTCTGGGGACAGCTCGTAGTCTATTTTGTTGGCGTAACCTATTGGAGAATGTAAATAGTTCAGGATGTCGTTTTATAAACATCGCACACTCTAGTACGTATATAGACGGTACAGTTAGAATTTTTAATTTTACAAAATGTGGCTTACAAGTTTCACTGTGCTTTAAATTACATATTCCTCTAATACATTTCTTTTGTGCTTTCATTACATTATTTTTATTTGTGGAGTTACCCCAAAATATGATACCAAATCTGAGAATGCTTGCTACATATCCATGGTATGCTGTCATTACAGTGTTACGATTTGCAATCTTTCCTAATTTTCTTAGTACAAACGAGAACTTACTTATTCGTTGACAGACTTGAGTGATGTGTTCTTTCCAGTTAAATTGTCTATCAATGTGGAGTCCCAAAAATTTTATGGTTTCAACTTCTTCAATTGAAGTACTTAGGTAGTTAATATTTAGTTTGTTACTTATGTCAGATTTCCATTTAAAGTTCATAATTTTTGTCTTATTTAGATTTATTGTCAAATTGTGTGTATCAAACCATTGTATTACAGATGTCAAAGTGTTATTTATTTCGATTTCTAAGTCATTAAGATTATTACCAATAAATAATATTGTGATGTCGTCAGCAAATAATGTCATTTGATGCGTGGTTATTTTTGTAATGTCATTTATATAAAGTAAAAATAATAAAGGTGCCAATACACTGCCTTGTGGTACGCCATAAGATACTCTCCTCCAGTTGGATTTGTAATTTTTTTGTACTTTATTTTTGGGGCATATTTTGGTAATTTCCGTCATTTGCATTCTATTTTTAAAGTATGACTTAAATAAATCATGGACATTTCCCCTTATACCATAATTGTACATTTTGTTAAGTAATATGTTCTGGTCGACATGATCAAATGCCTTGGATATATCCATATAGAGAGCTATAACTGAGAGTTTACGATCTAGGGATTCCATACAGGTCTGAAGAGATGTGTAGATTGCTTTATCTATTGATTTATTTTTCCTGAATCCAAATTGTTCAGGAGTGAATATATTATTTATCTCTAGAAAATTATATAAGGGAGTATAGATGATCTTTTCTAGAATTTTTGAAAATACAGATAGCAGGGCTATTGGTCTGTAATTACATAAATCAGTCGATTCCCCTTTCTTGTATAGTGGTTTGATAACTGTTTTTTTTAGTTCATGAGGAAATACTCCATTTTCTATGCATAGATTGAATATGTAGCTTAATATTGGTGATATAATATGTGCGCTTTCTTTTATTACCTTTGTTGATAAGCCGTCGTGGCCTACACTGTGGGTGTTTTTTAGTGTTTTTATGACTTTATATACATCTGTAGGGGTAACTGGGGGCATGAATATGGAGTTCAGTGTAGTGAACTTATGTTTATCTACAGGGTGATTGTTGCGGTCTTTTCTTATGGAGTCAATGAAGAAGTTATTGAATGAAGTTGCTATTTCGATTGGGTTAGATATTATTTTCCCTTTAGCCTTTAAGATAGTAACGCCTATTTTGGGATCCATCGCTTTAACATTATTTATTAATTTCCAGGCAGCTTTAGATTTATTTGCAGCAGTAGAAATATAATAGTCATTTTGTGATCTTTTTGTCAATCTTATAATTTTTTTAAAGCGATTTGAATATGACTTATACGTATTTCTATTTCCATCATTTGGATGATGCCTATATTTCCATAACAACATGCGTTTACGCTTACTGCATATCTTAATACCATGCGATATCCATTTGGGCTTTATTTTTATGAATTTTTTATGTTTCTGGGTAGGAAAACAGAGGTCATATAGGAGCTTATATAGTTTGTGGAATCTACTAAATGCTATGTTAGGATCCTTTGTCATAAATACTTCCTCAAAAGATAACTGCTTCAAGTAGTTTACAAATTTTGTTAAGTTTTCTGGTGAGTAATCACGTCTTGTTATGTACCAATATTTAATACGGTAGCTTTTCTTTACAGGACACCTTAGTATTTGAGCCGTATGATCCGATAGTGCTAATTCTTTTATCTCACTCTTACACCCTCTAATATTATGACATATATTGTCGATGCAAGTTCCGCTTGCAGTACGAGTTGGAGTTTGGAATTCATACTTTAAATTGTGACTTAACAACACGTTTTTTAGTTCATCAGTATATTTGTTGCCTGTTGTTATTATATCAATGTTGAAATCTCCACATAAAATAAGTTTATTTTTACCTTGGGAAAGTTGAGATAAAATTTGATTCAGTCTATCAAAAAATATTTCTAGAGTGAAGGTGTTTATTTTTGGTGCTCGATATACACAAACCACATATAATTGCTGGTCTGTTAATTCAATTGCAGAAAATTCAGCGATACCTATACATGACATATTATTTATAACTTTTAATTCTTTATAGTGCAGTTCTTGACTGACCAGTATGCAGGATCCGCCGTGTCGGCTTTTCCTCATACAATATGAAGCTAGAGAGTAGTTAGGAATGGTAAGACAATTCATCTCCTTCAATCATATTGTGCTCTGTTACACATATAATGTCAATATGTTTGCCAGTTTTGGCTAATTCATTAATACAAACTGTTAATAAATCTGATTTGCTTAGAAGTCCATTAATGTTTTGGTGAAGGATATATAAGTGTTTAATCACGAAATAAATCATTGCTATGACTAATGTCATCAGGTGAGTTATTGGTATTATTATTAGAGTCACAGTTACATTTCGTTTGAGTGTTCTTAATGCTATTACAAAGATCACAGCTGCTATAGTTAGTCAGGTCTATTACAGTTTGAGTACCGATATCATATTTTTTACATTTTTCTTGATCTTTTATACATGACTGCTGATATTGTTTTATATTTTTCTTGTAGTTAATACGTAGGATTTCTCTCAATAAATATCTAGCTACATATAATGCAAACATATTTTTTTGTGGCATATATCTACTAAAGTCGAAATCTGTATATGTCGCGTTATCATAATTATTACAGGTAAACTTTATATGGTAATTTAATTTTTTCACATTAAGGTAACTATTGCTTGCAACTTCTCCCACGATAACGTTTGTGTTACAGACGCGGGATAACCATAGATTTATGTTTTTTTTAAAGCTAAATGGGTTTTTATCATTGCTCCCGGCCATTAGTATAACAAAGTCATTTTTTGATAATCTAGCTATCTCTGTATCCATTGACATAATAACTTCTTCCATTGAGGCGTTAGGTTTGGTGAAACTGGTAACTGAGTATTCTTTTCCTAGAAGTTCATGTAGTTTCTCTCTAAGTCCGCGTGCCTGATTATCTCCTATGATTATAACTTGATGTTTCTTCATTGTGTAGTGTGTTTTATTGCAATAGTTTTTTGAGGGACTGGCAATCTTTGGGTCTTTTTCAGTATTATAGATGGATTCGTCATTGATATTTCTTGTTTTAGTATTGCTTGCAAGTGTGTCTGCACCGTTGCAGTGTTGTATTTGCCTGCTTACAGTATTATTGAGGTCTACAGTATTTGGCGGGCTGCGATTATTCATGTTTGTACTTTTCGCTAATTGTATAGGAGACATTCTTGAGACTGCTATTTTCATATTTATTAAATTTCTGCCTACGCTGGGTGTTAAATTGAGGTGATGTTTTGTAGGTGTGCATTCGCGAGAGATCCTTTTTAACGTATCTATTTGTTTCGTTTGTTCTTGTAGTGTTCGTTTGAGTTGATTGTTTTCGCATATAAGAGTGTCTATTTCATAGTCTGCGCTCTCAAGTTTTTGTTTAACATTTTTTAGTTCATTTTTAATCTCTGATAAATATGCGTGATCCAATGCTTGTGTTGTACTATGTAGGCTTATTGAAGAAGTATCTAGCAGGGTTGAGTTTAATATATTAAGTTCTTTGTCTAATGTCGAAATATTTATATCCGACTGACATCGCTGCATCCTCTTTCGAATTGTAATGTTATCCATATTTATTTAGAAAATTAAAATTATGGAAAAAATTTTAGCTGTTGCTGAGATTCGATCTTCCGACCCTTGTATCGCTAACTATGACTGGGATAAGACACTCTAACCATTAGACCACGAGTCATATATCTTCCGTTGTGAAATTATTCTATTGTTTAAAATTTCTTGACCAGTAGTACATTTATAATTATTCTTAATGTGGGTGTCTTAAAAGTTAAAACTTTCATTCTACCACGGCTATTTTGTTATTATTCACTTGGTGTCTTTTATTTATTTGAGTTTTAAGAGTTTACTACACTTTTAATCACTTTTATCACATTTAATTTGAATATGTTTGAGTTATTAGTATAATTGTGTGTTGTTGTGATGTTTAGTATGTAAGGTCGATGTAACACTGTTTATTATGGTAAAATTCACTTTATAACGTAGTTACGTTTTCTTGGAGCCTGATAACATTTGTCACTAATAATTACACTTTTATACACTCACTGCACAGAACAATATGTTATTTTATATGTGTTATGTATTTTAAAATGAATAATTACGTCCAAGCTGATGATACCCGTGACCGTGGCGCCACCGTTTTTTCAAGAAAATTATGTAGTCTTTTATTTGCGAGTTTTTCAATTATTTTAGAGAGAGTGTTGAGCAATGAGATTGGACGATAATTTGTGGGATTACATTTGTCACCACTTTTGTATATTGGACAAACCGTTGCTTTTTTGCAAATGTCAGGGAAAGTACCCTGCTCAAAGCTTAGGTTGCACAGGTACGCTATCGGTTTTGTGATATAGGGAATGATCTGTTTAAGAGTAGCAGCTGTTATATTATCCCAGCCTGGTGCACTAGATGTTCGCAACGAACTTATGAGAGATTTTACCTCAAGGTCGTCAGTTAGGAATAGAGAAAGTGACTGAAGCGGAGGATCTGGTACTTTAGCTCTTTGAGCAAGATCTTTTTCAGTTACATTTAATCTACTGAGGATAATGTCTGCCAGTTTTTGGCCCACTGATATAAAAAAGTTGTTCACGTCATTAAGTGATTCTTTTGGATTGGAGAGAATACTCAATAGCTCATTTGATGATTGTTTATTTTCATTATAGTTACATACTTCTTTTATAATTTTCCACGTTTCTTTCATATTACCATTGTTTTTTTCTAACTTTGCTTTATAGTATTGTGATTTTAGGGTTTTAATGATTTTATTGCATATATTTCTGTATTGTATATATTCTTTCTTTCTATCCATATTATCCGGTTGCTTCTTCATCTTTTTAAACAACTTATCTCTTTTTCTTATAGAATTAACAACTCCTATAGTTATCCAGGGTTTTAGTGGTCTTTTCTTTTTCTGCACTTTAGTTACGGTTGTATTGTTTCTGATATGTGTAAGAAGCCGGTTTGTGAATAGTTGTGTAGCATTGTTAATATTATTCGATTGCAATACGTCTGACCAAGTCTCAATACATAGTTGTTTTTTAAGGTTATCCAAGTCGATTCTAATTTTATTAAATGAAGAAAAGATTTTGGAAATTTTTGTTTTATAAATATAAAGCATTATTGGGGAATGATCTGTTAATGTTTGTTCAAAAACTAAAGTTTTCCATGCATGACAGCTTTTGACCATAAAATGGTCTATGCATGTGCTTATTCTCGTAGGTACATTAATGCCTTGAATAAAACCGTACATAGCCATGAGATCGAGGTAGGGCCCAGCATGAGTGAAATTGTGATTACCTGGTAATATATCTATGTTGATATCGCCTGTAAATATCACATTTGGTGTTCTGATGTTTTGTAGGACCAGTTCTAGTGAGTTCAAGTAATTGATTGGATTTCGAAAACAAGGTGGTCTGTACGAACAGATTATGGAAAACTGATTACCTATGGTAATTAATAGACAATTACCTTCAACAATAGGGGGTTCTGTGATTGTAGCTGTAATTTTTTCATGTATGTAGGCAACCACACCATCGTTCTGATTTAGTTTATTTTTTGTGCATGATAATAAATAATGGTCTAGCAACGGGGGCGGGTTGTTTTCATTTATCCAGCATTCCGTCAGGACAATGATATCTATTTCCACGTCAATACTTTCTATTAAAGCCAAAAATGTATCAAAATTGCGATTTATGCTACGTATATTGACACAGATTATGCATAATGATTGGTCATGTATCTCATGAGTTAAATTTAACATATTTTTACATAATATTGGATCTTGAACTAATAAGCATTCCGCATTTCCAGCACTGTCTACTTCGGAAAATAAATAGTCATTTAATGTAATGTTTTTTGAATCATCCATATTTGAAAATAGCAGAAGTAATCGGGTGTACTATATTATATGCAATGTTAAAAAATTTATCACTGTATATATTTTCAATACTATAATTGTATGGGTATGTATGTTCTAAGTTTGAATACGTATTCGATAAGGGGAAATATGTTAACATTGTTTGTAAAGAATATACTAATTTTGTATGTAGTTTATGTGATGTATGTAAGTGTAGAATCAGAAATGTATGTGATTTTTGTGTGTATGGTGTGTTTTTAGTGTGTAGGATATTGTGTGTTGTAAATATATGATCAACAAGTTTAATATTAAATATTTTTGAAAAGTTATTACTAATTCTAATGCTATGAGACATATTGGATAAGTAACAATAGCGGTAATAAAAAATTAACAGCTGGACAATATTGGTAAACAAGATTATTACTAGTCATTTATTCTTAATATCTGCTAGGTCGCTCTCCTTAGTAACCTTTATGAGTTGGTCTCCATCAGTTCTTCTGAGATATATTATTCCTCTCGTCGTCCAGCAGTATTTGAAATTATTTTCTTTGGCAAATTCCCTCGCTAAATAGAACAGTTTTTTTGTCTGTATGGTGAGGCACTCTGATATGAATATTGGCTTAGACGGGCCTTCAAATTTCAAATTGGATGTACTAAATTTGGTAGTGGCATATTTTTTATTATAGGACTTAAGGGAAGTGATAATTTTTTCTTTCATAAATACTGTGGAGAGCTGTGCAACTATCGGTTGGTTGCTATTATTTTTTGTGTTCACTCGAAAGACATCACGGACTTCGGTTGGCTGAATCTGAATATTAAGTGCATCGCCAATTTGTTTGACAACATTTAGAAGACCGTCTTTTGTTTCCCCGTTCTTTTTGGGGATATTACGAATCTCTATACTCGAACTCTGCAAGCGCCTTTCCATGAACTCCAGTCTAGATTCGAGGGATTTGATATACGTATCATCTGCCGCGGATTTTTGTTCTAGTTTATTTATTTTAATAATTAAGTCTTCATATTTTTGTGCCAAAAAGTCAATGGACATTGAGATGTTAGTATTTTGCTCTGTATGAACATTAATACCACTCTGGACTTTACTCATAAGTGCAGCAAATTTATCGTCTTGCTCCTTCTTAAGGTCCGCAAACATCATCAACATTTCTTCCCTAGTAAGCTCATCTCGTTTTCGTTTCCGTATGGTTATATTTGGATCACTCATGGCCAGCTCGCGTTGTGCACGAGGTTCAGTAATCAATGATTTAGGCGGTGATAAATAGTATATAATAAATAAACATTATATAATAAATAATAAACGCTTCAGACTCATAGCCCCACACTATGATTCCCTGTGTCATGGACAACACAGAGAGACAAGAACACTCACATCCAGACCGAGAAGAGAAATAAATTCAAAGTCATCATTCAAACCGCCACGCTGGGAATCGCACACAAGACCCTTGGCGCGGCGATCCGACACGGTAACCATCGCGCCACACAGATCGTCAATGATTCCTCCAGCAATCCTCACTGTAGCAGAGATGGAGTATGCTTTAGTCCTTCTCAGCTGCGAGTTAAGACATTCGTGCCCGGTAGTAGGCCACTGTTTAAAATGAAGTCAAAATGATCTATAACAAACGATAATCCTGTAGCAAGTACGCGATAGCTACGAGCCACCTACGAGGCTACCGCGACGCCGCGCGCCGCGCCGCACCGCGGCGCCTTCGCCACCGCGCCACACAAAGAAATGGTTAAGGTAGGTCGTGATACTCGTGATACAACGAAACCAAAATATAAGATTAGCATCTCTACTCATTCAAAATTCGAACTTAATTAACCGATTCGTTTGCTGATGGCACTACAGGCGTGTCATCAATTTTTTTTAACTTATGGCATATGACACGATGTGTGTCATTTTTTCATCGATTGTAACACCCTCAAATTAAGTTTTAGAAGGGTCTGTCTAGAACAAAACTATCAAGATTTTCCACGTAGACCAAGCCTATTATCTTAGTCATAGAAAATTTGTTCAAAGCCACGGCGAAAAGTTTTCGAAAATAGGCCCCGCAATTCGTTGCATATTGGTCAAGTAAATAATGCGACACAGTAAGAATTTTTGCATTTAAATATTAAATTTGCTGCAAGTTGGTAGATGATGGTACAGCTACTTTACTGTTCGATAAACTTGTTTAACCGATAACGTTGAAAATATACAACCTGTGTATCACAAATAGCGCTTCCAGAAAATTTGCAACTGTAATTTACATAGAAAATTAAGGAAACCATTCCATTAGATTCTATTTTGTAGCCATAAGCTTTTTAATATTACCTACTCTTAAGTCATTATCTACTGAGGCTTTGCGTATGTTTAAAGCCTTTATTTTACGTATATAGGTTTTATACATTTACATATTTTTAACCCTCGAAGCAAAAAGAGGGGTGTTATTAGTTTGAAGTGTCTGTTAAAAAACAAAACTGTCAGGGGTATTTTAAATTTTAAATTTTTTTAACAAGTAATCATGACAACTAAATCAATTTTGCTAAATCACGATTATCTTTCATTTCTGAAGCTGCAAATAAAAAATGTACGATAAAAAGTAAAAGATCTACTTCCCTGTTTTAAGTTCATGCATCTCGTTCGGTATGTACGTTCGCGCGTTCCCGACGGTCCTAGATAGCTTCAGGAGGCTATTATAAATAAAATTTTGGTAGTTGAAATACCTAATTCCAACAATCTCATCAGTATTTCATTAGTTAGCTACCAGATAAAAAACCAAATTTTAGAAATGTAATACTCGTATAGATACTATATCAATCTAACAGTATAAGTACAGTACCGGCAAGTTATAGGAAGTAGGTACACTAACTTGCGTATGACTTAAGGAGGATAATTTGATTATACAAATATAAAATAGCCTATAAGTACGTGAAAACTATCCAAGACAAATGTAGAACTTGTTACATGATGTTACATGTTCTTGTGACTAAAATTTTAGGATTTTCTACACACTTGGCAGTCTTGGCACCCATTTAGATCACAATTCTTTTTTTTTTGGCTCTTTGCTGAACTTGGCTATCATTTCACATGTATGTTTTTATGAGATTGTATTTATGTAACTAAATCCTGTGCACCCAAAACATTTTTAACTATTTGTATTGCTTGGCTTTGAGGTATTTTTAGTCCTAATAACTATAAGAGCTAACGAAGGTCATATGTCTCTATTAGATTGTAAATAAAGTAATTGTTTCATAGAGATCATCGGATATCTCAAATCATACTTCGTAACCATGTGCCGTGTGCCGAATGGAATGAAAGGAATCAAAATTACTATGTATATTCATGACGTATTTAGATACCTATCCAAAAAAAAATTACCAAACAAATCAATCTGTGGTAATAATAAAAAGTTTTTGTTTTATGTGACTATTTAATTATTTTTTTACTTTCATGCCTTCATATGCCATTTAATTTACATACCGAAATAAAAGTTATCTAACATGAAATAATTAATTAATAAGTTAGTTTTCTTATACAGTGTGTCCAGCGACCAACTAGCGATATTTTAAGGGTATGATATATACCTAATTTTAAAGTCAAAGTCAAAATATTTTATTCATATAGTTCTCATTGATACACTTATGCACGTCATTTTTTGGCTTTTCGGAAAGGTGCTTTGTCGTGGAGGAGAAGAAATTTATCGACAAAAATACCCCTCTATGGGGGTCTAGCCCTCTTCATTTGGAATGGCCGCCATTTTAATTTTTAAATACCACGATTTCTCTGGAATTAAAGGTCCCATAGATATTATTATGAAAAAAAAATTGAAAGGTAATAATACCATCTATTCATTACAAAAAAGATTGGATAAAGTTCCAAGTTACAAATGTCATTAAAAAATTACGATACTCAATATAGTCAAAATTTTCAATAGTTTTTTTTTATTTTTTCTAACATATGTAAACTAGCACATCCTTTTTAGTACATGCATTGATTAACAAGGATATTGTGTACAAAACGACATCAAAATCATTGCCATACTTCTTGCGTCCAGCTACATGCTAAATTGAAAAAAAAAGATGGCCAAAAAAATCAAAAAGGTGTTTTTGTCGATAAAATTTGGTATATTTGATGGCCTTAAATTATCACTAGTTGTTCGCTTATATACACTTGTATACAATGTAGTTATATGTTTCTTATTAAAAATATTAATAATTTTTTGAATATTAAAAATATGTAATACCTTGTTATTTTATATTGTATGTAACATAAAAAATGGTAGTGTTTTTTTTTAATATTTTTGGACACCTCCCTTTAACTCAACTGTAAATACCTGTTGCATTCCTCGAGAGCCTCGTGTATCAGTTTACAAACAAAATAATTTAATTGGATTTTCTTTCACGGTTCTAATTCTACACCAATTTGTAACTTTAAAAAATGCTGTAATTTAATAATAACAACGTTATTAAAATAATTTCTGGATGGATCAGATAACCTTACATTTTATCTCCCTTCGTCTACAGAATACTAAAGCTAAGAAAAAAATACGCTTTTAAAATGTCGCAACAGATAATTCATACCTTAAATATGAAATTATCAATTTTTTTTTACTTAAAATAAGTAATGCATGACCAAAATCCCACCTGATGGTAAGATTTATTAAAGAACAAATAATATCGGACAATTAGATATAAAGAGCAATTTATAGTATTGCATCCAAAAGAAACGATAAGCACAGAGTATCGTACTTAGTACTTGTTAGGAAAAGTTCAAACTTCGTGTTGTAACGCGCAACAGTTGGTTATCGCACTAGCTGTGGACACACCCACACCGCGACACGGAACGTCTCCGACTGACGAGTGACAACTGCCGGGATGCTACGGGGTCCAATGAGGGTCGAAGCAAGGGGGCGAAGGTAGCGCGCCCCGCGACGCTTTTAGGCCAGCGCGCTAGCCGCCAACCGCTCCAGCCTTTACTACCCCTTTATTAACTTAAAAGCGCAAATTATCGTATAAAAATTTTCGGCGGTAGCTGTATAAAAGTTAACATTGTGCTCTCAGAAATAATTGAAGTAAGTAAATATTATTATTATCACATTTAATTGTGCAATTTTAGTGTTATTATACAGTGAATAGTACGACTACAACTACAATGTTATCTTCTCTTGGCGTAATTATTATGACTAAAATGTCATAAATTAATATATTTTAATTTCGCGTTACTTGCAAAAATATACGTGATTTACTTGAAAATAAAGTGAAAAATGTTTTTAGCGCTACTTTCTGACAGAATAATAACAATTTGTAGCATATTTTCAATGTTGTCAAATGTCCTATTGTTCATTAAAACCATTATTACTATTATTATTTCTCTATGGGGTTCGCTTGTATATATCCACGATCTTGTGAGTCAGCCGTCAAACGACTCGTCGTGTTCCGGCTGGGGGCTTTAAGAGCCAGTTCTTTTTCTTCTATCTTTCTTGGTGGCAATGCATCAGAGATTCCTTTAATGTTGCTAATGTCCACGAGCGACGATAGCCACTTACCACCAGGTGGATCATCTGCACGGTTGCCGTCTATTTAGAAGGATGTGAAGAAGTTTTGTTTTATTTGATAACATAATGTTATAGATGGTAAATGATCAAAAATGCATCTTTTTACATGCAAAATTTTTGTCGTATTAATACTAAGATACAAAATGCTTAATAATTTAGGGTGTCCAGCCTTTTTACCCAAATGTCTGGCCAAACTGGCTATTCTGTCCGGCTATTTAGTTTGACGACCTAGCAACCCTTGGTGGGTGAAGGATAGCGAAGAACGATGATCATTGCCGCATTAGGAGGACCTTTACTTTATTTTTATACACCAATCAATCACCATTAAAACAACTAATCACCAATTTACCAATCGACTGTGTAACAATGGGGAGTCCCGTCGCGTCGGTACTTACCAACATATTTATAGAATAATTTGAGACCAAGGTCATCACCACCGGACCTAATAATTGTGTGAATGACGTTTTACCCATATCAGAGGAGGGGCGTAACCAGGTACAAGTATATATATTTAACGCACTTAAATTCCTTACATCCAAATATCACATTTAAGTACTTGCGAATTAGAATGCATCTGAAAGAAAGAAACATTTATTCCGTCATAAACATAGCAACAACGTTAAAATTCTATGGTAAGGTATAAATAAATTTTGTTTGATTGAGTTCGGTGTTGCAGCTAAACAACGTGACAGAAAGGGTCGCACTCAGAATATGGCTTGGGCTTGGCCTCTGATATTTCAGTGCGCCCGTTAGTCGCGTGTAGATCGGCGAGTGGCGCAGCATGTGCCGGTACATCTTTATTAATTACTAACTGACCTGGCTAACTTCGTATCGCCAAACAATCAATGAATGTAGTGTTACTTTTAACAAAATAATGTGTTTTGTATCGTATTGTAGTGTATTGTATTAATTTCCTTCTCCCTAACCTTCCCCTTTTCCCTCACCTTCTCCCTCTCGCTCTCCCTCTCCCTTCCCCTATCCCTCGACCTCCCCTTGTTACAATTATGTCTTATTCCTAACTATAAACTTACAAATTAATTTTTACACTTCTGACTTCGAAAATGACGAATTCGCGTACAAATTACAACACCTTAGGGATGATAAAAAAACAGATACCGTTAATGTTAGTTTTTAACTATAAGTTTACATATTAATTTTCACATTTTTGAGTGCGAAAATGACAAAGTTGCGTACAAACTAACAACCCTTTAGGTTTACCCCTTAGGGGAGGAATTTTCAAAAAACCTTTTACAGTTAATTTTTATTTCAAATTATAAGTTTACATATTAATTTTCACATTTCTAAATTCAAAAATGACGAAGTATCGTACGAACTCACAAACCTTTAGTTTTACTTCTTAGGGGGTGAATTTAGAGAAAACCGTAATACAGTTATTTTGTGTCTAGCTTATATATAAATTTTCACCCGTTTTACTTCAAAACTGACGAAGTTGCCAAACTACCTTGCAACCCTTTAATTAACCCTTTTATTCATAACAATAAACTTACATAAAGATTTTCATGTTTTTGTAGCTCTAAAACTGACGAAGTTGGTTTTATGAATCTGATTTCCAATCCCTATTTTTATCCCTTAGGGGATGAATTTCCTCATTAGCATAAACTATCTCCCTGCCAAATTTCATCTTACTCGGTTCGGCAGTTTCTGAGATTTTTTGTTTAATCAGTGTGTCAGTTTAAATTTTACATAATACATGCAATGAACTATACTCAAAATTATCTAAGAACGCATTAATGACAGCTGCCATTTATTAATATGAACCAACCTTGTACATACGTCTTTGAGCAAAATGGAATAATTATTTAATTGACATGAATAGTTGGTTACTTACGAACAAAGGATTTTGCCAAAATTTGTTAAAAATCCCTATTCGTATTGTATCGTATTCGTATTGACGTTATTTATAAATCATATTAAACGTTAAAATCTAGTAAAAATCCCATCACATCATAATTTATGCAAAATTGAATAAAAAAATAAGTCGAATCAATGTTATATGAAGATGACAAAATCTACACTGACGTTAAGTGATGTGACGGCATGAAGCCACTTATAAAACCATAATAATCGATACATTACTGTAATCGAAACCTAAAATAAAAATGAATTTATTTTATTTCTTTCTTTGTGTTTAACAATTAAACAATTTAATTTCTTCTCTTCTATAAGAACATGACCAAAAGTGTTTATTACGATAATCTCTAACCGCAGCCATTTGAACTGATTAAAATACGGTTAGAATATTCATTATTCAACCGAAACCCAAATTTCATACGCTGGATGCGGCGCGGACGAATTAACAGTGAGTTTTTTAGGAAAAAAATATTTTATTATAGTCGTAAATACATAATTTTTGAGCGTATAGGTATGGTAAAGTAACTTAAGTAGCTGAATGGAGGCAGTATCATTCCAGTTACTTGTGGATATCTAAATGTTTAGAATTTACAATTTAATGATTGAATCGATTAGAAAGTCTTACAATTTTGAATCGATTTGTTGCAAAATTTGGTTCTTTCGTGAATCGATTTTTTTTGTACATCTCTAGTGTCACTGCGATGACAAACGACAAATATGCATTCTTAGTTCGTGGGGACTATAATATATTAAGTATATATATTAGTTCACTGAATACATGTGTCCCAGCGCGAAGTCACCGCCCGGCGTCTCTTGATTATTTGGTGTCAAAACTATCAACAAATACCATTTAAGTACAAGTCTTATCGGTTTGGTTTTTTTTTCATTAGCTTTTTTATTTTTATGGTTCCGTACGAAAGAACGACAAACGGAACCCCTATAATATGATCACTCGTGGTGCGTCTGGACGACCGCCATTCATAGGACGTTTTCCTTCAACGAAGCAAGTGATAACTAATTTACAATTTAGGTACACATCACTTTGAAAAGTAATGGTGACTAAAATATTCGAACGTTGGTCTGACTGCCAGACACTGATACATTTACTAATCAGAGGTTTGATAAATAATAAACGCATAAATAGAGCAGAGTATTAATACACTAATATAAAACAAAGTCCCCCGACGCGTCTGTCTGTATGTCTGTCTGTGCACGATAAACTCACAAACTACAGGACGGATTTTCTGAAATATCACAAAACAATGCATGGCGGGATTGTTCCTCTTTTATAAATCTACAAAAAAGTCCGCGATGGAATATATCTATCTTTTAAGAATAGCACACTATAACCATTTTAACTTTTAAAAAATGGCCACGTACGATGCAGTAACTGGAAAGTTATAGCTATCTCATGCAAACTGGATGCCGCACCAAATCAAACTACAAACTTGACAAGTATATTTGATCATGTATGGCCAGCTTTATTCATACAACCGAACTTTAACGTGAGTTACCCGGAATTTGCAGCGCAATTTTGAAATTCAAATTTTAGGTCAGTTTGCCATCAAATAAGGCCGCTAGAGCGAACAGCAACAGTCCATTCGAAAAATATGAGTCGAGTAGTACTTAGTAGTAGAAACAGCCAAGCTATTTATACTACTAAGGACTACATTTGCCAAACGCTCTATGCGTTTGTACAGAGTCAAACCGGTTCGTGAAAAGCTACGGGGTCCTAATCGGGGCATGGGCTACCTAGGTAAGTGTGTTTCATACGAGTACATAACAATAAAACTGATAAACCTACTTAGTACACAATAAAATCGAAGCGCTCATAGCCCAGCGGCTTACGTCGATCCTTAGTGATCGACAAAGTTAAGCAAAAGCGGGCGCGGTCGGTAGTTGGATGGGTGACCGGTAGTGGCAAAAAATTCGTCGATTTCGATTGGTCGTTCGTTCGAAAGGCACGTAAAGCCGTCGGTCCCGGTTGTTATCATAAGATAACAGTCGCTAAGCTATGTTGGAGGCCCTCGGGCGGTTTGAAAACTTCCGACACTAGGTTTGGCCACTAACCCCTTCACCAATCCGCATTGGAGCAGCGTGGTGGAGTATACTGAAGAGGAGAGACCCATGCCCAGTAGTGGGCCATTAATGGGTTGAATTGAAGCCACAGCCACACAACAAAAATCGTGAAATACGAGTGGTATTTCCAGATAATAAATTGGGGCTTTCAAACAAATAAACTATCTATTCGGCTTTATTACATTAATAGGTATTAATGAACGGAAAAGTTTGTGAAGTTAAAGAGTGAAAGTAGGGATGCATCTGGTAGCGATACTGATATATCGGCGATATCGTTGGTATTGCGATATATCGGAATAGGTGTTCGATAACCGGTTCGGTATTCGCTACACTGAAACATTTTGAATTATAACCATCGCCATCATCGTACTCGCGCTTAATTAGTTCATGTAATCCGAAACGCTGTACAATTTATCTACGCTCGGGGAATTGCCGTTTTTCACTAATTTATTATTAAATCTAAATTATGATTTCAGCAGTGAATGTGAAATACGAAATAACTTAACTATCCCATTCTAAAATAATTGATAATGAATTCAATTCAATAACTATCCTGACTTCGAGGAAAAGGTTTTCATAGACTGTCAATGTTTCTATTAGGTGTCTAATGAAATTAAAAAAAAGAGATTGAAATGCACTACAAGAACAAGAGTGTTTATGTAGTTATAAAAAAATATTTAACTTTGTAATAATTCACTTAAAAAATAAAAATATCGATGGCTTCCAACGAATTAAATGTGTTCTATTTAAATACCTATATATTGAAATTAAACACTCATTCGGATTGCATTTCGCTTCACATAAGTAACGCGTCTATTCGGCACGACTTCTTAACATATTGTGATCTTTTAAGCACCTTTGATTACTACACTTATTAAGAATATAAAAAACCGGGCAAGTGTGTGTCAGGCCACGCGTAATGTAGAGATCCGAAGTAGTAAGTTTATCGACTATTACTATTAAATACATAATTATGCTAACTTAGCCGTGATAGTTTTCATGCTAAGTGCTAAAAAACTAACGAACTAACCAAGTGAAATAAACGTGATAATAATTAAAATAATAATAATAACAAGTTTCATGGTATGTTACATATATGATGCATCCCGGATCATTATCGCATATCGCATTTCGTTCATCGCGTAGGTACTATCGACGCAGCAGAAAGTGCGATACGATTCCTTTCCCACGAATGCAGCCTTCCACGTAGTTTTATGAAAATTAATAATTATTGTTGTTCATACTTCGCACATAGATTGTATTCTTTTGCTTAAAATAAGTTAATGCTTGACCAGAATCCCACTTAATGGTAAGTGGAGATGTGGTCCAGGATGGTAAGCGCACTAACTTAATAAAAGCCTATTCTTATTCACCTTTTTGAAGTCATCAACGTCATAGGTGGGTGGGAACGCAAACGCAGACAAGCTATTCCAATTCTTAGCGGTGCGCATAATGAATGACGATGCAAACTGCGTCGTCCGTACCGGTGGGATATTTATGACGCAAAGGTGGATACCGTGTGTACCGTGTGTTGTGTCGTTCGTCTGCAGCTTACGCAAGTTTTTATGATGAATCCTAAAACAAATTCTTTATTTTGTGATATAGACAGAAATGTTATGTTTCTAACGTCTTCAAGTTTGAGGTGTTGGTCACAATCAATTGGTATTCGAGTCCACCAATTCAGTCATGGACAAATTTTGAGGAACGCAAGATAAAGGTTTAATTTATCCTGTTGAAATTATCATGCATACTGGCCTCAAACTTTACTGTACTTATTTAAAAAAATGTTTGGAATATGTTTTCTTGGAATTTCATTTATTTTTATTTTATTAGAAGTCACCGCCTTTGCTTTCGGTTTTCGTATAGTTCTCTAATTTTTTATTCAATAAAATAATATTCTTGAAAGACCTTTTCAACTATATCCTACACTATTGGGTACGTGACAAAATGTATATCCATGAAAAAATCACAGCTTTCTCGCACTAAGGGCCTCGGCGCTATGCTGAGGACAGACAGACGGATGGACGGACATGACGAAACTTTAAGGGTTCAGTTTTGAGTATGGAACCCTAAAAGGCGATCCCCAATTTTCGGCCCCGAACCATATGTAATCTGTGCTAGAACATCGGACTAGACAAGAGTAAACTATATACCAAAAAATTCGTCTTATTTATAAGATAAACATATTTAAATCTTAGCTTCAGCTGCTCTTGCCAAATGAACAAAATAATGCAAAAAAGTTTTCACAGTATTTACCTCATTACATACGATTTTATAATCGATTGAATCGATTGATAATGATCGATTGATGGAACATAATAATATATTTTATGTATTATTTAGTGATTATAATTATAATATTAATTTATTTTTTACATATTTTCGTATTCCATATAAATCAAAACTATGTAATATATTATAATTACCATTCAATCGTTACGCTAATTTTATTAAATTACATTTCGAATATTTTGACATCGATTAATCGATTGACAACAATGATGATGTAATCCCTAATAATGTCATTTTGGTAACCATAGTATTTATAAATAACACCACTGTATTGTCATATTTGTCATCGATCTTTCATCTTTCTACGCGTGTTCTTGTATATTTTACTATCAAATATTTTCAGCGTATTTGGAGTCCTATTTACTATTGAAACTCATCGACACGTACACAGTGATTTTAATTTTCTATTGTATTCGCTTTCGTACTTGTGTTTTGGTGAATGTGTTTCGCAGTTTCGCTACAATTTCTTGCAAACCAATACTATATGAATATGGACTCCTTAATCGCCTGTTTTGTGACTGACAAAGGTTCAGAATAAGTCCTGAACACTGGATAACGTACCTTATACATCTTTAGAAGATCAGGAAGTTGCTGTGGCCATACTTACAATGAGTATATTATGGTATCTTGATTGGGCAAGGTACTAACGAAATATAACGCCTCCTGCACAACTACACGAAATATTAATATATTATAATGATAACTAATAAAATCTCTTGAAATATGCAATAGCTTTTATTATACAACCTTTTTATGACATTCGTTTTGGGTGAAAACCATTGAAGTAGTAGATATTATAATAGACACCCGCAACGTAAGTGTAACATACATATTAAATAGCACTGTGACACGAGTATGACATAATCATTACCTATAATTAAGGTGATTCGTTCTAGGATTTCCTTAGTTGGCCATTGCTGGCAGCCGTGAAAATTGGAGAAATTGAACTTTTTGCAATAATCTAATTAACAGCCAATTTCCAGTCTTGTCTACTTAGGCCTGAGTTTCTATGGAAACTGGGGTTCTCCATTATAATACAAACAATCCATAATATTAAACACTAGGGTGTTGCCCACAGCATTGCTTGCAATATTTTCAATGTAGCTTGCATTGGGTAATCTACATTAAATCAGGTTTAGTGAAAATACCTAGTAGATATAAAATTACACTCATACATACATATGGAGTCGATACCCGAGACGCCAAAAAAAACACTCTGGTAATTCCGACTACAAAGTTAAAGTTATATAGCTCCAGGCCATATGCTATGTGTATAAAAAATTTTAACAACTTGCCAGACGAAATAAGATTACTAAAAAACGACCTAAAATTCTTAACCCAATTAAAGCAATACCTTATAAATAAGTGTTATTATAACCTCAAAGATTATTTACAAAAATGACATTAATAGGAATATAAAATAGATCGGTCTGCTCCCACTACATTGCAATACCCTAATTAGGGTTCATATGTGCCTCTAAAATATGTAATCACTAACACCTATGTATCCACTATATGATTGCAATAAAAATTTGAGTATTGAGTATTGAGATTTTTAAGTCTTGTTGTTGAAAAAATAATCTATTGGAGGTTCAGTGGACTAAGTACAGATGTTTACTATCACTATTTTGTTATCAAGCCCTACTCACTGAGATGGTGACCATACCAATGTATGTCAGTTTACACTTCCAAGAAAATAAAGTATTTGACGCCATATTTACATAATTTGTCATAATATAGGTGTTATATTGTATTCGTCAAAAATTTGATTTTCTTTTTAATGGATTTTTTTGATAATGAATAAACAATATGTATGATAATTTTTCATTGATGGCCTGTTTGTCAAGGTTTGCCTCTTATTTGAATTTTCGGGCCCGGGACAGTTATCCCAGGGGCCACTGCGACCAGATTTAATCTATAGTGGCTGTTTGCCTCTTAAATTGGGTCTACGAGTAATTTGTAGCAATCTTTCTACTGTATGATATATTTCAGTGTAGTATAATAATTATGTTTGTTTTGATGAATTATGTTATATATTCCATAACAAATAAAAATAAATAATTATTTATTTATTTGCGCAACAATGATAAGAGGCCAACTAATGTTAATATGTTGGTATGAGTTAGTGTATGTTCTAATTCAAAAATTTTAATACAAATTTTTAGGTATTTCGGTTTGACTAAATTTTAAAAATTTCATGCAGAAAGTCTTCTTACCTAGTGCTATTTGTAATGTTACTTTAATGCTGAAAAAGCTTAGTATATATTGCAAATCATCAATCTGATTTGTTGATGAAAATATTACTTTGAGTAATACAGTTAATACAGGGCATTTGAGTCAAATTTGTCTGCTTAGCAATACTTTACCGTAGTTGTCTATTAAAAAATATATGTTTTTATTATTTACTGAACAGAAAAAACAAATGGTATATCTACATTATATTGATTTTTTGACAATTTATCGATGAATTTAATTAGTTGGGACACATTTAATAAATAATTCACAATATATTACAAAGCACTAACATTTTATTGCGCAGCAGTAACAACATTTATAAAAAATCTTCATAGTATGTAAGAAATAACTATGCAGAACAGGCAGCCTTTTCACTTTTCCACACAATAAGTGTATAAGTGTTGTGGAGTAATAACAGAGAAAAGAAGTCGAGAAGGGTAAAGGTGTACCTGAAGTGAGGGACATCAGGGTATTGGAGAAAGGCAGAGTGGGAAGACAGAGGATTTATTATGAGTTCAAACTTTTCATATAATAGGTGATGAAGTATAGCTCGCTCACAACTTTTTTTACTGACTGATTTGCTGCTATTTATTGCTATTACAGTATTGAAGTTTATTAACATTGTAAAAAAATCGCAACTATTTGGGTCCCTAATATAGTGAAGATGTGAAATAAAAAATAAATCATTGCACTCCCATGTATAAGTTTTAAAATAATCATAATCATAATAACAAACATAATAATCATAATCATAATATAACAAATAAAGTGAACAATTAGTGATTGTGTCTGTATCAGACTCCGAATACAACAAATTATTACAGTATTTATTATTTTTATCAATATATTGAACTTATTACTAAAAATGTGGCCAAGTGAGAGTCGGACTCGCTCATGAAGGGTTCTGTTGAATATGTGCTAAATCTCAAAAACTGCTGACTATATCTCGTTCATACCAATTTTTATTGAAAGTGTTCATAGAGATCTACAAAAAATATATTTTTTTTTTAGATTTTTCACTTTTATTTTAAAAGTTACAGGGGGGGGACATTTTACCACTATGGAAAATTGGAAGTATATCTTCCAAACAATTGGCTTTGAGAAAAATTGGTATTAGAAACCTCAATGTAATTTTTAAACACGTATCTATAGACACCCCGAACGTATAGGTTAAATGAAAAAAAAATTTTTTACTTTCAATTCCATGTATGAGCTTCCTCTTATTTTTTTAATTTTTGTATAAAAATCGTAAAGTGTTCCACATAATGCATCTGCCTACCAAGTTTCAACCATCTAGTCCTAAT
Source organism: Thymelicus lineola (assembly GCA_963932265.1). Taxonomy (NCBI): domain Eukaryota; kingdom Metazoa; phylum Arthropoda; class Insecta; order Lepidoptera; family Hesperiidae; genus Thymelicus; species Thymelicus lineola. Next base: position 21,822,779 of record OZ010680.1, read on the forward strand.
AAATATTTAGTATGGGAACCTATTTAGTACCTGTTTATTTGTGAGTGAATCAGAAATTTTATAAAGAAAACATGTGGCCAAGAACTGACATAGGCATTTTTACACTTACAATACAACAAATCATAAATTGTGTAACCAGGAATCAAATATTGACATCATAATAAACAAAACAAAATATGACTGGGTGAGCCGGATACTAATGTTTTATATAAATTGGTATTCCGGAATCCGGCCACTTGATTTTTGTATACTAAAAAGTTAGAATTGGAAAAAATACACTATAATAATAAAAATCAATCAAAAATTAAATTAATAACACCAGTACCTTATGTGAATAACTGATACGAAGTAATAAAACTTCTCTTCTTGTTTTTTAGCTTGTTTATGCACATGCAATAATTTAAACATAAGACAAGCACATAAACGTTAGAATAGCACTACATTGAGACATGAGGTAAACTGAGTAGTTTTTTTAGCTACCTGATTAAGTGTATAGTTGTAAATATTGCAAATTCTTATTACTAGAATATCAAAAATACCTTTAACACTATCACTTTATTATTATTTCATGGAGAAATCTTACTATCTCATTAAAGAAACATAGTCCGTCAGGTGGCCAGATAGCGACACGTGGCTGGCTACCGGCACATCAATCATATTTAAATAAATTGTCACACAAATTATTTATTTATCTACGTATTCTATTTTAGTAAATTTTTGTCAATAAATTTTATGCATATCGACGCCCCCGGGGAATAAAATGGTAATAGAGAAAAGTAAATTTTACAGGAGAAGCAAAAAACCAGTTTTTGACGTCCTACTGACGTCAAATTAAATATTTTAAGAGTAAGAATCCATCCATCCATCCATCAGCCCTTGGAGGTCCACTGCTGGACATTGGCCTCTCCTACCTTGCACCACTCTAACCGGTCTGAGCCTTCTGAATTCAGCGGATGCCGAGCATAGCCCTCTACAAACAGTAAGACAAGACAAGTACAAACAGTAAGTATAAGATATTGAAAAAGTAGTTTTGTGTGTACATACACTTAAGTTAGTGTGACTGCCGTACAGCCAATAACACAGTGATTGATGGCAGAACAGAATAGTGTGCCATGGTCAGCTATTGTCAGTAACATGCTAAGACAAATTTGTATATTAAACACAGATCCATTTAAGTCTTCAGTCTTTGTAAGGCAAATAATGTATATCCAAGAATAACAAATTCATTTGCTTACATAAATTAAAATATGGTTTGTGAAATAAACTACTTAAACAAGTAAATGTCACTATTCATTTGTATGTACAACTCCTAAATATCAACTTTTTAGTGGCATAAGTTTTATTGTTTAATATATTAGGCATATTGTACTGTAGCTATGTATTTAAAACATCTATTATGTAAACCCAATAGAACATTAACCAACTTCAAAACAAGGTTGAAGTTCTTCATTTACATCAATATTTTATGGATAACTGTTTATCATGTGGCAATAATTTATTATATACTTAAATAACAGTTATTTAAAAACTAGTTATAAAACTAGTAACTAACTACCTACTTAATAACTTATCTAAATTGTATTCACAATGCTTAAAATAAATTCTGTAAGAGTAGAAGGCAAGTATCTGTACAACAGCACTACACTGTACTTTAATAGTAACATTAATTGATATTAAAAGATATTAAATAAGATAGAAGTAGGTACTTAATAAAATGTCAACACTACTATAGTTCATGCTAAGATGCACAGTACGCAAGAAAACTAGCAATGACTAAAGAGAAATTCTACTTTCACTGAAAGCGAAATAAGTACAACATAACTATCTAAATTAATCTGATATACCCGGCTTAAAACTTTGCCAAATAAGTAAATAAAAGATACCAATGTCAACACATGAAAACAACAGACCACCAATTAAAATAATATTATAATCCACCTTTGCCAGATTGATTATCTAGCAAACTTAACTTCAAAGCGGATCGCAACTTTTTTGTATGTACGTAGCGTAAGTGACCAATTAGGTAGATTTAAACCAGATCGTCCTAAATTATAGACGAAAATAAGCGTTACTTTACTGGAATTTATATACCTACCACTCAGACCAAATTAATCGCGTCGTAAATATTGAAGCCCAGGTACTCACCAGAGTATCTTGGTCTCCTAGTTCCCGGTAGTACGACTCTGTGGAACCGCGTCTGCTACCAATGCACATGAGACTCCTCAGCAAGTTCGATAGCAACGTGCAAAAGCCACATTGCATTTTCCTGTTTCTTTTACGAAACATTGGAAAATGCTGTGGCCTAATGCACAGGGGGTCAAAATGAACTAAAATGTCATACCACCAACAACACTGTTGTGTTAAACTAAACTTTTTACATTTTCAACGTTTTAAAACTCTTTAGTCACTGCACTACTTTTAAATGAGTTAAGTATATCTCATTACAAATTCCGAATATTAAGTTAAAGTTAGTTTTATGAAAGTAAAGATATCGTTACAACAGTACGCTTTCGCAGTAGGTACTGATAATGTGACTATACGCTCGAAGCGACAGTTCGCAGCCGACTAGCGACTGGCAACTGCACTGCAATGTCTACAATGCATGCATACACGACGAAAAAATGAGCGCGCGAACACCCACTATGCTGCTACAAAGAAAGCAAAGCATTCTAAAACAACAAAAGAATACAATTATAAACACACGCTTTGGGATCGTACGCAAAATGTAATAAGTAGGTATTATAGTATATTTTTTCTGTTACTTTCATATAGGTCTAGGAAGAATTTTTAATATCGCCTTCCTTTTTACAGCACATGTAAAAGTTTTTAAACCAGAAAAAATATTATTTTAAAGTAGGTATTGTTATTTATATCTACACGTAGTGATTATGTACTTTGTACCCACTATGACTCAATTTACAGTACCTCATAAGATGAAAAATAGATGCCAGATAATTTACTTACATCATCTCTGATGACGATGAGCTGTTGAAGAAAAAGAAAGTAACAACTGGCTCTCAAGCCCCCAGTCGAAACAGGACGAGTCGTTTGGCGGCTGGCTCAAGCAAGAAGGTGGTGGTACCACCTGGTGGTATCCAGGCGAACCGCACGGAAAAATAATGATAGTAATAATGGTATAATGAACTGTTAAAATCAATATTACTAAATACAATCTTCCTTATCTTTTTTACTTGCTAAAAAACGAGGGAAGCGTTATTTTTATTATTGTGACCAACAATGCTAGTGTACCTACGAGTAAAACTTTTTTTACGCTATTATTTTACGCTAATTACCTGATCTATTATTTCCAGTAATAAATTATGTAAATTGCTTGGTATAATAATTTCATAAACTAAGTACAATGCAACTAAATCATTCAGTTACTCATGAGCCATGTTTTTTTTAATTATATTCCGTAATTTTATTAATAATCAGCATAAATTTGCTTTTTTTATTTTCCTTCCAAAATCCAAAATATTCCAAAATAAAGAAAAATTGGAAAATTGGAATTATTACCATAAATAATTTAAGCATTATTGTTTTAGAATTATTAGTTAAAGAATTATTGTTGCAAATTTGAGGTTAATTGGTTTATGTATAAAAAATCCAATACACGTTCATCCTGTTTCCTAAAGAACTTTTAAATTTCTCGAGATAAAAAAAGTTATCCAAAATATTATGATCCGGATACAGTTAAATATACCAATTCACAATTCACTTTTTTCACTCTCATCATACCCTTAAGTATATAAAGACTTACCCTTACTGCTGAAGCAATTCTTTTTTAACTTAATTATTTAACGCCTATTTTTATAGCTTTCTTCTTAAAACTATACATAAAAATATAACAAGAAAGTAAAACTTGTTACTTGCAGTTTCGGGACCAACCGAGTTTATTAAAAAAATTCTATGGATGTAACTTGTAAGAATAAACGCAAGAATTTATCAAAGTGGAGAATAAATATATTTGTGTTAAGTAGGTTTACAATCGGAACCTCGTATCGTTTTTTGGCGCTAGCAACTTTACTTTTTTGTTGTAAAATAATGTTACCAGAGTCATTTTTGTACGCATCATGCGTAACACAATACATTATGTCAACAATAATAGGTCTATATTTTAAATTCTATATTTTTAATTACTTGTGTATATTTTGTTTAAATCTTTAAATTAGAAAAGTATTTGCACTATTTAAATAATAACGAACAGGTAGGTTACATAGTACGTGCAACGAAAATGGTTCAAAAAAATAAAAAAATGGTGTTAAAATTTGATCCCATTGATCACCCCGCCATACATCAAGTCAACTATTAATAAAATAAAAATAAAAAAAAACAAAAAACTCGACTGCGTAAAAAAATAAAAAGAAAAAAAAAGCAATTGTGTGGTTTTATGAAACCACGGTAGGTATAAGTGAAACTTTTTTTCGTATTGTAGACATTTATGATTTAACTAAAATTTTTTGGATAAATATTCGATTTAGGGTATTAAAGGCGCCATATTGGCCTCGGCTGCTCTGTCGAGCGCCTTTCACTTTACCCCCACTCCACGGCCGACCGTCACGCGACATGCGACACACAGACCAAAAAGTTTGAGACGATGTAATAAAAGTTTCACTTTAAAAATTAGCCCAGTATTTTAGAATGTTGTTAAACGTACTTTTTAAACATGTATTCTACTACTAGTTTAGTCTATGATTTGAACATTTACACTGTTATCTACCATCAAAAATATTATTATAAAAAAGATTCAGCGGTTCAGACTACGTACAATGTTCGTTGTTTAGTATGATAATGTCATCAAATTATTACTTTGTGTAAAGTAAAGGTTATTTCACAGGTTTATTTATTTCTTTTATTTAATTTGATGGAGGTGCAAATTACAGTACGTAGGTTGCCAGTCCTCAGCTGTCAAAATATGTCAAATCAAATGAACTTGACAGTTGACACTTCAGTTCAGTTCGTTGCACGCATCGTAAGTATCTATCTATGGCACGCATGGATAACGGCTGACGGCTTGTGAGAAGCGGGATCAGCTTAGAGACTTATTTTTATTTATTTGATTATGAAACGTATAATGAAATATAATAATGAAAAATATACTCTAACAATTAATTTAATGACATCGCATAAACTTATTTCAAGATTTCAATATAGGTCATGTAAAAATAATTATAATAAACACAAGCGCTAATAAATGTTACGTAACAGAGACATTGCTATTATTTTATATCAGGCACTAGTACTGAAATTAGGATGATTTTCATAATGAATCTTTGAGTATGAAAAAAATTGTGTGTTTAATAAAACATTCCCTTATTTGTTGTATATATACGCATTTTTTAGTCAAGTCTGCGGCATTGCTATACGGTTAATTACGCATGTCTTGAGATCCTGGTGCGTAGCCTATCGATTGGTTGAGCACTCATTATCAAACTAGGGGAAGGATTTTGTTGACTTGCGCGCTTTGTTCTTGAGCGAGAAGAATATAGTTATTACGTCTTTTGAACGTGTGTAAAAAATCTACAAGCCTTGCATAAACAACCAAGTACCTAGATAGTCTGAATTTTTGAAATCAACAATATTTCGTAAATTGATATTTTGAGTAGCTAGGTAGGTATGTTTTTACGTCTTTAGGTATAAAATTCCGTACGAAAAACCGCTATAAATGTCGCGTTTGACTTGGTCTAGTTTACTATGAAGTCTGAAAGACTGTACATTACTGAAATAAAATAACAAAATAACGCTTCACACTCATGGCGTTATAGCCCCTACATTAGGATTCCCTGTGTCGTGAAAGTCATGGACAGCACAAAAAGACAAGAACACTCACAGCCTGATTGAGAACAGAAATTCTAACTCAAAATTCAAAGAACAATGCCCAACTGCCATACATCGTATTATTTCATTTCCAACTTTAGCGTCTTAAAATAAAAAAAAATCTAAAAATCGCCGCTTTAATTTCTGAGCTTAGATATATAAGAATTTTCAGCAGACACACCCCAGAACCAAAGTATTTTGAGATTGAATTCTTATAACCATTGAGTCATAGAGTAGGGGAGACTTACGGCTGCCTGTAATTTTTGCCATTATTTTATTCTGACTTTTTTTTGATTGACAACCGGAAATGGAAATTCGACATCATTACATTTGTCATACCGACATTTATAACGAAATTCTGTTTGTAATATTGGCCAGAAGTCTCCCTATATCTTGCTTGATACAAGCTATGTATCGAAGTGAGTGCCCGAATGAAAATGGACTTTGTTGACATCATTGTTACTATAGTCAATTCATCACTTATTAATAAAATAATTTTACACTGGGTAATACGGGTACAGGTATTAATTTTAAAATACGTAAAAAAATAATTGAATTGCTTCGGTATAACTGACGTTTTAAGCCGCTAGCAAAAATAAAAAATAATTTTTGGGCATTGTTCTTTCCGCCTCGCTAGGAATTGAACCCAGGACCGTTGGTGCGGCGATCCGGCCCGGTAATCACACGGCCACGGGTCGTCGAAAGTCTGAAAGATTGTACCGGTAAAGCCGGCCAGCAAGCTGAGGAGGCTACGGCGGCGCATGGCGCGACGATTAGCTCGCGTGGGACCGCCGGAGCCGTGAAAGAAAACATACCTGCTGCATGACAGAATGACGGACGGACGGACAGACGGACATGACGTTCTGTTTTGACTTCGGAACCCTAAAAAGACTTAATAATTAATATAATAATATAGATAATAACTATAATCTTGATAAAGTGAGCCATTTAATCCCTCTTACGACTCCCTACTTATGTTTTACTAGCTGTTGCCCGCAGCTTCGCACGCGGAAATTATGCTTATCATATTTGTACCCCTCACTGAAGAAAATTTAATAACAGGATTGAATTAAGGAATTTATAAAGTAAAACTTAAGATACAATCACAAATCATTCTTCCGGGAGCGGGTTTTGAAAAATAAACAATATTCACATTAATTTGTTTCTCACTATAAGCTTACATATTAATTTTCATAATGACGAAGTTCCTGAAAAACTTGCAACCCCTTTATAAATAAATTTCCTCTTAGGGGATGAAATTCCAATAAAACCTGTTACAATTATTTTTTGTTCATATTTAAAATGAACTATATAAAAAATCATATTTATAACTCTTTAATGAATGATGAAGAAAACCGTGATTTACTTATTTTTTGTGTCTAATTATAAGCTGATATACAAACTTTCACCCTTCTTGCTTCAAAACTAACGAAGTTGCCATACTAACTTGCACACTCTTATTTAACCCTTTAGGGGTTGATTTTCCAAAAAAACAAATAATTTTAAATTTTTTTTCTAATCTTGAGCTAATATGTAAATTTTCATGTTTTTAACCTCAAAAATGACGAAGTTGCGTTCTGAGTTCCATTAAAATTAACCCTTTAAGGGATGATTTTCCAAAAAACATGTGTTAAAGTTAACTTTTATTCATACCTATACGAGTAAACTTACTTAAAAAGTTTCATATTTATAACTCGAAAACTGGCGAAGTTAAATTGTATGTAGGTGACTACCAACCCCTATTTTTAGGAGATGAATTTCGAGAAAACCGTGATACAGTTATTTTTTGTGTTTAATTATAAGCTTACATACAAATTTTCACCCCTTCTACTTCAAAACTGACGAAGTTCCCATACTAACTTTCGCCGCCTTAATTAACCCTTTAGGGGATGATTTTCGAAGAAAACGTAATACTTCCAAATTTAGTTTCTAATTTTGAGCTAATATGTAAATTTTCATGTTTTTAACTTTAAAAATGTCGAAGTTGCCTACTGCGTTCAATAATCCGCTAAATTAACCCTTTAAGGGATGATTTTTCAAAAAAATGTAATAAAGTTAACTTTTATTTATTATTGTAAACTTACATGAAAAATTTCATATTTGCAACTCTAAAACTGACGAAGTCGGCTTGTATGAAAATTACTTCTAACCCCTATTTTTACTCTTAGGGGATGAATTTCCAAAAATGCGTTCTTAGCTGACGTCTCCTTAGCATAAACTATCTCCCTGCCAAATTTCATCATAATCGGTTCGGTAGTTTCTGAGATTTTTTGTTTAATCAGTGTATCTCTTTTCAATTTTATATATACCTACCTATAATATATAGTCTGGCCATAAATACTGTTACATAAAAACTTTTCTTTTTTTCAGATTTTTAATTATTTTGAATTTGGAATTTGGGATTATTTTGAATATTATTTTAAAAACTTCTTTCGATTTCGCGCCATTTCACATACTTTTTCGTGTTCATTATCAAATTACAATATGGAATGGGGTGTTAAAGAAAATAGGATTGCAGTGATCGCCTTGCACAAAGTGGGTATGGAGCCGTCGGTCATATTCCAGACACTTCAAAAGTTTGGTATCAGCCGTATGTTCGTATATCGTACAATCAACAGATACAACAACACTTCGTCTGTCGAAGACCAGAAAAGATCGGGGCGACCGCGTGCTGTTAGAACTACAAAGGCTGTTAATGCTGTTAAAGCCAGAATTCGTCGAAACCCCGTTAGGAAGCAAAAAATCTTATCGCGAGAAATGAAGATTCCCGCTAGGACTCTGTCGCGTATTATAAAACAAGACCTGAAGCTCGGTGCTTATCGTCGATATACAGGACATGCCCTAAATCAATCTTTACAATTAAAGAGAGTGGATCGATCAAAACGCCTTCTGTCGCGATACGCAGGTGAATGGCACAGAAATATCCTCTTTACCGATGAAAAAATTTTCACGATTGAAGAACACTACAATAAGCAAAATGATAAAGTGTAAGCTCACAGTTCTAAAGAAGCTGCTCAAGTGGTCGGGAAGGTACAACGTGGTCATCATCCTGCGTCAGTGATGGTTTGGTGGGGCGTGTCTTATCAAGGAGTCACAAAACTGCATTTTTGTGAAAAAGGAGTGAAAACTTCAGCCAAAGTGTATCAAGATACAGTCTTGGATCATGTTGTGAAACCTCTCTGTAGTGTCTATGCATATCGGGCAGTCTGTGGCTAGCTGCGAGTGAGTGCGGATGTGCGCTATGCGTATTCATACTTCACCTATTACAGAGTAAAGCGTGTGTATTATTTACCCTCCGAACACTACAAGTGGCGACGACGGTAAAAAATAATAAGTAATTACAAAAAATTTGTTGGAAAAAAGAAGGATTAATGCCCTTGCTTGCATACGCTTGGGCAGGCAAATTCGTTACGAAAATATTCTATTATGTACGTATTCAAGTAAGTAAAGTGTATAATTACATTACAACCACATAATTTATATGTGGGTACGCCTGACTGCGTGTACTTAAATAACAATTATTAAGTATTAACGTTTTAAGAACTTGGCAACGAAAGTACCACTGCCAGATTTGTACACAAAATGGTTGTCTAAACATCAAAATTAATTAAATATTTTGAAGGCCACGAAAGTCACCTTGTTACAAATGGTCATGCATCAAGTAATTACTTACTTCAAATATACCATGAATTTATTGCAACTGGTTACGATATTGCTGTCGGTAATATTATATATAGTGGAAGAGTAATTTATTTCGTTTCTTATTTCAAATAAAGCTATCGAATCACAATAACAATATCCTAAGTTTTGTTTGTATTTGTTGGATAATTAATAAAAGCGTGAAACTTCACGTTACCCTTGGAATGACTTGGAAAGAAACGATTGAGAATCTACCCCACGTATTAATATAATGCTGTGGTTAATATTTTCATAATTCAAATACCGTTCTGCAATAAATCCAAAGATTTTATATTGATAATTATTATCTAAACAAGTTTCAGATGTAATTTTGCTTATTAGCTGGCAGTTGAACAGAAATATTATTATGTTCACGCCACCACAGTTCACTTGAAGATCACGCCTATATAATCATTCTAATGAAGAACCTGGAAAATAGCTACGAACAGTGTGTTACGGATATGAACATAATGTGTAAAAAGTTTATTATACATTACAACCCTTATTACGTAGTAATATGGAAGCATCAATTGGTTAATATTTTAATGCTAAAGCCAATATTAAATATATTGATATCTATGTCAATCGATAACTACGTCAAGGTTCACGCAGATTGTTGGGTCTATCCCACTAGTCCCATTACAAGGTCCGTTGGTTGGACACGCAAACCTTTATATGGCTCGTAAGGAGCATGCAAATGTACTCTGTGTACAAAAAGGCCGCAAAGGCACGCAAATTTAAACAAGGTTCGTAAAGAGAATGCTACTGTACCTTGTGAAAAAAAAGCCCAAATTAGGCATATTAATTATTATTGTCATATACATATCTTCTTGCTGGTATAAATAAAAATGAATCTTAGTATTTCTCGGTAGCTTAACCGATTTGACTATGTTTGATTCAAAAATGTTCGTGATGGCTCAAGGATGGCTGTTTTGGGAAGAAAAACAAAGTTCTGGGTAAAGTGACGTTGAATATTTTTATGTTCAGCCAAACTATTAAAGATCGAAATATAGTCTTTGCGGAAGTTATTCGATGCGATGTGTATTTCCTATTAAAGGTCTATTAAAATCGAAAGATGGAGAATACTAAAGTTCAGTCTAAATGTCAAAGATATTGAAACGCTTTGTTTGCTAAAAATAAGTAAATAGCAATAATCTAAAATATTAACAAAAATAACCGACTTCAAATGAAGTACATCAAAAAACAATCGTCGAAATCGGTTGGATATTGAGTTATTCGTCCATTTATCGCGCACATACTTAATGCAAATTTAAGACATGTGCTTTTGACATGGATGCCATTGTCGGATCTCGCTTAAATTTATGTGGGACCACACGACAAGTGCCAGCTTTCGATCAAAGAAAGAGTAATCAAAATCGGTTCACTCAGTCCAGAATTAATTAAGGTACGGAGTAGGCACTTGATTTAGAGTTCTAAGGAATAAGCCAATTTATAGATACATATGTAATCGATATACATATTGAATTGCTGCTATAGCAAGTCATTCGAGGTATGGTATGTACAAGAGGTATATAATATACCATAACATGTACTGTCAATTATAAATCAAAACAAACTAAGTAAAAAAACCACGCATACAAGGACTTCAGAAATATTTATATGATAGATAAATATTCTAAGGCTATACAGTGATATTACTGTTACATAAGTAAAAGCCACGCATACTAGAAGTTCACGCATATTTATAAATTAAATTATAATCTAAGGCTATGCAGCCACGTTGCTGTTACTTAAGTAAAAAGCCACGCATACAAGGACTGCATAAATATTTGTATAATAGATAAATATTCTAAGGCTATACAGTCATATTACTGTTACATAAGTAAAAGCCACGCATACTAAAAGTTCACGCATATTTATAAATTAAATTATAATCTAAGGCTATGCAGCCACGTTGCTGTTACTTAAGTAAAAAGCCACGCATACAAGGACTTCATAAATATTTATATAATAAATAAATATTCTAAGGCTATACAGTCATATTACTGCTACATAAGTAAAAGCCACGCATACTAAAAGTTCACGCATATTTATAAATTAAATTTAAACCTAAGGCTATGCAGCCACGTTGCTGTTACTTAAGTAAAAAGCCACGCATACAAGGACTGCAGAAATATTTATATAATAGATAAATATTCTAAGGCTATACAGTCATATTACTGTTACATAAGTAAAAGCCATGCATACTAAAAGTTCACGCATATTTATAAATTAAATTATAATCTAAGGCTATGCAGCCACGTTGCTGTTACTTAAGTAAAAAGACACGCATACAAGGACTTCATAAATATTTATATAATAAATAAATATTCTAAGGCTATACAGTCATATTACTGTTACATAAGTAAAAGCCACGCATACTAAAAGTTCACGCATATTTATAAATTAAATTAAAACCTAAGGCTATGCAGCCACGTTGCTGTTACTTAAGTAAAAAGCCACGCATACAAGGACTGCAGAAATATTTATATAATAGATAAATATTCTAAGGCTATACAGTCATATTACTGCTACATAAGTAAAAGCCATGCATACTAAAAGTTCACGCATATTTATAAATTAAATTATAATCTAAGGCTATGCAGCCACGTTGCTGTTACTTAAGTAAAAAGCCACGCATACAAGGACTTCAGAAATATTTATATAATAAATAAATATTCTAAGGCTATACAGTCATATTACTGTTACATAAGTAAAAGCCACGCATACTAAAAGCTCACACATATTTATAAATTAAATTAAAATTTAAGGCTATGCAGCCACGTTGCTGTTACTTGAGTAAAAAGCCACGCATACAAGGACTTCAGAAATATTTATATAATAAATAAATATTCTAAAGCTATACAATCATATTACTGTTACATGAGTAAAAGCCATGCATATTAGAAGTTCACGCATATTGTAAATTAAATTAATCTAAGGCTATGCAGCCACGTTGCTGTTACTTAAGTAAAAAGCCACGCATACAAGGAGTTCAGAAATATTTATATAATAGATAAATATTCTAAGGCTACACAGCCATGTTACGGTTATATAAACAAAAGCCACGCATACACGGTGACCGCAAAGATTTATAATTCAATGTTTTAAGGCTACGCAGTCATGTTACTGTTACATTAAACTGTTAAAAAGCCATGCATGCACGGTAGCTGCATATATTTACAAATTAATGTTTTAGAGCTATGCCGTTATGAAGATCATTGAAAGCCAAACATGTCTGTTGGATATGAGTCATGTGACACATATTCGAGATGTCTGATGGAGATGGTTCTATCATAATCGGCCGGCCGCATTTCACTGGTATGAAATCGTGGGATGAAATAACAAATTGCAGGTTTTCAGAAAGCTACCCCAATCACAATGAATCACAAATATCAAGTACAGAAATGATGCAAGTATTATGTAAGGAATCAAAAGTAAGACAACAATTTATTAGTGTGGTATATTTTATTCCATTAATGTATTAACATTCCATAACTTGTTTTGAAGTAAATTTGATTCCTTTAACCTTTGCAACTGACCATGTATTAAATGTACAATGACATACTACCATCATTGGCGATTCATTATTTGATAATAATCGTTACAGACGTTATAATATATTCACATATTTGAGCCAGATTATGACAAAGTAGTACAAGTAGTTATGAGTTCATGGTAACAGATTCAACTTTTGTGATAATTATATTCATTTTTATTACCATATAATATAATCCATAATAATTTATTGGATGTTTTATTATTCTTATTGAAATAATATAACGGTTCATCCATACAGAAATAAGCACTTGCAAAGTCAGAAGATTTTTATTTTCATCTAATATCTTTACTTGCAATGTAAATGGTAATCCTTTTGAGCAGCCAAAAAATAAAGGAAAATATGTGAAGATTATGATTTTGTCTCCGTAGTAAAGATCAACACTTTTACTAGCGTCAAGTGACGGCTAGTGACCAAAAGGTTATTTTTATCAGTTTCCATACTTTTCCACGTCAGTATTCAATAAGGATACCAAGGGCAAGGTTACCTACTGTAATTATTGAGTATACGTTAACAAATTGGTTCGATTTTATTATGCCTGACTCTGCGAAGCGGATACTAAAGAAAGGTTGAATGACAGTGCAGAGAAGTAAGTTTAGAGATTTTTCTCTAAAAAGCAATGCAGTCCGCGGCTCGTTGTATATTTCTGTATTACAGATCTATCAAGGTTGCAGTGACGTTGATATTGAGGAACCTAGAAGCACTAGATCTCCATCAAGACGTTGGAGTGGCCACATCACTAAGCCGAGTGTAGGTACGTGCAAGTGTGAGTGACCGTGCACGCAGGAGTACTAACTCACAAAGCATTGTCATAGAGAGTGCTTGATAACGATTGAAAACTCCCCTGGGAAGCAAAGGTAATCTGAATTCGTTTCCTTGGTGAATAATAAGGGTAGGTGACGTAAATTCCCAGAGAATCATAGCTTAAGTTTGTTTGTTTTTGGTAATTAATGCATAACAATTAATGAGACAATAAATGGGTCAGCTGTGATCATAGTATCACAAGCAATTATTTTTTTAAGATTATAAAGGTTCTTTTGCTACAATTTAAACGTCCCTGTGACCTTAATAGTGTAAATACTGGTAGAATTAAATAGTTTAATAATAAATGAATTGCTGGCCAATGGTTTGAATTTCTTAGTGACACGGGATGAAAAAATAATATCATATATGAAAATTGTTTCAAGTTGAGTTCTCATAATGCGCGGAGCGAGTTGTTTGAACTGTAGACATTATATTGACATCATGAATTATGTCTAGTTAAATGTATCAAAATTCTCAAGATTTACGTTTGAAAATTTCGAACTACCTTATAGACTTGAAATATTTTTATTTGCCATCCTTGTTCTTTTCGCTATACTTTGCATAACTTTGATAAAGATAGGAACAGACTATGAAGCACAGTGACATTAAATGTGGCGCGATGCTTGAGCGCATTTATTAAGTGCTCTCAAATTTCGCGATGGTTAAAAAACACTTATTAAGGCCGATTTGGGCCGCTTCACATTTCAGAGGCGTCATGTATTTGCCGAGCACCTATAAACAGGATCATGATACTGAATGATACGAGATGGAGACTGGGACTCGAGAAAGAAAGTTGTAGTGAAGTTGGAGGTGTATCTGTGTATGGGTGACGCATATTGAACACATAATTAAGATTCACTCAATGGATATGAATATCGGCTGGGAGAGCCGTGGCAATAGAGGGATTTACTAGAGTTTTTTTTTTTCAGAACTTATGTTGTTACTTTTAATATTTGAAGTAGACGACTGTGGTACGTGGCTTGGGTTAATCTATTTTCAAGGCTACATTTGTTGTCAGTTAAAAATACAATTATGATCTACAAGAGTTGTATTTAGTGAAATGCAAGAAGATCTTCATTTGACTTATTATGCTAGTAAGATATTTTTTTTTATGAAACTTCCAATCACTTCAAATAAAATAGCTTTCACTCTATATATAAACCGTTAGACGGTAGTGTGAGATACAGGAGTTGACATGTCTACAATTCAATTAGAGAAAAGAGGAGAACAATATGTGGACAGTATAAAGGGAATTACAGATCCTAAATTGGGTACAGAAAAATATATCGATGAAAATAAGTAACTGAGGCTAACACATTGATACCAAACTTTAACCCTGCCCTCACATAGCAGTGTGAGTATTTGATGGTGAAAGCGATGTACAGAAACGGGAAACACATGTTATACAACAAAGAAAATAAACGTTGGATATCAAAGAATTTATTATTGTCAGATCTATATCGATGTTGCAATAAAATAATAATAATATAAATACTATATATTTAAAACTCATACTAAAAGCATTCTTATGAAAGGGTATTACAACTTACGATGAATGATTATTTTAATGACAAGACTGCTTGGACATGAGTTTTAAAATATAGATTGTAAGTAGTTAATAAGTGCTATTTGTAACTGTGAGTAGGAAAAAAACACCCCGGTAGTTTCTTGCTGCTTCTTCTCCCGGGCCTTTCTCACAGTAGGGCCTTGTTGAAGCATTGGCGTAGCTTGCATGACTTACAAAAAGTGTTTGTAAACCAAACCAATGAAAATAATTGAATTTTATACAATAAAGAAGGGGTGTAGTGTCTATGCATATCGGGCAGTCTGTGGCTAGCTGCGAGTGAGTGCGGATGTGCGCTATGCGTATTCATACTTCACCTATTACAGAGTAAAGCGTGTGTATTATTTACCCTCCGAACACTACACTCTCAGCAATACTCTTTTTAAAAATATACCGTGGACTTTCCAACAGGACTCTGCACCTGGTCACAAGGCACGAACTACCCAAGCCTGGCTTGAAACCAATGTTCCGGACTTTATAAGAGCTGAAGACTGGCCCTCATCTAGCCTGAACCCTTTAAACTTCAAATTATGGTCAGTTCTGGAGGACATGGCCTGCTCTAAACGACACGGCGACATTGAGTCTCTTAAAAAATTTTTGGAGCAAGTAGTGACGAAATTTCCCTTGGAAACAGTGCATAAGTCCATAGATTCGTGGCCAAACAGATTAAAGGCCTGTATAAAAGCCAAAGGTGGCCATTTCGAATAGAATATTTTTTTTATTTTTTGCTGAGACTTTAATAAATATGTAGGTATAAATTTTATTAATATTACATTACTTCATTTAAAAAAAAAGCATTTTCATTTGTAACAGAACTTATGGCTGGACTAGTTATATAGGACCCATGGATCAGTGTTCTGTGCCGTCGATTGTCGGGTGTATGGAAATTTTCAGCGCTTATATAATTTTTTGTGTTTCTCACTTATACCTACCTATATGTGTTTCACAAACAGTGGAAAGTTCAGCAGTCTGAAAGTTTTGCAAGATCTTGGAAGCCATAGAGCGGTATTAAGTGGTCTCCCCTAAGTGAAAAGTTCAGCAGTTTGAAAGTTTTGAAAGTTCTAGGAAGCCATAGCGCGGTATTAGGTAAGCTGGACTCCCCTAGGTGGTTACCTAACAGTTGGCAAGAATAACACGAGTATTTACTTATAAAATGAAATCCTTGAATGTTCCTACAGGCTACAACGAGGGTGGAGAAGACTTCCAGGTGCATTATTAGTTACCAAGTAACAAAGTTACACAACCAGTGAGTTATTGAGAGGGTTTAAGTCTCAGATAATAGTACCAAAAAGAGATAAGTATTAACGTAAACGCGCCCAATAACGCCACCCCAAAATCTGCATCCAATACCGCCAGTTTTTTTAATCACTGTTTTAAGGCATACTATAGATTTCATGAAAGTTGTAGCCTAAAAACATTTTAGGTATGTATGTTGAGAAACAAAAATAATAAAGTTTGTGTGCGTAAATAATCAGCAAATAGAATAATTTGATATTAACTGCGACGCGCCCGCAACGGACGCCCGTCTCATAGTGTTGCGCTCCCGGCTATGTAAGTAAACATAATTATTACTTAAGAGAAATTAACTTAAATAAAATGTATATACCTGCATGCAAATGTGTAAATATAATAAATAATATATTGGTTTTCTAGATTCACATCTAATATTAACGTTCTGACTATTTTTTGCGGTTTAATTCGAATTTTCCCTTAAAGCGGTAATAGAAACATAATTTTCATAAGTTGCTTCTAATACCGCCCCATGGCGTTGTTAGATGTTTTGCAATAGTTAGCATTTTAGATTTTATTTCTTTTAATACGTAATTTTCGATGTTTCTTTTAACTTGTTTGATTCTTAAGAGTATATTACATAATTTGATCAATTAACGCCATACATTTTGTCTCATAGATTTTCTTTTAAACAAGATTCGACGTAAGCAATAATTTTTAGTAATGTATGGTAATGTATTTTAAATAATATCTCATATCAAAATTAAGAAACTTTTTGACACCGAAAAATAATCATAGCAATGACATCCATCAAAATACGTTTGCATTAAAGCAGAAATTTTAGCCAGTTATTGTTTATTTTTGCTGTCGCTAATAGAATAAAGTAATCTTCATACTTAATTCTATTACCGACCCGTACGGTCTTATTTATAAAAATCTCTTATTGTAATCGGTCTTTCGCACTATGTGGCCAGCCCATTTCCACTTCAGCCGGCTAATTCTTTGAGCTATGTCGGTTACCCTTGTTTGTCTACGGATCTCCTCATTTCTGATGCGATCACGTAGATAAATACCGTGCATAGCCCTCTCCATAGCCCGCTGCGCTACTTTGAGCTTGTGGATTAGGCCTATAGTAAAGCACCACGTCTCGGATCCGTGTACCAAGTTCTTCCAGGGAACCCTCCAGGATGACTATATCGTCGGCATATCGCAGGTGTGTGATGTATTCGCCGTTGATGTTAATGCCACGTCGTTTCCACTCCATCATCTTGAACACGTCTTCCAACGCAGCGGTGAACAGTTTTAGGGATATGACATCCCCTTGTCTAACACCTCTCTGCAATTGGATGGGGCTCGTTGCTGTGTCGTGTACTTTGACGGACATGGTGGCGGATGAGTACAAACATTTCAACTCCTCGATATACCGGTAGTCGATCCGGCACCGCTGGAGAGAATTTAGTACCGCCCAGGTCTCAATAGAATGAACGGCTTTCTCATAGTCCACATAGGCAACACATAACGGCAAATTATACTCCTCGGTCTTTTGTATAATCTGCCGCAGTGTGTGTATATGGTCTATGGTGCTGTAGTCTTTTCGGAATCCTGCTTGTTCGGGAGGCTGGAAGTCGTCAAGCCTGCGTGCAATGCGATTTGTGAGGACCCTCGAAAACAGCTTATAAACGTGGCTCAGAAGTGCAATGGGCCTGTAGTTCTTCAAAAGGGCATTAATAATAATAATAATAACGCTTCACACTCATAGCCCCACACTAGGATTCCCTGTGTCGTGGGTGCCATGGACAACACACAAGACAAGGACATTCACACCCAGACCGAGAACAGAAATTCAAACTCATCATTCAAATTTCCACCTCGCTGGGAATCGAACCCAGGACCCTTGGCGCGGTGATCTGGCATCGTAACCATTGCGCCACGCGGGTCGTTATCGCCCTTCTTGAAGAACAGCGTCACCACACTTTTGCTCCACGCTTCCGGGGTAGTTCCGGTTGATGACGGAATCGAACAGTTTTTGGAGCGCCACTAGAAAGGGTTTTCCTCCAGCTCTCAGAAGCTCGGTTGTGATTCCGTCATATCCCGGTGCCTTGGTGTTTTTAAGCTGTTTGAGAGCCTCTCTAATCTCATACAGGATAACGTCCGGGATATCTTCGGTTTAGCTCGCTTGTCGCTCTCCTCGCGAGGAGGTGGAGCTTGAGAAGAGGAATACTACCGTCCGTAGTATCTCTCAGTCTCCCTCAGAACTTCGGGTTTCGACGAAACCATGGTGCCGGACTCGGTCTTCAACCTCCTAAGCTGACTTTGCCCAATAGACAGATCCCTGGCGAACACTTTTGAGCCCTGGTTTCGCTCAATAGTGCTTTTTACACAATTTGCGTTGTGTTTTCGCAAATCGCGTCGCCTGCACTTGGAGATCTGTTCATTCATTCATTGAGCCGTTGGTATTCCCTCATAGAGGTTGGAGACTGCACACATAGTTCTCGTTGATCCCTCATAAGACCGAGAGTTTGTTCTGAGAGAACCTGAGATCTACCACTAGGGTGGGTCTTGAAATACTTCGACCCTACCTCGTGGACAGTTGTTACCATCCTGGTGTTATAATCGTCCACTGACGTGCACGATTCTAGGTACGCGAAACGGTTTTGCAGCTCAAGTTGAAAGTTTTAAGATCCCTGGATTTGGATAGGTGTTGGGCGAAGCGTAGACTTCATCAGGCGTGACCGTTCCAGCTTCAGGTCGATATTTAATGTGCCTCTTACAAGTCAGTGATCGCTTCCGGTTTTAAACCTGCTGATCACAGAGACATCATTAAATATGTGCCGTTTGTCTGCCAGAATGAAGTCTATCTCATCAGGACTTATCCAAGTCCACTTGTGTTCGCTATTCGCAAATTATAACTTATTCCAAATTCAAATCTCCCGCCGATTGAACGTGGTTCGCGGATTGGCCAATAACAAGACTCAGTCGACCCGACAACGACCGAACAGCCGACCAATGGTGGACTACGAAGAACCTCACGCGATTGAGAAAAGGAGTGATGGCGGCGCGCGGCTAAGAATCAGATTCGTCTTACTTGAAAACGTTAAAAAAGCAAAGCAAAGCAAAGCAACAACCCATAATTGTCCCACTGCTGGGCTCGGGGTCTCCTCTCACAATGTGAGGGGTACAGGCCATAGTCTACCACGCTGGCCCAGTGCGGATTGGTAGACTTCACACACCTTTGAGAACATTATGGAGAACTCGCAGGTGTGCAGGTTTCCTCACGATGTTTTCCTTCACCGAAGCAAGTGATAATTAACTTGTAATACGCACATAATATTTGAAAATTAGAGGTGCGTGCCAGGATTTGAACCCGGGCCCCCGCGTTCGGGAGACCAACGTTCTAACCACTAGGCTATCACTGCTTCGTTAAACTTAAACTAATCTAAAACGTTAAACTAATCTAAAATACGTCATATAATCAGTGCCTCCCTGAACTTCCTTCCAACCTTAATATACGGGATCCCGTGGGAGCATAATTAAAGTGTAATAGTTGTGATTCCAACAAGCATTGTGAGTGGTGTGCACCAGCACCAGCGTAACTTGTACCTTGCTACCTTCGAGTGCTACAAGGCTGAAGTGGAGAGGCGTCTCCTGGAAGACCTATATCAAGGTACGGAAACCCCACTTGTATTTGGCTTCGACTGTTCCCGAACCACATTTTTCAATATATCGGCAATGATATTATATGTATAAAAGAGGTAGATGGGTTACTAGCGCGCCGACGGCGAAGAGCGAAAGAGTAGTCAATTGACCACGCTTGCTCGCATTACTCGCAGTCGCTCTCTCAATACTCTGTCGATACGCACGCTTTTATTTTTGTCAGAAGTGCTGGAGATTTGACATACAGCGTTAAAATGCCTTCATGTGTTATGCGTAAATGCACTAATTACTTACGTAAAAAAATAAAATTCATGGAATAACATACCACAAGTAAGGAATCATGATTTATTGCATTTTATTTCATTTCAATAATTCTCTAACAAAATAAGTATGGCGGCATGACAGCGCGCCAGCTTGGCGCCAGCCGAACGTAAGGTACTTGTGACGCGAGCGACAAACACTAGCTGTCTTTTTCACTATTATGGTTTTAGTAATGCTATCCCTTTTACATAATTTAACAAGCGCTGATTGGTGTACCGTTTTCGGAACAGATTTTTCTTTTAATTTATAAGGGCATAACGTATCTCTAATAAACATCATTGTATATCGGCGGGACTATTCTTTCTTTAAACGCGTATCCCGACCCAGAGTACCTTCAAGGGCCTTCGGCAGGTCGCGTAGGTACAACTTGCGTTGCGGCTTCTTTCTGAAGAAGGAGTTCATCATGAAGAGAAATTTCTTCTCCAAAAAGTTAGCCAGCAAGTGTCCTCGGTGGTTCTGTCGTCCAATGTGTAGGACCGTAGGGACCCACTTTCATCTCGGCGCCGCTTTGCATGCCCAGTCTCACGTTGAAGTCCCCCATCACAACATTGAAATGAGCTTTACGGCCTGGCCACGGGCATGGGCGACGCGAACAGCGAAGCGGCAGGCGGCGCGACTATTCGCTCGGCACAGTTTGACGGCCACGGGACAAACGTTCACCGCCGCGACCAGATAGGGCGAAAGCATAATTTCTTTATCAAAGACTAGGAAATTGCCCTCGCTTCACTTTGGGAAAAATAGTAAAAAAAATATATAATATAGCCTATGTCACCTGGGGATAGTGTAGCTTCCCAACAGTGAGAGAATTTTTCAAATCGGTTCGGTAGTTTCGGAGCCTATTCAATGCAAACAAACAATGAAATCTTTATTCTTTATAATATTATAGTAATAACAGATAACTCGATATTGCTTAGAAAATAATAGTTTTTTGGATAAAGACAATTTTTGCTAGATTTTGCGGAAAACATGATATGAAAATGAGAGGATGATCCATTCACATCACCCTTTTGAGTAGAATTATTTATTTATTTTTAAATTCATTGTTTAGTTCGGCGACCGAACTAGTGAGATTTTTTTCTCATTAACAAATCTACGATAGAATTATCTATGTAACGAATCGAATTAGTGAGAACAAAGAGATTTTAATAGGAATTATTTTTATTTCTTCCCACAATCTCTTCACTACATGTATATGCTGTGCGTGGTTAGACTTTCAAATAGGTGACCTAGCTAGTATTTCAGCAATAAAAGTCTCAAAGTGGACGAAGCGTCAGCGTTCATTTTTCGCGGCGAAAACAACTAAACTCATTTAATCAAACCATAACTTGTCTAACATTAAATGCCACTTCTAGTAACCATCTCGTACGGATGTATATCTTTGGTACAAATCTGCGACATCTAAGCCTGAGCCGGATTGTGCGATATTATGTGGGTAATTGTAAAAATTGAATGCATTGTCTTGAATCATGTACGTTCCTCCGTAAAAAAATCTTTGTATAAATTTCCTATATTTTAATGTTCTCATGTTAAGTGAATTTGTAAATTCTTAATGAGAATAAATATCTAAAACCCAAAAATCACTGCGCGCTATTCGCCGCGACTGACGCTCGACTCCGTGGCTCGCGGCGTACAGATTCATAGCTTTGTTTTACTCGCCCGCCACGCCGCCAGTCGCCCACGCGATTCGCCCGGTACATTTCGCCGGTCGCTTCGCCGGTCGCCGTTGCGCGTGGCTTGATACGTACATTGCTATGAGTTTATTTTAGTCGCTAGACGCCTCGCCGTTCGCACCGCGCGAATATTCGCATCGGCGAATGTCCCGTGGCCAGGCTGTAAGGTACGCTACCCTGGATGACACCCTCCCAACTTGCACAATGTTGTTGACGAGGGACTTGTGAACGAGAAACCCGACACCACCTTGGGACAGATGTTCGCCCTTCCAGTGATAGAACAAGTTTCCGGATTTGAGTATTATCGTGTCCTCCCCCTCTCTTCGGACTTCAGATAAACCCACAATACTCCAGTTTAACTTGTCTATCTCTTCTTCCAGCTCTTTCACCTTGTTGTCGGTCCTCAGTGTCCTGGTGTTATATGTTGCTAGGTGCAGAAGTCGTTTTTGAGATTGGTAGCCCGATCTCTGCCGGCGATTCTTAGCACCCCCTGCCCCGCCGTTTCCATAGCCGCTACCATAACTAGGAATAGTGGGGCTACCGGGGACTGGGGGCCGAGGCTTAGTTGTGGCTATCATAAGGGGGTTGTAGCTGGTAGTCACCACGCTTGGCCAGTGCGTGTTGGTGACCGCAGTAGATGTTCTTAGTCCGCAGGGAGACGCTGCTGGCCGTCTCCTGGAATATCCTATTAGTCGCCTTTTACGACATCCCAGGAAGAAGTAGGAGTGGTGCTATTCTACAAAGTGGACCCGGCACCACACGGGGGAATCATACCTATTTACATATTTATAAGTATTAAATAGAGTTTAATACTTGTTCATAATGTTATTTTGTTCCTATAAATACATATTTCGATTTTGCATAGAACTTGGCACTCATTTAGATCTCCATTCTTTTTGCGGCGAAGCCCACAGCCAAGCATAATTTTTGTACTGAACTTGGCTCTCCTTGTTTACATTTATGTTTTTGGTGGGATATCATTACTTTTTGTAAAGAAAAATATACCCTGTCCACAAATCTTAGAGACTAAATAGACGTTTCATGGATGACCAGTTTCAGGTGTAAATTAAATAGTGATGACCATAAACCGGAAAGCGAATCGAAAAACACGCATGGTACAACACATTACAACGACTTTCCGCAAGGGACAGCAAACGGAAGTGTCCGTAAAAACGCGTAAAATTACGGGTGGGGCTGCGGTGCGGTCAAAAACAGCTATGTTCGAATATCTATTTGGCGGACACTAGCGCCATTGATAAGGGTAGCATAACTCAGCAAACTTCACTCTGTTTACAACAGCCATGTTCGTATATCTGTCACACACTAGCGCCATTTAGAAATGGCCATTATTGGAAATTCTATTTTCTGTAAACCGCTGGAAACCTTTTCAACTTTCCCTTCATGTAAGATAGTCCTCGTTCTACTTCAATACTCCATGCGCTGAAGTATGCCATATTGAGCCCCGCGTGCACAGAGGCCTTAGTGCGAGTTTTACGTAACATAACGGGCTCACAATGTAAATGCGAGTTGGCTAAGATTTGTATGGGACCAAAGTTTTTCTTTTCACTGCCGCTAGATGGCTCTGCTTCGGTCCCATACAAATTTTGTATGGGGACACCACTTATTTTTCAACTTTTTTAATTTTTTTGATTTTTTCCTACGCTTACACATAATTACCGAGCTGGATTCCAAATTTCATCCTTCTAGGTCATCTGGAAGTAGGTTAGATTTAGGTACTATATGTCAGTCAGTCAGTCAGTACTAAAATTTACGACTTTTTGACCTTCATATCTTCTACATGTCCTTATGGATATAATTAAACACACGTAGTTTTATGTGTTTAAGTTAAAGAGGTTATGAGTTATAAAAGGGTCAAAAGTGGCACCAAGTGGTTCGTGTAATATTACACTCGGCGCTGGCTAGCCAGTTCCTTTGCTTGAACTTGGCTTGACACGCTGCCGCGTGTCCAGATTTACACAAGCCTTAACAGATGTCCAAAATGCTCACCTCCTCGAGTGATGCAGAGTTCAGCAAGTTTGCACAAATTGTCCTTTACGCGGTTTAGAACACTTCTCTTCGAACTTTGTCAAAAGCAGTCACTATTCTTAATTTTAATTCGTCTCTGTTCGAATACTCCGTAGCATACACAACACTTTTAACCTCCCCCCACAAATATAAATCCATCGGTGTGAGGTCCGGGGAGCGCGCCGGCCATGGCACAGATCCTCCTTGCCCTATCCACCGATCACCGAAGTGATCATCTAAGTATATTAAGTATGTCTGTAATATTCTTTATTACCTCGTATCTACCAAACGGCTGGACCAAATAATACAATTAAGATATCGTTAGATTCGTTTTGATAACCCAAGTATTCTTAAATAAGTGACATTAAAAAAATAGTGGCTGTGAGATGTCACTGTTTGAAGTATCAAAAAATAAAAATAAATCGAATAATGCAATACGGGTATCAAACTAAAGAGCTCAGCATAAGGATTTCAAAAAGGTATAATATCATGATACCTTTTTTGATGGCAGGCAGTTTTTTAATTTTAAACTTATACTAGTTTAGTGGTCGGTAATAGAAACATAAAAAACGGTATTAGAAACAAACATCATCCATGCGTCGGTAATAGAAGCAATCGCTATTTTAGATTCAATTATTATTTATTAAATATTGTGTGATTTAATACTGAATTTACGTACTGAATATCATAGGATATTTAATCATGTTAAAGAATAAATTAAAACACCTTTTCTAGCATAACAACATATATCTAATTTTCTGAAGTTCATCCAACGTCGGCTTAAACTGGCGGTAATAGGCGCGTTTACCTTATCTCTTTATAAATTATTATTTAATTAACTATTATACATCAACCATATTCCATATTAAAGTTACAGAGACGTAAATAAATAAAATATTTTTTTATCCCAACAACCACTGGCGTAGCCAGGTTTTAATTTCGGAGAATGTTCAAGAAAATAAAGAGACTAAAAGTACATAAAATAACCCTTACATTCATAAGACAATTGAAAATTGGGGGAGTCCTGCTCTTTCTGGGCCCGATTCACTTCTGAAAAGATTATGGCATTTAATAAATGAATATTGTCATTCAATGAAAACTATGCCCCAAAGAAAGGTATGCCCTAAACATGTTCAACTATGAGGATATTTTCGCTCGTTGCAGTGTGCCTCGGATGAGTTAAATCAAGAACAAATTTTTCTTTACACTCTGATAATAATTAAAAAAGGATGTTTTCGTTAACAAATTTTATTTCAATTACTTACAATCTACACAACAAAGAAATTTACAAAATGCATTAACACCAGCTTCACTTCCTACTACGGTTTTAAATAGTGCGATTGTTAATATAATAAATACGTACGTATATAATATGATAATTATAATACTTAATTATTATACAACATGAACAAGTTACAATAATTTACGAATTTATCGAAGGCTCAATTATTGTGCTCGAAATTAATTTAATATTTTGAAGTAGGTACGTATACCTACGTAATGTAGGTATTCGTATAATTAATAATAATAGCCTTTTGTGATAGCTATGGATGTATAGTCTCCTTGTACAATCAGTGAGTACTAAAATTACAAGATTTAATTGGACAAACATGATTAGTTTGAGATTTCAACAAGTAAATATAAAACATTTTTGGACTTATCACGTTCGAGCCTTCAAATTTTACACCTATAAAGCTGAAAACATAACAATAAACAACTTATAACTAGTTTATGTAAAGTGCTCGTATTTAAACCGGGAGACCGAGGCGGGTTGTGACAGAATTGAGTTGTGACAACGTCGATTTCTCGAAACCTATAACCGTTAGGGAGTTGGTAATGTTACGTAATTTTTAATTTTCGATGCACTATTTGTAGCGGGACGGACCACCGAAGTACGGGAAATGGTTAGGCATCTACAGCATTCAAGTGAAAAAATCACCTAAAGTATTCTTGAGCTTTTCCGTGCTTTATAGGGCGTAATGCCATTTAGTAAAAATGTCTTGGATGTTACATATACTTACGAATAAAAATGGTTTATTCATCGAAAACAATGTTTTCGTTGTATTTTTTTTACATAAAATGCCCCACTAAACACTTACTTGATCGATGTCACAGTTTACCTCGGCACTAGCAGGGTTGTGAGACGAGGAATAGTTTTAGATTTTTTCGATTTACTCATATTCCCTTATGTTTTTGTTATATTTTTTCAATAATTTTTATTAGTCAATTAAACTAGCTATTTTCATGTGTAAGTTTCGTAGAGGTAGGGCTATTTTTGGCTGAAATATATGAGGTAACATAAAAATTGTCACAACCCTCCTAGGTCTCCCCTATTAATAAAATCTGTAGTGGAAAGTCTGGTAACTCGAAATGCTTTCAATTAGTTGTCAGGTAATGGTAACATACACAGAACTTACAAGAAGAAGAATAAAAGAATACATTAATCTCTATGAAGTGTTGTCTGGTGGATTGAAAAACTCCCAATGATGGTGGTGTATGGTACGACTGTCACTGAGCCCAAACATGATGAGGCCAGCAATCAAAACGAGGAATATAACCAGTGCCATTTGGACGTCTTTTTTACTTTCCGTGCCACTTATATATGACATGAAAGAATTGAATATATTTCTTATCGTTCTACTAATGGAGTTATGGCACACGCGTAAAAATTGAGCACCAGCTTCGGTTATTGTAGGTTCATGTACTCTCACAGGCGGTGGCATTCGTCGAGGTGAAGGCCGCAGTTTTCCTTCGTCCGAGCTGGACTCGCTGTGAGGAGCAGTCGGTTTCCTCTTCGCTCTTCGCGTCGGCGGTGGGGGTGTTTGATGTTGAGTTTCCTCGCTTATCTGTCTCTCTCTAAATGTACGGACTGGGTATTGTGGAGGGGATAACGCAATATCATGAAGATATGAGTACAACAACGGTGTTAGATCCGGGAGTGGAGGTCTTTGGGGTGGTGGTAAATTCTCATCAATGCTGAGAGATCGCGGCGATACAGGTGGTGCGAGCAATGTTTGTTCCTTTTCAATAGGTGATTTTTGTTCTACTTTAACTTCAACCAATTCCGGTGGTGATGGTGGTGCCGATGTTTGTGTTTCCTCTTCTTTGCTGTCGAGCTTTTCCGTAATCGTAGATGTTGTAGCAGTCGTCTGTGTTCCAGATGCCGGCGCGGGGATTTGACTATTCGTAGATATTTCAGAAAACTTTTTGACAATTTCATCAATAACCGATTGTGAGAATTCAATTCCACTGACTGATATATGCCCTGATTTGGAGTCTAATTCAGTTACTTGCAATGTCATACCTTCAATATCAGAAACTAGGATTTTGCTCGCTTGAAGTTCAGAGACATTGAGCCTACCAACATCTAAATCTTTTACTTGAAGACGTTGAGTAATTAAATTATCTAACTGAACTTCTCTGCATACTTCTGATGCTCTTTCAAGCGCTCGTTCTTCACTCGCTGCACTACTTGTCAAAACTGCCGTAGTCTTTGGACTGTCAACGGCACCAGTACTTCTTCTCAATCTCGGTAATGGGGGCACATTCGGCACTTGTGTTTCGTCGATATTAATAGGTTGTACAGTCAAAGAAGCTTCAGTTAACATTTCTTCATGCTCATTAATTCTTGTAGGACTTGAAACGCGTTTTTCTACCAATATGACTGTTGGGGAAGTTCGGCCAATGGTTGGCTTAGACAGTTCCGTTATCTTGGGATCAGAAAACTTAAACGATCTTTCAGATCTAGAAGTAGGTCTAGATATTCTAGAACTATCTGCGGACCTAGCACGTGCTTTTCTTATAGTAGAATCTTCATCGATAATATCACGTAAAGAGCTCGACATTGATAAATCTAAGTTATCGTCCATTCCAAGCTCAAAGTCAACGTCATCAGGAAGTGGATCAGTTTGTGTTGAAACCTCAATCTCTACTACGTTTCGATCTTGAACATCTTCCATATAACTGGGGACTGTTTCGGAAGAAAATTTTCGATCAATATCAATTTGGTCCTGACTTTCTTCGGTTGATCTTCGTTTTCGTCTTGGTCCTCTAGGTGGCCTCGGCGGTGGTGGCAAAGGCCGATCCTTCATTTTGCTAACAACAACACCTGATTTAAGGTCCTTATGTACATCATCGACCTGCGGTTCATCAATTTCAACATATTGTGTTAAATCTCCACTGAATGAACGTTTTGTGCTATCTAGAGTAAGAAGACTTGTTGAAGACTTCTTTCTAGGTGGACGATCGGGCAGAACTGGTTTAGTGGCACCTACTGTATAATATTTACGTTCAGAACTGTTGCTTTTACGATGCCTAGCAGGTGGAGTTTTACTCTTTGATCTTCTAATTGCTTTAGGTGGCGCGTAAGAACTTTTATCTACCGTAGCGTATCCTGGGCTCTCTTGTCTCATATCTCTTTTTAGATCAATTTCATCAGCATGTGGTCCATGAGTGTCAAGGGTTAAGGATTCAGCTCCGTGAGATGTTCGATCATCATCATAGAAGGAAGTGCCACGTGAGCCTCGTGAGCTTCTCGATCGAGTGCGCCTCGGAGGCATTGGACTGTGTTCAGTTACAGCGATTTCTTCTCGAGGAATAACATACTCATGTTCAGTTCGATAAACGATTATCTGAAATTATAGAATTATTAGTTTAATTAATATTTTTGAAATATTTTTTTTACTGTAGCCTATACATAATTGGGTAAAATTAACAGTTAAAACATTGGCCTTCCAAACGGAAGACTAGATTCGAAACTTGCACTTTAATTCCAAACTAAATTAGAAATTAATAAGGTATCAACTGATACGCTGAAGGAAAACATTCTGAGGAAACCTTCACTTAGTTGAGTTCTTCATAATGATTCAAGGATGTGTGAAATTTACAAATTCACCTTTGGCCATATTGGTGAACCATTCTCTGTATTCTACTCGGGAAAGTTATAAAAGTGTTAAAAAGTGTTACTCCTATGGTTTATATATATATTCTTGATACTGTAGTTGTCTAGTCTGGCTGACTAGTCGTTTATCTCTATCTCATTAACTTAGTACATTTTACTTTTAATAAAAAAAACTCTTTATGCCCCTTAGTTAGCCAAACCTGGAGGATTTTTCCCAATGGTCAGAGTTAGGATGATAAAAATACTTAAAAGAGTTTGGCAATCAAAATGGTAACGCCATTTAAAAATTGGTTGCTTTCGTTTCTGAACCGACTTTTTTGTACATCCCTAGTGTCACTGTGATGACAAACGACAAATCAGGCCTTTTAGTTCCCGATGACTATAATTTTTTTAAGGAAAACTATTAATCATTTTTAAATTAAGTAAGTATAACTGTTTCAATTATATATCCTTCCCTATTACGTTATGAACGATAAAAAAACAGGTAAACAAAAAACCCAAAAAAATTAACCTTAATGAAAGGAGGATAAAATAAGGTAAGGATAAGGATAATATAAGTAGGTATGCTAAGATAAAATTTTTGAGATTTTTTTACCACTTTGTGTGATAAAATTATTCATTTGTGTTATACTCATGCTGAATTACAGTTTTCTAGTACTAAACTAAGCTTTAGACAAATGACCATGCTGAAGCTGAAACAACGAGTATAGACGCCATCTAGAAAGCCTTCAGTGAAATCCCTGAGTTTGGATACAATTTAACTGTACATTACTACGAACCCACAGCGCTGAAATGTTTATTGAACCGATACTAGAGGGCGCCAGCCGACACATTTTGCAATAAAATTATATACACATTTTGCCACTGTTGCAAAAATCGTTCTTCCTAAGTTGTATGGTTGTTAGCGTATTTAAGTTCTAAATAGAATCCAGAGTAAAATTAGTTTAATTACGCAACTTTCGTACTGATTTATTTTTATAAACTCATAATTTCACATTTAAAACATTTTTTTCCTTTCTACATTTTTGTGATATTCACTATTCAAATGATAATTTTACGCACACTTAAACGGACCTTTGAATACCTCAGGGACCAGCAGAGTTATAAGTAGGCACATCATGATCTTACGTACTATTCTAATAAATTAATATGTGAAGCAAAAACTTTGTACCCCTTTTTACAACCATTACGTGAACGGAGGAGTATGAAATTAGGCATAGTTAAAGACTGCATGGAGGAGTGCAGAAAACTAAAATTTGTATACAGTGTGTCCAGTGACTAACTAGTGATAATAATTTAAGGGCATGAACGTACCTAATTTGATCGACAAAAATACTCATATATATGGAGGGGGAGGGGGGGGGGGTTTAGCCCTCTTCCTTTTGGAATGGCCGCCACCTTATTTTTTTTACTATGTTAGACAACTCTGCCTGGTAATAATACCATCTATTCATTACAAAAAAGATTGGATGATGTTTCAAGTTACATACAAAAGTCACTAAAAAAATATGTCACTGTAGTCATTTGCACTAGTTTCTTTTGAGTTTTTCTAACATATTGTACTTCAAATATAGCACATTAACACATCTTTTTTAGTACATGCATTGATTATCAAGAATATTATGTACAAAACGACATCAACGACTAAGTTGCAAGACTGGTGACTTATTGCTGTTTGAATATGAGCTTTACATCTGGGAACAAAGCGATAGATATACGGCTATTAGTCTGACGATCGGACTAACGAGTAGAACTAGTGAGAACAAAGCGGTAGATACGGCTTTTGTTCCCACTAGTCCTACGGTAGAACTAGTGAGAAAAAAATTCCCCACTAGTTCTACGATAGGACTAACGAGTAGAACTAGCGGGAATGAACCCTTGCTTTCCATACCTACTTCTTGCGTCCACCTACGTGCTACATTGAGAAAAAATATTGCTAAACCCCCACATGTGAATGTTCTTGACGTTAAAATTAGGTATATTTCATGACCTTAAATTATCACTACTTCGTCGCTGGATACACTGTATATTAAGCATTAATATATTATAATGTAAGCATTATGTTTCTAACACATACAATTTATGAAAACATACATTACACACTACCATGCATTTCACACGCACACACGCATAATAGATATACACATAAATCATGGAGGGCTGACTCATATGAAGGGTTAAAGTTAAAAAGTATCCAGATTGGAACAGTAAATAACAGTTCAAAAACACTCCACAGTGGCGGTATGAATATAGCAGTGTTGACGGATTGCAGTATGCCACCGTTGCTACCGTGGCGCCACTAATAATTTAACGTAGTTTGACATACACTTTTGCACTAAATTAATTTCTCCTTTACCTGTAGGCATACGATCATAGTACATACTAACACTACTCAATCGTCCACATTTCGTCCGTCAGAAAATACGTGAGGTCTGGCGGCCCTGGGCTCTTGGTCTATTAGGGGATGATTGGCCCCTTGGATCGGTCTGTCTTCTTGTCAAAGGTTTTAAAATGTTGTCTGGAGAACATACGTGAAAATCAACCATGAGAAAGTACGTGAACTTAGTAATGATTTTCTGTACCTTGATCACCTGATACCTGGAAATTGGCCGTTTTTCCAAGCTAGCAAGTAGGCATACGATCATAGTACATACTAACACTACTCAATCGTCCACATTTCGTCTGTCAGAAAATACGTGAGTTCTGGCGGCCCTGGGCTCTTGGTCTATTAGGGGATGATTGGCCCCTTGGATCGGTCTGTCTTCTTGTCAAAGGTTTTAAAATAGTTGTCTGGAGAACATACGTCAAAATCAGCCATGAGAAAATACGTGAACTTAGTAATGATTTTTTGTACCTTGATCACCTGATACCTGGAAATTGGCCGTTTTTCCAAGCTAGCAAGTAGGCATACGATCATAGTACATACTAACACTACTCAATCGTCCACATTTCGTCCGTCAGAAAATATGTGAGGTCTGGCGGCTTTGGGCCGAAGTCTAAAAGAAGGAGGAATTTATATTCGCATACACGTCATATCTATATTAATAGATATGGTCTATTAAGACCAAATGCAAAATAGTTCAATAATTTAAAAAATACACAGTAAAGATATTCTTTATTTCAATTTTCATTTATTGTATTTGTTTTTTTTTTTACTTAAATGTTACATAATTTGTTTGATTTGTTATATAATTTGTTTGAAAAGATAGGCAAATTAACTGTGTAGCATTTGCGAAATCTGTATTCGAAAATAGAATAACGTTCAAACTGAAAATGGACGAATTTCGCCCACTGGACGACCACTTGTATGTTTAACCAACAAACTGTAATCTGTTTAACTGCCTGAAGTATACCTCAATATCCTCATATTAATATTGAATATATCGTTTTATTAATATTGACTGTATAATATTTGCACGCCAAAAGCCAGAGTTTAGCGGAATTGAAATTTATTAAACTGTTACTAATTTGTATCTAAATTCAGCAAATGATAATAATGATTATTATTAATATTACATTACATCTGAATGCATCAGGAATGAATTACAAAATGTTGAAGATTTATTGAGGTTGATTGATTACAAGTTACAGACAAGAACAAAAAGGAAGGCGTTGTTATAGGTACTCCTATGTATGTCGGTGGCGTTGTAACTGAATAGACAATATGATGCTGATTCCTGTTTTATCCTTACTTTAGGTACTAATTTTGCATAGGAAAGGCAATGTGACCTTGATGGTTATAGAACAAACATCTGACATTAACGAGCGAAGCCCCATTTATATATTCTAAATAGGTCAACAATCGCATGGAATCGCGCTTCCAAAAATATATGCCAGTTCCATCCAAAAGTATAACCAAACATTTGGCAGCCGTCCAAAATACATCTTCATGCCAATCGCCCGTTCGGCAATTAAGATTAGTCAATTGAAACTTTTTAAAATAAGCTGCATTTATTGATATTGATTACGTTTTTACAGATTTTTGTTTTATTAAAAATTTAGAACCAATTTTCATGTGGCAAAAGCAGCGGGTTCGATTCCTGTCTAATAATATTCATTTTTCAAAAATCTAATTACTTATGCAGTTTTGGTTTTCGTCAAAATCGGCCCCGATACTCCTTTGACCAGTTTTCGCTATTCCTCATAGTTTTGAATTTATCCGTCCACGCCCTCTTGAAAAAACCCTGTACACTCTTCTGGCCAATATTTGCAACCGCTAGAATATTCTGGCTGTTTACATATAAAGTATATGTAATTAAATTAGTATTAAACAATTGAAAGAATGTTCCCTGAAAATTTGAGCCTTGTGGGAGTAGGTTATGAATTGCTCTCTCGATGACAAATGCTACATTCTGACACTACTTGTAACCCTCAAAATAGGTTGGTATTTTTTTTTTTGCACTTAAACATATCTAAATTACAACGTATTAAAATTGTAGCTTACTGGGAAACTAGTTAGTCAGATGGTTCAGTATCTCTTAAGCTATGTATATGTATACATACAAAACAATAGGCAAAACTTCAACTCTGTAACTTTAGTTATTATTCCGCTTGCAAGCTTTGACATAAACTAAATATAATCATTACATTAAAACAAAGACTTGGATAAAAGCTTTATGCTTATTTGCATATATAATCATGTTCTGTACTCGTCACTTTATTTTACATCGTAAGTTTTCGTTAGATTATTACACCCACCGACGTTATATATTTTTTTGCATGATACGTGTGTGTGATCTATAGTAAAATTTTACGAGACATATATTATTCCGATAATTCTTAGTTAATTCTATCTATATTTATTTTCCATTTTATATTTTGAATTGTAACAGGTGAAACCACATACTTAAATAGTAAAATGTCTGTGGGTGACACGTATCTCCCTAGATTGTTTTTTTGGTACCTTTCTTAAATATAAAGTGTTGATGAATTTTTCATGCCTAGTAGTGTGGGGCACCCGCTCAAGCTTGATTTTAGCTATATAGTTGTTATAATATAATTCATTTCAACTGCGTCGTTGCCAATTTCATCATCATTCCAATAAAATCAATAAATTGCGTTCGTATATTTTAGTTTAATAAAACGGAATTCTGAAATCATACGAGTAATAGGCTTCTTACAATGATTTTTTTAGTGTTTCTATGCGTGTTTGTTATGACTGGAGTACCGGGAAGGAGGGATCGTGTTTATTTATTTTTATACAAGAACTAATCGTTGCTACTTTTATGTTAGTGAACATTTAACATCTGAAAGACTTTAAAACCCTTGTGATTAAAATAATAACTCATTGCTACGATTGGAATCTGATGGGATACGCGGCCAGAAGTATATTTTTTATGCTTACTTATAAATCCGAATAATTAATATTTAAGTAAAAGATATTTCAGTGGTCCACAAAATTAAAAGAACGTTGCCCTGGATACTTATTACTTGCAAAATGGATTAATTTATAAGCTGTACTAAAATTTAGATGTAAGCAGTTAGCGTCTATGCAATTTTTATCGTATTTTATTATACATTAAATACATATTTGTAAAAATTATGAAACACTTTGTGCGAAATGTGCAAACTGTACTTACGTCATCGACTTGTTCCCGAGGCTGTTTCCATGTTTCCGTAGACGCAATATTATTGAAGTCACTTAAAGATGACTGTTTTATATTAGCTTTACTCGGCCTTTTCATTCGTTTCGGTGGCATTGGGAGCGTTTGAGATTGGATAGGTATGGCATCAGGATATTCTATTACGTCATCGTTGGCATATTCATGAATACTATGTAAATCTGAAGGAGATGGAAATTCTGATTGATTAATTACACCCATGGGTTGCACTTCCTTCTCTGTAGATTGTATTGGTTGATCATTAATCTGGTCTTCTGGGAGCCCTAGATCCAGTTCACTAAATTGCATACTTGCATTTACACTATCATCAATGTATTTTATAGATTCAGTTTCCTTCTTCTTTCTTTTAGCCCGTGATGGACGTACTGGTGGGAATGTATAATATCCATCGTCTCTTTCATTTATATCTTCCGTGGAGTATCCCATAGTGTCATTCTCGTCAATCATAAGTTCTGGGTCTGCATCAGCATTTATATCATTAACATACATATGCTTATTATCATCAATGTCCATGTCCTTTCCAACTAAATTAAGAACATTTTTAGGAATATTGAAAGCTTGTCGTATTTCGTCACTTAAGTATTCTCTGACTTGAATATTTTCGCGAGAAATTCCTTTCGGTCGAACAAAAAATTCGTCGTTATTAATTTCGTTAATGTGTGTGTTTTCATGCTTAGTCGGTGATATGTCAGGAATCGAGGTTGTGATTCGATTATTATTGAGATGCATATCTCTGTCCTCATCCACGTATTCGGGACTTAACTTGTCGAAATCATATGTGGTTTCAAAATGCTTTCTTTCTTCTGATTCACTTTCATAGTTTCTGTCACCTTCAATATTTCCATACTCCCGTGGTTCTTCTGGACTATCTGGTATATAATCGACAGTACTCTTTTTTACACGATTGAATGTGAACGTAGGAGGAGGAGTATCTTCCCGATTTAATGTGGGAGATGAAGAGGTTTTTGGAATATCATTCTTTTTTTTCCTGCTGAAAAAACGTGGATAGGTTTTCGCTTCAAATTCAACTGCTTCCGTGTTTTGCATATCTGTTGAAGACTCTAGTGTATCATTTTCTACATTTTGTTCCTTCTTTTTAGTCAAACTAGGAAAATTGAATTTTGGACGTTCAGGCATTTTGAATTTTGGTAGGTCTGGGACGGCAAACTTTGGTCTTTCGGAAAAGGAAAATTTTTTACGATCACCTCCGCTTAATTTTTCAGATACATTTATATTCTTCTTTAGCTTGGGCCGATCTGGTAAACTAAATTTTCTTCTGTCAGGTAATGTAAATTTCGGTCTATCAGGAAGTGAAAACTTAGGTCGATCGGCAAAATCGGATAGAAATTTGGGTCTCTGTGGCATGTTAAATTTAGGTCTTTCAGGCATGCTAAATTGCTTTGTTTTCATATTTTGTAATTTAGTTTTTAATTTTCCAGCTTGAGATTTTAATTTTCCGGTTCCTTCCCTTAGTCTTTGTTGAATTTTACTTTCTGTAGTTTCAGCATTTTTTGAGCGACTACCTCGTTTTAATGGTAAATTCTCTAAAGCAGATGAATCTACTTGGCTTGTACTTACATCGCAATCAGTCCTCGATACAGTGGATGGTGTATTTACAAAAAACCTTTCTTCAATATCTTTTTGAAGTATTGCTGCACTTGAAATATCTTCCATTTTGCTATCTGACAGATAGTGTTCTTTATCGTCTGTTGGCTCTTCTTCATCTGAGGTATGCTGTAAATATTTTCTCTCCAATGATGTTGTGCTTGAGAGCTCATCATCTGTCTTTACCATTGTCGGTTTTTCGTCTACACTCGGTGATGTATAAATGATATTCGGGGGAGGCTTTTCAATAATTTCATATTCGTGATCACTGAAACAGGATTATAATCGAATATTTAACAAAAATGTAATAACATACAGTATGTAGCTTAGCAGGACACATTAATGTAATTATAAATACACTAGTTAATACGGATAATCGCGATATGTATTTGTAAGTCGATATTTTGACCCAATTGCATAGATTAGCCGTGCCCATGATCCATACAACCGGGTTGAAATATCGGCTTATATATAAAATGTAAATATCCGTATCATGTAATATGTGCACAGTACAAGATGTGTTAAGTTTATTTTATTGTAATTAGTTCGCTTTGCATGAATATAAAACTGGAAAATATTTTTTTTTAGAAATTTGTAAATCGCAAAGGTTGAGATGCGTCGCATAAGTTTAAATTTATATTTGAACGGCGCGCACAAACATATAACTCGAGTCACAATTAGGCCAACGCTCGGTGCTCGTTTTAGCCACAGCAGTCGCCGGGCAAGACGTTTAAGATGTTACAGATTAATTTTACAGATCGTAATTTTATTTAGTCATAAAATGACAACTACACTATCTTCACATGAATGTAGGTGTAACTTACCCCACATTCGAAATAAAATGGCTAGCCCGCGATGTTGGTCTAGTGCCCACTGGATTGATTCTCTCCGGTAATAACGAATCACATTGAAAAAATTGGCAAGCACAACGAACTTCCGGTGTAAACACCTGAACACTCCCTTCCCTGGTTGGTCTTACAGGCTTCTCTATTGGAGTCCCACCTTCGGATGTCCATCGACGAAGTTTACTCATAACTATAGTCTACCAAAAAAGCCTTACATTTAAGGCATATTTAAAAACTTCCTTGCCTAAGTACTGGACTCAAGTTATGACATAGACAATGAGTCATTAAATGGAACGTGTTTGTGAAAGCCGTGTTGTAAATGAACTAATCACCGGCGTGAAAGCAACCGCGAGCACTGTTCGCTGATGACAATTTTAAAGAGCTTACCCACTGTGCAGGAAGACGATTCGGACAGAGCTATATTTATCGGACACAGCTAGCACGTTCGCTTTGCATGTGTGAAATAGTACCGTTGTTGTGTCACAGTTACATATGAAAATACATTTATTACAATGATTAAGAAAATAAAAAAAAGAAATGAATGTTATAAAATATTCACCTGCTTGGTTTAGACCATTCCTTGTCTTGGAATTCCTCTTCATTCCTTTTGCTTTCAATGTCACGAGGACTAGGACTAGGCGATGATTCGATCGGTATTGCAGTTGATTGTTCTAAGTTATGATTTTCATTGTCATCATCTATGATTTCAGTAATTGTTATATTTGGCGAATCATTTTTGGGTCTGGTATCATTGACCTGATTTTGAAATATTTCATCAACATTTGATTCTTCAGGATCCATTTCTTCATCCAACAATAATGCTTCTTTATTTACATCATCAGTTTTATGTAGTTTTTCCATTATGTGATCCTTTGATTTTAATGAAATATTGTCTTCTATAACTAAACTCGGATCTTGTGAAGCTACAGATTTTTTTTCAATTAAACTATCATTCTCTTTGTTACTTGCACTTTTGTTTTCATCTTTATCTGTTAATATTTTTTCAGAGTCTTGAGCAAATTGTAGAGACTTTTCAAAATCTTGAGTTTTAGACTCTTCTATATCTTCGTATATATGTTCTTTTGTTTTTCTTGACGTTGGCGAATCAATGCTAATGTTTTTGCTCACTTCATCCGAATCACCAAGCTTTATTGCACTAAATTTTTGCCTCCGGATAGCACCTGGAGAATTCCTCAACTGTCTTATTTCTTGAGCAACTTCATTTTTCTTTCTCTTCGATAAAGGGGACTTTTCAGTATCACTTCTATCTAACTTCTGAAGAGTTTTGTCTGCTAAGTGTTTTATTTTATTAACTAACGGGTGACAACATTTGGTTTTCTCTCGTGTTTCAGTGACACCAATGTATTCTTGTTCGGGTGCACGTCTCTTAAGTATACTTTTTGGAGATACATTTTTGGGTATTTCTAAAGGGGTTGCTAAGTGTCCACTGCTTTGACTTTCTGGTCTTTTAGTTATATATGCATCGACCGCTTTATTTATAGGATCATCTTCTGAATCCAAGGACACTTCCTTAGAAAAGTTTGGTATATGAACCCCTTCATCTTCACCTTCTTCACCATGTTTTCTGCTACTTCCCGGTGATGAATCAAGATTAAGTATTCGCTGTACTTCACCATCTACCGGCGAGTGAGTACGAGATTTAGAAAATTCTCGTGACATGCTCCTTCTCGGCGTAGTTTCTCTGATTATATCTTCAGCAGTGATTTCACCTTCTAATGGCACTTTCAGAAGGTGTGTCCACGGGTAGCCTCCGGCTTCACGAGCTCTTCGTAAATCTTCCCATTGGTATGTCTTTAGTGGCACTGGTGGGTTATCTTTTTGTAATTCTGGAGACAATTCAGATTTCATAGGTTTAGTTAATAATTTAATTTAATAAATAGATTTGTCTGTAAGCCTTTAACAGGAAAACGTCCATAGTCTCCTTTGTATATTTCCTCCTGTTTTCACACGGACCCCGCAAAGATAACACCGTTAAACTATGAACACAACATTTCGTCTCAATGCCAGCTTCTGCTACTGAAAACACGCAGTGTTTGCGTGGGCTAGTGTGAAAATAGGTGTGAATAAGTTGTGTATTATGATCACTGGTCTACAGATTATTTTGGACTAGTAGGGCGGATTACCTTAGAGCGTTCAGACCACATTACTTGTGTCTCTTCATCACCACTAATATTTTTGTTTATCGACGAACTCACTAGACTTTATAAGGTTAATTAATTGGAAAACGATCTGTGATCGGTACAAAATCTGCGTTCAACTGACCGACGCGTCGTAGTCCGAGCAAGCGTGCTAAATATAAGATTGAGCATGAATTTATTTTGGGTGAGCATTTCGCGTCACCAGTGAAACTTCAGGTCGGTCTTCTTTTTGTTGAAAGTGATAGTCAGTGACTGAATGATACTGAATGTGCGGATTACCGGGATGAATGGATTTAGTTTATTATGTCTATTGTAGTAATTATAGAAGTTTGAACCTCTGCACTTAAAGTACTGTCCTTTGATCACTATTCAAAATTTGTAGAACGCTGTCACGGTCATCCGGTACTATTTGTACTCGTGACCTGTTCATTTGTGACAGACGGTTGTGAAAACAAGTAGTTAATACGTAATACTACGCGTAATAATAATACAACACAAAGTATGAAGAATTATATGAGTTGAGTATATTTATTCTGTAGGTACATAAATTATATAACGGGTATTATGTCAGTGTTATACTTGCTAATATATTCAGAAATAGCCTGGTGGTTTTACGATCATCGGACCTGGATTTTGAACCTTGACACGCCTCCAAATATTCATATTTATGTGTGTTTTGGAGGTTAGTTAGTTATATAAGTACAGCAGCTCATAGTGAAGAGTTGCATAATTGAGAGTTCTCGGTGGTTCTCGATAATGATTTTTATTTTGCATGAAATATGCCATCAAACATTTGGCAATTATGGCCATGCTGTCTATATGAAATCTCAACGGATTAGTGGGCCATTTTTATTTTATTTTAAATAAATCTGCCTGTCTGAAAATGTGACTAGACCAGTGCAAACAGTTTAAGGAAGGATGTAAAAAGTAGGGCAAAGGAGCCGAATTTTCGAAATTTTAAAACAGGTCTAAATCTCGAAAACGGTGATACTTTTACTAAGGTAAATTTTTAACATGGTAGGTCAGCCCTCTACGGTTGATCCACTACTGACGGGACACCCTGTATATGAAAATCGATTCTAAAGGAGTTAAAACTCCAAATACCTTGAGGTATCGGTTGAATGGTTTCATTTGAAACGTGATAATCCAAAAGTGGATTGAGACCACTAAAAATGCATTAAGAGCACGTTCGTTCCATTGATAAATTCGATTTTCCACTTTTCCCATACAAAAATGAGAAGGTAATATGTGGAGGTGGCGCATAATACAGACTGTCAACACTGATCTATCCAATGATACAACAATGATAACAATTCATCGGAAAATTTTTAAGCGTAGTGGAACATGCTGGGTATCGATTAGTAGAAAATATAACATAGAAACAAGTTTTACGCCATATAAGAAAGTCACCGTCTTTTATACGTTCAACCAAGGACAGAATTACCATTGCCCAGGGGTGTATAAAATTGACTACAGCTGCGGTAATAACTACATCGGACACACAAAACGATCGATATCGCAGCGCACAAAATTTCTAGAATTTAGCTTTAAATAATTAAACTCAATTTAACAACGTTACGAACCGTAATGATAAAGTATTCGATTTAATATTAAGTAATATTCCTGTCGCTAATTAATACATAGCAAGGTTTGTTTAACTGCCGAAAATAAACATCATCCTTGTACATAAGGTTCTCTCAAATAAAACAACTATTAGACCTGACCTGACCTATGTTAACGTAATAAATGACTTGAAATCGATATGCTGGTTAGATAAATTCATTAATTGCGAATTATATGATACAATGACTCATAATAATCTTCTATACTATTCTTCAATCTCTCATTCATTAACATGTACATTTCCACAAAAAGCACACAACTACACATCCCTCTTGGTATTCTCGTAAGCTAATTCGTATGTTTAAAGAAAAATAAAAACTACACGTTGAACTTAATAAATATAATATTAAATTAAAATGCATTGGACTCTGTTAAAGAATAATTACGAGATGAATGCTGTAAATTACAAAAGTTGTGCTACGTTCACGTTCGTATTGTTAAGTTTGATTTGTTGCACCTACCACAATTTTTCACCATCACCAGGGTTGACTGGTAGAAAATGCCACTAGGTATTAAGTCTGCCCATTGTAATTCAGTGTATGAATGCAATAAAGTTTAAATAAATAAATAAATATACCCACGTTCGTCGGCATACTATTTTCGAAGAGCGGGACTGCAGATTGATGTTGACGAGCCAATGATATTGGTGAACGTCGGCGCCTGCACTCGAAGCGCTCCAGCCTCGCTCCAGCACGTAGAGGTTACAAGAATTTAAACTCCTGAATCCTGTTTACATTTAAGTCTAATCTGGGGTAAAGTTTGGTCAAGGTAACAGGTTGGATGTTGGATAGGACACGATCACGTAGACTCTCACGTAAAAGGAAACCTATGCTACCTTAAGCCCATGGCCCCAGCCGATTCTGATTACGCCGCTCCGCTCTACAATCAAAAATCAATATTTTGAAGTACTTTTTAACCGACTTCAAAAAAAGGAGGAGGTTCTCAATTCGACTGTATTTTTTTTTTATGTTTGTTACCTCAGAACTTTGGACTGGGTGAACCGATTTCGATGATTTTTGTTTTAATTGAAAGCTGGTGCTTGTCGTGTGGTCCCACATAAATTTGAACGAGATCTGGCAATGGCATCCATGTGAAAATCATATAAGTCTTAAATTTGCATTAGGTATGTGCGCGATAAATGGACGAATAACTCAATATCGCGCCAATCGATTTAGATGATTTTTTTTTAATTGAAAGCTGGTGCTTGTCGTGTAGTCCCACATAAATTTGAGCGAGATCTGACAATGGCATCAATGTCAAAAGTACAATGTACTTCATTTGAAGTCGGTTAATTTTTTGTTAAAATGTTAGATTATTCAAACATAGTAGAATACCCTATTACGTTCGGGCAGATATCAGAATCAGATTTATGTGACAGTTAAATATTTGTACCCAGGTCATGGATAGTGATGTCTTACTTGTATTCTCCATGTCACTGTAGTCCTACTTCGAATGTATGATTGTTCAAGCGTTTTATTCATCGTTTTTCTCCCGACCCTACTTTAAGTAAAGCTAATTTTTAGTAAACTTTATTACCTCCTGGGAAACAGAAGCTGGGTTGGGATAAATAAAATACTGGAAAGTGTACATAGAATATATTAAACATCTGTGCAAATAATTATATGAAACAATTTGCGAACAATTTAGTAAATATACATTTATAATATACATGAAAATGTTAGTGGCTAAATTATTTAAGTCTTAATATTGCCTGCGGGGCAGAAATTTTGATCTCTGTCTACT
Organism: Thymelicus lineola; assembly: GCA_963932265.1. Classification (NCBI taxonomy): domain Eukaryota; kingdom Metazoa; phylum Arthropoda; class Insecta; order Lepidoptera; family Hesperiidae; genus Thymelicus; species Thymelicus lineola. The sequence goes on from OZ010680.1 coordinate 21,865,597, forward strand.
CATACTTGATTTCAATAATTCATTGTTCCACCAAAATCATTCAAAATAGATTTCCCATACTCGAAGTCGAAGCCTGACTACAATACCTACCTCTTTGAAACTATAATATTTTAAAATTTTTGAAATAAATAAATATTACAAAAGTCAGGAATTATTATTCGTTCCGGTCTAGTAATAAAGTTCCATACACCAAAAAGTAAATATTTAATAAAATCTGGCTTAGCCGTACGTTACTACTGACTGATTGCAGTATCTATAACCTATATAATGAATGCACTTACATCTGCCTATTAGTCATATTTATATTTTTGGGCGAAAACTCTGCGCTCATTTCCACGAACTTGAATGAAAGCGTTTCAGAAATAGCTTTCGAGCACAATAATTGCGAAATATTTGCAGCTTTATTAAATATGTTTTGAAGCGCTGGAATTCGTTATATCATGATATTATTATATTCTAAATAAATTCATAATTTTATTATGAAATTAATACATATTTATTCCTCACTGCATAGCAGGTATGTTACTTTAATGGTGTTCAAAATATTAATGAAGCGTTCATAATTAACATATTTTATGTAATAAATTGCAATATCTATATTGCAATCATATTTACGATTATAAACGAATATGTTATTATTATTTATTATTAAGCAGGTAATATAATATGAGAAATTATTGGATAGATATGAAAGGGATGATTAAGCTAAGATTAATTTAATTTATTGAAATAATCTGCCCCGCATGCATACTGTCATAAATTGTAATACTTATGGGAACATCTAGGTTTCTTATGCTAACATAAATTTCTTATAATCATTGAACAAGATTTATACATTTATATATGAGTAACAGTATGATATAATATATCTATATTGGGTAGGTACAGATCGTTTTAAAAATAAACCTTTTTAATTAGGCGTGTCGTTAGCTGGTGAACTCATACTATTGCAGTTACTGCTTATTCTTTGTGATAGTGACAGCTTAACTCTATTTCAGAATCTGTCTCACAGCTTTATCAAATTATAGATTTTTCAAGTAAATAGAAATACTATTTTCTGCCTATAAATAAATATACTATAAGTATCTACAACTCCATTAAATGCTTATTTTTAACAACGGATATTTAATAAGTTATATTATTTATATTGTGAGCAGTAGGTACTATAGATAACAACCAAGTTACATGAATTCTACTCCAAGTTTTTTACGATAAATACGCTGTTAACAGAGCCTTAGGTAAAAAAAATAGTTTAAAGTATGTAGTAATTTGCATCAGTTCTTAATGACTGCGTAGTTTTACAATATTAAAATGTATGAGTTTTATGTAATAAATATACTTATTAATAAACATATCCTAGAGAGTATAGATAGTATAGAAATTCTCTAGGCAATCTATTGCATTTATAATATATTTGCGAATTGTATTTGCGAAATGTTCCCAACATCAGACATACAATTTCCAATTCGAACATACCTACATACTGCCATTGCACACTTTAGTTTCATTTGTTTAACAAGCAAAATTGTACCAAATAATCGTCGCTCTAAAATTCTAAATAAACGTAAACGAAAGTATGCGAAATGAAATTCGCATTTTTCTCCAAAACCACTGGCTCTACAAGAAAAATGTATAAGACATAATATAAAATGTCAGTCTTCATAAGGGCTTCAATTTTTGTTCAAAAAATTTCCTGTAGAATCAGTATTTTGCCAAATAAACGTGAAAGACGAAAAATCATGTTTTTCAACTGGTCAACTGCGGCCCGTTTTAGCGCTCGGACTAAACAGAAATTCACTGTCGACGACCTTTTTTTTTAGCTGTGATCTGACTGTGATCCTCGCGAGTACTCGATACTCGATGCTGAGTAGTATCGATACTTCAGGACCGATACTTTTTTGGTATCGATACCATACCCGTCAATACCACACGAGTACTCGGTATCGATACCAGAGGCCGATACTTCGAACCCTACTAGTGATCGACAAAGTTAAGCAACAGCGGGCGCGGTCGGTAGTCGGATGGGTGACCGCTAGTGGCAAAAAATTCGGTGCCGTCGACTTTATTCACCTGAGTTAATTCACCCAGGTGTTTTAAGTCTACTTTTAGTGTACTTTATTCACCTATGCACCCAGGTGATTTAAGTCTACTGATCGAGGTGAATTGGTATAAGTAGACTTAATTCACCTATCATTTTAGTCAATGCAATTAGGGATGTTGGAACGATATTCCGATTCGATTTTGTGTAGCAATCGATTTTATTCACGAAGAAGTTTTAATCGATATAATATAACGCTATTCGTTGCTTTATTAGATACCATATAATAATAATTTATTACTTACGTACATTTATTATATACATACAATAAATAATAATACCAGAGATATGCAAAATAGTTTATAAAATGTATTTCAATAATAAATGCAAATACTTTTCATTTTTTCAATTTCAAATTCAAAATTATTTCATAAATTCATAGATTTAATAAAAAAAATATACATATCTACTGCGAATGATGATTTTAGTACATGTGAAGAATCCAATAATTTATAATATTAAAAGTAAAATTACAGTATACTACTTGTTTTATTAGTTACACTTGTGTTATAACTTGCCACATTTTTATTTTTCAATTTCTCATGGAAAAATCAATCTGAATTATGTTCGATATGTAAGCCATTAACTCGACAAATAACGATATTGATAAATGTCAGAGCTAAGACACATCGCTTCACTAGTGACAAGAAAATGAAAGTTCTATCAAGTAACGCATTTTTTTGTTTATGTTTGCTTGTCAATAATTATCGAGTATCATAGGCATGCAAAAGTGTCAAAAGTGAAATGCAATTTGGCAAAGAGTATAGGTAGACTACACGCAATATTTGTTGACTTGATTTAACTATGCAACTAGGTGAACTAATTTGTTTTTGGTATTTGAGAATAATAATTATAATTATCTAATACTAAATTTATAGTTTTATATGATTACAACTAGAAGGGGAACGTAATCGAATATGTTTTATTATTATGCGCTTAACTTATCTACGAAATTATTCGTATATAATTCTAAATGTCATATTGTCATGATTATGCCCCCGCCTAACAAGACTGTTAGCTTTCGTATTTATAAGAGTTTAATAAAATTTTAGTTGTCTTTTATAATTTACGATCGTAGCAATCACAGGCTCAATTCCACAGATCTCCGAAGATCTTCATCAGTTCCGAATATGTAAAGAACTAAAAATAAAAAAAAGATTGTGTGGTTTTATGAAACCGCGGTATAAGTGAAACTTTTTTTCGTATTGTAGACATTTAACTAAAAATTTTTGGATAAATATTCGATTTAGGGTATTAAAATGGCATCATCCTCGTTGATCAGTTTTTCGGACTGACTAGCTGTGTCGTTGTTTATCAAAAGCAAGAAATAGCAACATAAGTATATACCTGGTCATCATCAGACCTTCAGAATGTATCATGTAGTAGCACCCGTACTCAATCAGATAAATGTTGAAAGCTAGGTCATCCTAAGTACTTCCGTTACTGAGAACCGATAAGTATATACCTGGTCATCATCAGACCTTCAGAATGTATCATGTAGTAGCACCCGTACTCAATCAGATAAATGTTGTAAGCTAGGTCATCCTAAGTACTTTCGTTACTGAGAACCGATATGATAAGAACCGACCGTCACGCGACATGCGACACACATACCAAAAAGTTTGAGACGATGTAATAAAAGTTCCACTTTAAAATAAAATATCATTTTAGAAAGATTCGATTTTATACTAAAATATTTTTTTAATAAGGTAAATTCAGTTCTCGGCAGTAGGGTCGTGTATAGCTTGCCTTAATCACCTAGGTGAATTTAGGTCTACCGATTTAGTATACTTAATTCACCTCGATCAGTAGACTTAAATCACCTGGGTGCATAGGTGAATAAAGTACACTAAAAGTAGACTTAAAACACCTGGGTGAATTAACTCAGGTGAATAAAGTCGACGGCACCAAAAATTCTTGAACGTTTCCGTGCTTCGCAGCGCAGATAAAGCCGTCTGTCCCGGTTGTTATCGTAAGATAACAGTAGTTAAGCCATGTCAGAGGCCCTTGGTGGGAATAAAAACTTCTGACACTTGGGTTCCACCAATCCGCACTGAAGCAGCGTGGTGGAGTATGCTCTAGGCCTCCTCAAAGGGAGACCCGGGCTCAGTAGTTGGCCATTATTACGTTGAAGCCAAGCCAAGCCATTCTATTTACGGTTTACTTATTCCGGTTCGTAAAAATAAATGCAATTCATTATTAAGTATGGTACAACAACAACAAACAAAGAAGAGTAGGTAAACAAGCCTGTTGCGTCGTGCATGGTACTCGTAGGTATTTCCATACACAAACTTAACGTTATTTTATTATAATATCAATTATAATATCATTGATTTTTCTCATTAGGGGTATTTCTTAGTTTATTTAGTTAGATATATTAATACTCGTGTTCGTGACAATGATAGTTCGTGAAGATCTTTTGCGTTGTGTAAACGTTAATTCGCATTTAAATTTCATATATATCTAACTGAAATCATATTTAGCTATGTATGATTTCAGTTAGATATACTTAGATGATTATTCACTGTTTCAATTACTGATACATCAAACAATTGTCGTGACCTTTGTGGAAAGTGGAGTGGCAAATCACCATTGACATTTTTGTATTAGTAATGGCGTAATTGATGCTAGCTACAAGACAAGTTCAAAAAGACATTCCAAACAATTTAAATAATGTTCACAACATGTTTATTTGTTTGGACGAGAAACAAAATTATTATTCAATTTTTTTTATGCTTTGAGCAGGCAAACGAGCAGACGGGTCACCTAATGTAAAGTGATCACCGCCGCCCATGGACATTAGCAACACTACCATTGCCGGTCAATCTTTTTACATGTATAATCTACATGAATTGAAAATTTACGTGATTATAATATGGGGCCGTCCATTAATCACGTGAGGCTTGAAAGGGGGGGGAGGGGTTTGACAAAAATCACGAAAACATCACGAAGGGGTAGGGGGGGTGTAGTAAGATATCACGTGTATTTATTTTTTCGTCAAACGCGCGATTTTTAAATCGAAAAGCAGCGTGTAGTGTGACTTTGACTTGCCGTTGCCAGGCAACGAACGAAGGCCTCACGCGCTGCCACCGACTACCGGCTCGGCATGTTTTGGATTAAAACAATGTCGAAAGTAGGTGATCTGTATAAAGACCTTTTTGCAGAGTATAAGAAAGGAAAAATACACGTGATGTTGGGGGAGGGGGGGGGGGTAGTCTTAAACCTCACTACATATCACCAAGGGGGAGGGGGGGGTTAAAAAATGCTAAAAAAAGATCACGTGAGTAATGGACGGCCCCTATGTTTTCTTACAGTCCTCTTTCTGTATTTTCATTAAATTTTGTTAATATAATATAGGAAAAGATTGAAGCCTCATTATTTTGCTGCTTTACATGAAATACTTTATCATATGAAATATATGTCTCCACTGAAGACTCTCCAGTGGTCAAGGATCATTGATCTAACTAAGCCTTGATGCCCCATGTCCGGTATCAAGTAAAGTTATGCAGGAATAAAAGAAATTAAGTAAACGACATCCCGAACGCAGGGGCCCGAGTTTGAAATCTGTTCGACACCACGCGCTTCTAATACACACACTTGGCCAGCATGGTGGACTACACAAAATGTGAGAGGAGACCCGAGCGCAGCAATGGGACAGTAATGGATTGTGACTTTGACTTTTAAACGATATCCTAACAAGGTTAAAAATCAGTATTTGATTATAGGATAGTATGTGCTTCAAATGACAGAAAATAATTATAATTAGTAATTAGAAGTTAAACATGATCTTGCGCGAAGTGACTCCATACGTTTGAACGATTTGATCGATTTTGTTATAAAAAATATTTGACCTTTAGGATCATTATTATACTATTCAGTCGTCATGGCGCGCCTATTACCAAGTTGGTTAGCTTCTTTCTTAAAAAAACAATTTATAGAAAGCAAGCAAATATCCAATGCATGATATTAAATAAACAATAATCGATTCGTTATTTTAGTTTTTCCTGTTGTTGCATGTCCATGGACTATAGTGAGTCATACTAAAACCTCATAGACCAGGGTAGAAGCCTTTAAAAATAATGAAAAGTGAAAAAAAATTATAATAGAATGAAACCTATTGCAAAAGGAAGAGAATATAACAAAAAATAAAGGAAAAATAATTTACGGGCGATCTGAGGTCGGGAAGTGGGGGGGAGGGGGGGTTTAAGGGTAAAAAACGGTTTATCTCAATTTCCAGCAAAACTATAAGTCCTATGGAAAAAAGTTAAATGGCAAAGTTATAGGTAATAAAAAGGTCTACAATTTTTGTGTTTACACTTTTTTCACATAACCTCAAAATTTATGTGAAAAATTCAAAAAACCAAGTTTTTGGTTTTTTATTTTTATCTTTTACAAAAAATTTTTTTTTTTTAACGAAATTTTGTGAAAACTTACCTTTCTATGTCCCAAACATACTGTAATTTTTTTGATTTAAAATATTTATTTTTTCACCTTATTTTGACTTAATATCGAAAAATCACCCTAATTTTCAATCGAAAATTCACCTGTCAAAATATCCGCTTTTTTAAAAAAATCTGTGAGCTTTTTATTTGCTAAAATCTCTACTTTCTGATGGTATAAAAAAGATATACACTACTATGGAAAATTTTCTCAGAAAATGCAATGAAACGACAACTATTTTTGCATGTTTCTTGCAATCTTTATGGATTTGTAATTTTTTTGCTTATTAATTTATTAATTTAACATGGATTTTGACGTTTTTCGATTAATTAAAGTGTAAATTTTAATAAATGGCTCAAAATTGTACATAAATATTAAAAATATATATTTAAAAACTCGAACTCGAATAATTTTTGTGAAAATAGTTGTCGTTTTATTGCATTTTCTGAGAAAATTTACCATAGTAGTGTATATCTTTTTTATACCATCAGAAAGTAGAGATTTTAGCAAATAAAAAGCTCACAGATTTTTTTAAAAAAGCGGATATTTTGACAGGTGAATTTTCGATTGAAAATTAGGGTGATTTTTCGATATTAAGTCAAAATAAGGTGAAAAAATAAATATTTTAAATCAAAAAAATTACAGTATGTTTGGGACATAGAAAGGTAAGTTTTCACAAAATTTCGTTAAAAAAAAAAATTTTTTGTAAAAGATAAAAATAAAAAACCAAAAACTTGGTTTTTTGAATTTTTCACATAAATTTTGAGGTTATGTGAAAAAAGGGTAAACACAAAAATTGTAGACCTTTTTATTACCTATAACTTTGCCATTTAACTTTTTTCCATAGGACTTATAGTTTTGCTGGAAATTGAGATAAACCGTTTTTTACCCTTAAACCCCCCCTCCCCCCCACTTCCCGACCTCAGATCGCCCGTAAATTATTTTTCCTTTATTTTTTGTTATATTCTCTTCCTTTTGCAATAGGTTTCATCCTATTATAATTTTTTTTGTTTTCAAAAATTATCGACCCTGGACTATCAGGGCTGTAAGCTTGCGAGAAACAATTTACATTTGTAATATGTTCAACAACATTTCGAACGAGCAATTTAAAATTAGTGACGTTCGATTTCAATTGACGAAAGGGAATAACAAAGTAACTGCTGAGCTACTTTAATATTCCCTATAGCTGTTGTATTTTCCTAGTTATTTTTTTTACAAGAAACAAGCTGCAAATAGATCGCATGAATGTAACTTAAATGCATATAATGTAAGTTAATTTTTAAGGCTTTCTGGGAGGGGAACAACATTACACGTTTCAGTGAATGCCTATACTCCAGGCCTCAGATTAAAGAACAAGGCACATTCGGTTTGGACTAGATGTAAACAAGCTGTTGCCTAGTAACCACAAACAAACAGGTGCATGAAACCTTTTGTTGTAATAAAGTGCGTTTGAATAATCTGCAGTTCGGTATAATGTTGGTAGCATTGAAATAAGACCACCCAGCAAGACTGACAAGTAAGCCGCGTTCCGTTACACCCTTTATAAATTTGATCTTTGAAATTCTATATTATTTATTTCACAATAGTTTAAAATATCACGGAGTAGTTACGTATAAAATCGATGTTATAGTCTGTTCTAAAATACATAAACATAAAATGTTATTCGGCCTTGTTTAATTTCTTACAAATAATTATATGCTCATTCATATTGGGTGGAAAGAAATGTCTGTATAATCTCTATTTCAAAAAATAATACGACCAAGTTGCAAAGCATGTAAGCAACATTATAGTTGTGAGATTTTCATAGTCATTTATATTTATAGCCATAGGCAGGCAGACCATAAACAATAATTTCGTTAAAAGGTTTGAAGTCGCTTCATGTAATTAAGGATGTGGAAGCGTGAGTTTTGCGTTGAGATGTTTTAAAATGTTGGTTTTTAGCTCGTTTTCTCTTATCATATTGCTGATATAGCTCAATAGTAAATTAATGAAGATATCACAAACGTTATAATGGTTATTTAGTTCTATAATAGTTATTTGGTGTGCGAAATACAAATCTATTGGCGAAAACCCTAAAAAGGAATTTTAATGGTTTGTTTACATCGAGTCCAAACTGAATGTCTCTGAAGTATAGCCCCAACTCAGAAAGGTCCGTTCATTTAGTCGTAAGAAGTTCATAACTAATTGACATTAAATGTGTTATATATCAGCAAGGTTATTCTGTTTTGTAACTCGACAGCGGAATCCGCGATAAGTTTCAAAATTGAAGTTCGAGTCCGAGATCTTGATATGTCATTCTCTAATCATCTATTATGCACTTGCAAAGTGAAGTGAGTCTCGAACTCGAACGTCAAACGACTAAAAATATGACAAATAAATTATTCATTGTCTAATCATCTAGTAAGCACTTGCGAAGTGAAGTGACTCTCGAACTCTAACTTCAATTTTGAAACTTATCGCGGATTCCGCTGTCGAGTTACAAAACAGAATAGCCTTGCAGTTCATCTCAGAGTCATATTGTCAGCTTTAAGGACCAACGTCAAATAACCTTATCGATAATCATATCGATGGAGTGTTTGTGTAGCCACACGTAAAATATGTTGATAGTAAATCAAAGATAATATTTATTTTAATGCTTTTAGAACTATGATTTATTCTAATATAATGACAATAAATTCGTTTACTGTTTTTTCTTACATAAAAACATTGCAAAGTAGCTTTTTTCTTTAAAATAAAATAAAGTATTGTAGTTATTTTTCCAATAATCTGCAGGTATAGCACTAGGACATTTTTAAGAGAACTTGCTTTTTTATCAAACTAAATTACGAAAATTATTAAACTTTGCAGGGGTTTTGAGGCCTGTCTCAAAATCTTTATTCTATTTATTTGATTTCATAGTTCAGAATTATTGGTTAGGTTATTATCAAATTCTAGACAGTAAGAAATATGATTCCGGACTAGAATTTATTTTTTATACACTTTTGAAGTGGCATATTTCCTACTTTTCAAGAAGTCATTAAAAATTAACATATCTCTGAAAACGTAGACTTTTAGATAAAACTTTACTGGGATTTTATGTAGAGCATGACATATCCTACTATCTCTTCACGGGACCGTGACCCAATAACCCTGTATATCAATAACAATCACATATTAAACACATATTTGATAAAGATTATAACATTATAATTATCACCATTGTTATTACTATTTTATCACTGGGTTTATATCAAGCTCATTATGTTATTTAAATAAAAATATAAATACATTTAGCAAATTGGGAAAAAGTATTACAAAAAAAAATATTTTAGACGAACGATTACTTGCTCTATAATATTAAAATATTAATAAATTATATAAGTTTAGGCAACATAATACTCTTACTTATTTTCCTATCATTTATACACACTTACTTACATTATACATATACAATTAGTTTAAAGTAATTAAACTCTAAATTTTCATTACTCTATCGAGGCCATACAGTAATAAGAGAGAACGGATAAAGATCTGCTTAAGCTTCTAGAAGCCACAGGGCTTCTATAGAACAACGAGCTTAGAACATAAGTAAGTATTTAGATTCCATTGAAGTTTAAGTAGAAATCGCTATGTTACATAATAACAATAATAAAAAAATATTTTTATAAAGTACTACGAGAAAACTTTTTCCGAAATAAGAGTAATTTCTAAAAGAATTCCCTGTGGTCTAATATTCAAAACAGGTGCGACCATCACCCATCTGTTTAATAGATGAAAAGAGTTTTATATCCAATTTACACGACCTTACCTGTATGTGAAGTTCTATCTTAATTACGAAGGGCTTCATTCGAAGATATTATTTTTAAATTTTTTGTTCTATTATAATATTAATAATAATAGAACAAAAAATTTAAAAATGACTTTTAATTTAACATTGCACTAATAATCTTATAAAAGAAGTATAATCCTAACCAAAAGTATGGAGCATATAAAAATGCAAACGTTAGATTGTTTACATTTTTAATTAGTTACTAGGCCTGGCCAGGAATTTTTCAGCAAACCCACTCGCTTGTTTGTCGCTATGTTTTTTAGTATACTAAATTGGATATAAAACACTTTTTATCCAATAAAGAGATGTGTAAAGATCTATCGGATCTATTCTTTATCTATTCGGACTAAGGGTACATTACTAACAATATAGTTAGAAAGGATCGTGATTAAAAATTCCATTTGTGCCTCTAAAATAAATCAGTATGAAACATCGCGCAGACACGATTGTATGAATAAGTTACACTTCACGTTCGTTTTGAGCTGGCATAATTCAACTGCAATACATTTTTACCTTCGGAAAGCTATTAATACTGCCTGATTGCAATCGATTGCTACATTAAATGAACTTGTGATTTTTATTGAGCACTATGAGTCTGGAAACGATTTACTAACATTTTTGAGCAAACTTTTTGTATCCACAATATTCAGGGTCTAGTTTTTTTTGAATCTTATATTATTTTAAGTTTTTTAGCGTTGGAGAATATTAGCCAACCCAAATTGTATTCAATCAAATAAGACCATTTCGGTATCTGTGAAGTCACATACTAAAGTTTTATAATGCACATTAATAAAAATCACATTTAAAATTGCAAGAGCTATCTTTGAGAAGGGTCAGTGCAATGGTTGGTATTACGGTTGAGATGATTACATAATACGATTCGTTCACTTATATCATTTAGGACACACTGTAATGAATAGATTGTGGATAGAAAAGAAAAGAAAGGAGAAAAGAAAATGCGAAAATCTTGAGGACTACGTTTTGTTGAATTCTTAATATCAATTTAATCCTTAGAATATTTTCTTACTAATAATTATTTTATTTACATATCTGTTATTCATTTAAATGAAACATTTCAACTTTACAGTCATATTATCATAATCATAATTATAATCATTTTAATCACCTTGTAATATCAGGTCACTTGTATAATATCACTAAACGTAATGTTTCTTCGATTTAAGACTATAATTTTCACATACACTGTTTTGTTGTGGTTTCTGTGTATGTTGAGGTTCGTAGCATCTACTTATAAACGTGATGCAATCCCGTAACATTACCAAGCTTCATTTATCGAAGTTGCGTTAGATAAAACACATTCATTTTTATTTATTTTATACACCTTTGAAACACTCAATTGTTAATTGTCTCACAACAATAATTACTGATTTATTTTATAAAATTCACTCCAAAATTTCCTATAACAGTGCCTTTAGCTGGTCGCTTTCCTTCACACATTTTTCACTATTTTGTTTCACGTTATCTTTGATTCTTTACAGATTTGTATTACCACCCGACATGTAAGTGTCGTGGAAATACTGCCGCACCTGAAATTGGGAAGGCAAAATTAAAATCAGTATAGTTGTGTCAATCGCTTGCTAATAATGATAGCTGACTATATGGATAGAATTCAGGATTAAACTAAGCTTAAAATAATTAAACAGTATTTTGATCAAAATAGTACAACTTCAAGAACTAGGTAATACACGGAAATCAGGGAGTTCGAAAATATTAAATTCGTTTCTTGAACTAAAGTATTAATTTAATAAATAAACACATTCAAATGTTTTCTTTGTAAAAGACTTAAAAATGTATTATTAATGTATTACTTTATATCACACACAAACGTTAACAACATAAGTGGAAAATAAAAACGTTAAAAATTCTAGTTATTTGTAATGCTTTTATCTATAAAGCCTCCCTAACTGAGAGTTTACATTGTATGAGTAATTTTTGTTTACCATTAAACAGTTGGCAATTTCTAACACGAGGTCGACCAAAGACGTTTTTTCAAATATTTCTTCAGGAACTGGTGGGTCGCATTTAGGAAAGTTGGCGCGGGATCTAAATCCTCTATGCATCCGAAGAGTAACTTCGCAGAAAATGTACCGAAAAAATAATGTACGTAGAAATTCATCTCCCAAAAAAGGATAGAAATTGTAATCTGAAAATAAAGTGTTTTATTAGCATTTTTATCATTCTAAAGCGAGACAAATCGAAAGAGGTAGATACTTTTTAAAGTTGTAGATACCGGCTTGTAGGTAAAAGCTACGAAATACCTTGTGAGTAAAAGCTAAGGTAGGTAGGAAACAAAAGGCAAACTATGATGCGACAGCCAAAAAAGCGACATGATGAAAGTGCGTGATACTAGGCGTAGAGAACTCGCTAGGAGTTATTTTGGATTACAAGCACGCACCAGGTCGTGGGTGCGAGCAAGAGATGCGTGATAAGTATAATTTCTTACGTACGTAACTACTCACATACACTTTTTTTTTCAATAACAACGGGTTCAATTCATGGCTAGGAATATTAGTTTTTCGAAAACCCAATGATGTTTTAATTTCTATTGATCACTTTTCGCTATCCCTTATACATAGTTGAAAAAATTATGAATTATTATTGGAATTTGGAAAAATTTACCCTGTATAATATTGTATTAATATTTCCCTTTGCCGATATTCTCCAACACAAATAAACAAACTAACAAAGGGACAAAACTCAAGTTACGCGTCTGAGCTAATATATTATTTATTTAATATTAGTGGATACCCGGCGTGTGCTACTAAGCTAAAAAAGATTATAGTATAGAGGAAGTCGAAAATTGAAAATGTGACTAATGCATTGTTTAAGTGGTATCAAACCACATTCGCATTATAGTTTTTCAAATGAAATCAATTCGGCGGGTATCGGTTGGATGGTTTCAAAGTGTAAAAAGAACCGTATAAACATTTTTTGTGTTTTATTTTACATTATACTAGCTGTTTACCGCAGCTTCGCCCGCGGAATTTGTTCTTATCACATTTATCCCCTTTTTCACCCCCTTGAGAGTTGATTTTGAAAAATCCTTCTTTAGTGGATGCCTACGTCTTAAGAGGAATACGTGTGTGAAATTTTAAGTTTCTAGCCTTAAAGGTTTGGCCTGTGCATTGATACATCAATTAATAACTTTTGCCTTTTATTTAAACAGATAGATTCGTTCGAACGATACTTCAGCAGAAGTTTATAAGTACCGTTGTACTTAGAAACATGATACGAGTGACGTGATCGACACTCACCCAGTCTAGTTCGTGCGAGGACTGCGTTCGTTTCGATCATAAAAGAGCTGAGAATCCCCTGACTCCGGTCGTAGGTGTTCAGGCTGATTGAGTCCAAGTCACAACTCATAGCAAGCCCAGCTATAGGAGATTGTAGAAATAGAGAAAATAGGTTTCCTTGATGCCGGCGCTCTGTACAAAAATTAAAAATATTAAACATAGCTCAGGTTGAAAAATAATAGAGTCACTCATTTGACTTACGATTATTATTTATTTGAATTTGAAAAATAAATGCTCAACGTTCAGAAAAAGACTAAATATTTTTCTCCGCTTATTCTTTACTTACGACTTTTACCTCTTTGTTGCTTCGTGGAATAATTTAGATTGACGAAGGACTCGAAAGCATAAAAGCCACAGCACAGACCTGGCACCGTTTTTGGCTGTGCCTAATGCTGTGTCTCCCTTGGACACAGCCGATACCGGCTGAGTTTCACTGTGCGACTTGTTGCATACTAAACTGCGTTACAAAGACGCACAGATAGAGTAGTTTACATAGTTAACTGAAGGCGCAAGCGAACTTTGTTGTCGGTTCCAGTCACCCGTCGTATGTGGCTTCTCTAGCCACACACTAAAGTTGAAATCTATAAAATTTTGCATGCGATTTTACGGATTAGTATTCAAGTTTTACTATTCAAGTTCCGTCACACGAAATCAACTATAGTCTGCGCAAAACTTTATGACATAAACAGTTGTTAACCTTTTGGTCGATAGGTCAGGAGTTGCAAACCCTTATTATCACAGAAGTTATAATTATTTAGTAGACATTTATCTATAACACGTCGGAAATATATCTGGACCTGGCTCAATGACGTCATGCAAACTGGAGAGATAGCAAAAAAATCGAGATGTAAAGATTAAAAATCTTATTTTGATTTGTGTGTATCTACCTTTTTTATTCTTTTATACAACTTCTACATCAATCTTTACTTTATAGGGTTCCGTACCCAAACGGTGTCAACGAGACCATTACTAAGCCTCGGCTGTCCGTCCAACCGTCTGTCTGCAAAGTGTCTTATGAACTGTAATAAGCAGACATTTTAAATTTTTCACAGACTGTATATTTATATTGCCGCTGTAACAACAAATAACGAAAATAAAAAAAAAGAAAAGAATGAAAGAGCCGTGTTTTTTCATTTTCAAAGAATTGGATTACTTTGAGCACTAAATTCCGTTTTGCACTATGTATCGTCCTACACATCTTACAACACTAAATAAACAACAAGAAACAATAAACAATAATGTGGTTACGAAACAAGAATTATACACGTGCGTCGGCGCTTGCGTTGGCAACGGTACTGGATAGGCGAAAACAGGACGAGGTTCGAGGAAGCGGGAGGGGCATCAAATTCCAGCACGGTCTAGAGATATTTCCGACGTGTTATATATTTTTATTTATTTTACAGTAAAAAGTAAATAAATCAATTCTTTAAAATTTTAACATAAGTAGGTATTAGCTGCGCCATTGAAGAAACTAATCTAAAATGGCGGAACCTATCATTCCCTCTCACTGGCACGTTATTCCTATCTTTAGCCACACACGCAAAAAAATTAAGCACTTAAAATTTAGTTATCTACATAACTACTTTTTACTAAATTTGGCAGGGAGATAGTTAATGCTGAGGGAACGTCAGCTAAGAAAATTTAAAAACACTGTATGCTTTCCGAATAAAATAAAATAAAATAAGAACAAATGTTCGTAAATTCATCCCCTTAGGAGTAAAATAGGGTTTAGAAGTCAGTTTCATACAAACTAGCTTCGTTAGTCTTAACGCCCCAACTCAGAGTCACAAACTTTAACTATATTAGTGCGTTTTACCACCCATGACTACATCGCCACTTACCATTAGATGCGATAGTTGTCAAGCATTAACTTATAATTAATAGTATGTACTCCTTAGTAGAGAATTTGTATGGTTATTCTTTAATAAGGAGCGATTATAGTAACCGTTAGTGACTTTAAGTTGGGGCGTTAGAGTCATAAATATGTTATGTTAGTTCAAAGTTATGAACGAATGTTAACTTTTACACATTTTTTTGGAAAATTATCCCAAGCGGTTAATAACTTAACTAATTTAACTAAGTATGAAACTTCGTTTTTACCCCAGATTAGAAACCAAATTCGAATGTATGTAAATTAAGTTAAACTTCTTCTAATTTTTGATGTTAGAAACATGAAAATTCACTATTTAGCTGATGGTCGGACACAAAAGTTAAATCATCACATAAAGGGTAAAATTAGGGGTAGTGCAACCTCATCAATATTAGGTCATGGTTAAAAACAAAAGTAAGTAGTGACGATTTTACTTAGGGTTAAAAGTAGGGGATGAAACTTTTAAAGTTGTGAGTGTGAAAAACTATGTCTGAAATCAAAGGTAAAATTAAACGTTAAGGGAGAGGGAGTGGGAGAGGGAGCGGGAGAGGGGCAGGGAGAGTGATAGGTAGAGGGAGAGGGAGCGGGAGAGGGGCAGGGAGAGTGATAGGTAGAGGGAGAGGGAGAGGGAGAGGGACAGGAAGAGGGACTTGAATGATCTTACTAAACTGCATTAAATGTTGGCGCTTTTTGTTTAATACACAGTTAAATTACATACTGACCTTGGAGTTCTGGTAGAAGATGTATCGGGGACATGAGGATGACTAGAGGTTGCCCAAAAGCCCTAGGGATATTTTGGAAGGCAAAAGAGTTGTCGGAGTCAACAATAATGAAAAGAGGTTTTCTAGTGAAAGGGTGTAAATCTCCAGGATAAAGACATTGTCCCTCTTTGGATTTGTTCAGCGGTAACCTTGGTTCCTTGTTGTAATCGCGGTAAACGTCTGACTTCGATGTAGTAATCAGACCGCCGGTATCAAACCCTGTAAACCTCGTAGTTCTGTATATAGCACAGATGACATACTTATAAATACATATTTTTCCTAGCAGTAACTGTATTCTTATAAGTAAGTAAAATGTATGTATACAATGAAATACTAATCTGCTAATGGCAAACATATCTTGAGCGATCAAGTGCTTCAGAGGGCACGTGAATCAGTGTGTCCCGATTGCCATCGTAAGATTGACACATTTTGAGGCAATTATTGTTAAGCCATGTCGGAGGTAGGAGGGCGGCATGAAAACAGCTGACATTCTAGTTAGTCACTAATGCTGGAGGCATTAAGCCGCACAGGAGCGGCGTGGCGGAAAATGCTCTAGGCCTCCTCAAGAATAGAGACCCGTGCTCAGTAGTGGGCCTTAGTGGCATTAATGGGCTGAAGGCGCTAGTAAATGACTCGTCCTCTTACCTTCTTCAACAGGTTTTGCAGTGGAAGTGGTAGCCACTGCCGCAGAAGCTGCTGCTGCAGCGGCAAGCGAATGACCTTCCGCAGACAGATATAACAGAACCGCCCCGTTTGGGGTAAGTTCATCACAAGCGCTGGCTAGATAAACCATCACTTGATTAGGAGATGGTTTGTAAAGGAGAAACTTGTGAGGATTTCCTGTCTCGCGGCGGGGCGGTCCTTCATCTATAAAGTAACCTACAAATTACTTGTTACATTGTAAAATTTGTGCTCTAGATTTTCTATGTCTTCGCCAGAGGTAACATTGAAAACAATGATTAATTATTACGCATTTGCACTTCGCGGGCAGAGAAATGAACTAAATTATTATCATCGCAAACATGCAGCAGCAAGACAATGCACAGATCATAAATTTTATTGTATTTCTAAAATCAGCAGTAGTTAAATTACCTTTAGGATTCGATGCTTCAGGAATGCTGGCGTATCGGCTTCTAGGCTGATCTTCAAACAAATAAGGCATGTCTCCAGTGGGTTCCCTTTCGATAACTTGAAGAATTCTAAACATGTCCATTGTAAGTTCGGAAAACTTCACTTGGTGAGAATTGGACCCGATGATAAGAACTTCTTGAAGTTTCAGATTCATTTGTGGAATTATTTCAATTGGTGGGATAGAATGTGGATTCAATCTGGAAATAATTTTGTTTTAATAATAGTACTAATGTTATCTTACAAAATTAAGTGTTGGTAAAGACGTGCTTAATTAGATAGTATACGAGTATAATACTGGTATTAATTAAATATTGTATACTTGTTCCTACTCAAATAACATTAATAAAATTTGGGTATCTACCTGTGCGTAACAACAACGGGAACATTGTCCGAGTTAAGAATTAGAATACCAGGCTCAGCTCGAACAAAAGCTTTGGCCTCGTCCAAAACTAAAGACCATTCTACTTCATCGTCAGGATCATAGATATTTCCGTACTCGATGATCTGTTTACTAAGTTCTTTAATGAGTTCTTTGACTAGTTTCACTTTCCTCAGTAATATACAGACTACCATGAATCTTGCATAGTATCTCAGTTTTTTAACCATTAGTTCACTTCGGTCTTCTCTGCACGCCCTTGTGTAGTAACTGCGACCTCGAATTGCGTAGTAAAAAGCATACGCTTCATTCAGATAAGCAGTATCACTTGTGCGTAAACTACAAGAAAATGTATCATTATCTCGTTTTAATATGTGACGTAATAGTTATTATATATAAAATAAATTAGAAGCAAATCATAAGTAGAGTTGAAATTAATTGAGAGGTAAAGTTAAGAAAATAATAACGCAAGTTTTAAAAGACGATAAATGTCAAAGAAATCGATAATATTTGTAAAAGTCTTAAAATAATAGATACATCCTTACTATTTAAGAGAAAACAACTTACTAGAAGTGGTAATATAACTGTCCAATTTTAGACGCGATTTCCCCAATCTGCCACCGTTTTAGGCCGTATTTAGTGTCGAGCAGTTCACGGTGTTGTTGTTGAAACTTCCACAGTTTTGTGTATACGTCGAATGTCTTTCCAAAATGAACATGCCATTGCTTGTGCCCGTATGGTGGGAGCTCCCTAAGGACAAGAAAATATTAAGGAAATCCGTCAAACTCTTAATCCAAGTCTCTTAATTTAGACGAAAGCTTTATCTTGAAATGCATGATTTCATATTTGAAGCGGAGTCTAATAGTAATATGATGCACTTATGTGATGACAGAAAAAAATTTGACATGTGTAATGACAAAAAACAAAAGTTGGCAACTCATCTGATTGTTTGTTATAACTAACACATTACTGGTAAAAAACAGTACAAGTTCTTTCATCGTATGACACCCAATGAGACAAATGGATAGACCCCATATTATAACTATCCTTCCTCCTATCCTTTAGTTATAACTAGTTCTAATTTGAACCAGGTTTAAAATTTAGGATAAAATTGATAACGGCACTGCCTAAAAATGGTAAGAACCGTTTACCAAAACAATTTTCAACTAATATTTACAGTCAACCATTAATAACAAACAGTTTAGAATTTTTTAATTCCTATTAGGGGAATTACCTTCTCGTCTCAAAGTTATAATACAATTTTCAACTAATATTTACAGCCAACCATTAATAACAAACAGTTTAGTATTTTTTAATTCCTATTAGGGGAATTACCTTCTCGTCTCAAAGTTATACTACGAGTATTTCCTACAGTCAACATCTCAATTGGTGCGTTGACGTCTTTTGTACGAAACATCGCGAAGGCACGACGCGGCGGCGCGACGAACGGGGGCGTTAAAAGACGATATGGGCAGTGAGAAGAGGCGTTATTATAAATATGAATAATGTAAACTTATTGACATTCTAATTCTTACTCACCTTAATCCATTAAAAAGTTGTTTTGATTTCTCCAAAAGATGGCAAAACTCAATTATAATTTTCCTATCGTGTTCTTCCTGAGTAGCCATTATTTCTAGTTTCTTGTCAATCTGTTCTGGAATAATGTTCTGGAATAAACATAACTTTATGACTATGTTTATTCTCAGCTAATAGAATGATATTTATGATTAATTATTATTATTATATTTATTATTTATGATATGAAAGAGACGATCCTGTGATGCCCTGTAGTAGGTCAGAACACGTGGATGTGTAGAATTAATTTGTACTCGTATATATGTCGGAAATCAGATCAAAATTTCAAATCATAAAATGAAATGTTAAGCTGGAAATAGCTTGGGTGTATTCGGAAGTTGAAGATGGCAGCACCGTGCAAATTGTCTGCTGTCATTTGAGTACACGCGGTGGCGGGGGTCACAGAGGACAGCTATTGAATTGCCAACCGCCAGCGGACACTCTTTAGACAGCCTCCGAACTGAGCGAACGCTACAGTAGAACATCGTTATTATGATGGCCGAGTTTAATTTGCATTAGCATTACACAACGTTCACTTTATGGAGAGCACAACTGGGTGCTGTGTGTACTGATGGACTGCGATCGAGCAGGTATTGCGTGTATGACCAGTCAGTTTGCAGTATGCCGGAGCCAGCGAGAAGTGCACGTGGACAGTTTTCTACGCACAGTCATACTCTTGCGAAGAGTAGCACTGATGCAGCTGTAACGGTTCGCTTCTGATGAGATAGGTCATGGTGCCAGCGATTGGCAGATTGATCTCGCGGGTTTTGGTAAGCGCAGGAGGCGCGGGCAAGTTGTGGAGCCGGGATGGCTGTGAGTGTGCAATGCGACGTGTGAATTATGCTTGGTTACCCTGAATACGGCACGGCGATGTAAGTCCGACTTCATCGCGTTCCATTAATGATTGGTTATGTTATTCGAGTGACATAGCAATCTGTTCAGAGCCATGTGTGTCGGTAGTAATCGCGTACTAAATTAGTAGCGAGTGTAAAACATGTGTGTTCAATGGGTTTCTGAGTAAAATGAGAAAAACGCCCACAGTCTATTATTTTCTGGACCACCTATCCGCGACATATGTTTATTATATTTATATACCAGTACTGGCTTAGCATTAATTAACATTTTCAATATTTCCTCAGAAATAAATGTTCTGTTCAGTTTCTTTTTCTCATCCGTTTATATTAAATTTGTTTCTACAGAGTCTTTGTTTGGGTTGAGGTGAGCAACAACTAAGTTATCATTATCTCTACATCTGTGGGTTTCTCCCACGATCTATATCTCTCAGGTTCTTGATGATCATAATAGAAATTCGAGTCGAGGTAACTTACCTCATCACTTATGTCATCGAGTGACAGTAGGCGATTGTAATCTGTATATCTTTTTGATCTGACCGTTGGTCGGTGTTTGTTTGAGTCTTTTTGTATATGTTCCTCTATATCATCATAAACCTCTACTTCAGCGCTGAAGACCACGCGTTTAAATTTTTTTTTGTTTTCCTCGAATTCCTTTAGCTTGGCCTTATAAACTTCATGACATCGTTTTTTCTGCTCAAGTTTTATACGTCTCAGTTCTTCTTTCTTTTCCTGTTCCCTCTCTGTGCGTGTTTTAGTACAATTTAGGCATTGGAGGTACCCATAATACCACCATTCTTCTAAATAATATGTGTTCACTGAAAAGGAATCATCATATTTTTAATATATGATCACGCAGCAATTGGCACAGGGTAGTCAGATTTTGGTGATTTTTTTTAATGGATGTGGTATGTCTTGAAGTTAGTCCCGTTTTTTTGAAAATCTTATTCCTACCTTAGAGGTACAAAAATAGCGGATGATTGATTGTTCACCCAAGGAATTTTTACCCGTTACCCTAATAACTTTGTACTACTGGATGATCTAATTTCGATGATTCTTTGTTATTGAATAGTGTATACCTTGAAGTTATTTTCATTAAATTTGGAAATAAAATATGTATTACCCCTAAAGGCACAAAAATAGGGGATGATTCATGTTTTACTTACTACATTTTTAGGGAACATACCAAAACCACGTGCCTCATTTAGGGGCGGGAGGGGGGTCTTCAAAACACCACGATTGGTCACAGAGGGGAGGGGGGGGTTTAGGTTTTTGTCACGTAGTCAATATTTTAGCAACCATTGCGCCACAAAGTCGTCAAATATAAGCAAAATTATTATTTTTTAACTCTGTTTTTGCAAAAAAGTATTGAAAACCGTATTTATCAATTACCACGTGAAAACTAGGGGGAGGGGGGGTCTTCTCATATACTACGGATGGTCACGAAGGGAGGTAAAAAGTCGGAAAAAATGGGTTACGTGGTTTTGGTATGTTCCTTTATCTGGTTATTGAATCTAACACCCATAACTTATACAGTCAGTTACGAGTTACTGGTTTATAAATTTTTATAGCAACTAAAAATTCAAACATTTATTGTTGCTTTAATTTTTAACAAAAAAACTGAAATACGAAAAATAAAATAAACCATTTATTATAAAGAACAATGCCAATAAATTATTTTTTTATTTTTGTTAGCGTCTTAAAACGTCAGTTATACCGAAGTAATTCAATTATTTTTTTACGTATTTTAAAATTAATACCTGTACCCGTATTACCCAGCGTAAAATAATTTTATTAATAAGTGATGAATTGACTATAATAACAATGATGTCAACAATGTCCATTTTCATTCGGGCACTCACTTCGATACATAGCTTGTATCAAGCAAGTATAGGGAGACTTCTGGCCAATATTATAGACAGAATTTCGTTATGAATGTTGGTATGACAAATGTAATGATGTCAAATTTCCATTTCAGGTTGTCAATCAAAAAAAGTCAGAATAAAATAATGGTAAAAATTACAGGCAGCCGTAAGTCTCTCATACTCTATGACTCAATGGTCATAAATAATTTTAAAAATAAATAAATAATATAAATAAATAATATAAATAAATAATATAATATAAATAAATAATTTTGAGACCGTGCCAAACCGATGAAAAAAGAAACGGTGAAAAGATATGCGCCGCGCTGCTGCTGCCGTGTGCATCCCATGCCGCTGCCCTCATCTTATGCTTTATGTATTATAATTAATTTTGCTTCTTTGTTTGGCGCCGTTTCAAAATTATATATTTAACCATTTAGTACTATAAATTTAGGATCTTAATTTATAATACTAAATGGTTTATTTTATTCTTATCTTTTCAGTTTTTTATCGGTTTAATTTTTTGTTAAAAATAATTTTTATAGAAGGATCCGAAACGTGGCAATGCTTACTTTTTATGAGGTAAATATTTTGTAGTAGAAGGTAAATATTTAGTAATTATCTTTAAAGGCGGGTAAAAAAGCTTAAAAAAGAGGAATGTTATAAGTTTGACGTGTCTTTGTATCTGTAGATTTTTATTTCTGTGTGTGTTATCGTAGTAATAACAAGAATTCCTTATGAATTAAACAAAAGGTTGCAAATCACACACAATTCACGACGTATAGAATGCTTACGCTTTGCAAACAAAAATATAAATATTATGAACGGTAAAAAATATTTTGTATATAGTGGTAAATCGGTCGGTCTTGTCTTGTCTGATAACCATATCAATACCAATCAAGCTCATGTCAAACCCTTTAAAATAGAAAGCGAAAATGTTGCACAATTGATAACTTCACCTTTAATGTGTGGACAAGTTTTGGTAGAGATTCAAATTTTCCTTATTTTATAATATTTTTTTTTGTCACTGCGTAAAATGGTTTCGAAGATTGTGCATGAGTATTAATTATTAAATCATAAAACTGTATTGTTAATAGTGTAATAACATTGTTTAGAAATAGATAACCATATAGGCGATGCAGGCAAGCTAATCCATTCAGGAGCAATGCTCATAATATGCGAGGCAAATATCTTTCAATGCAGAAACGATAATGGGGGAAATTCTCATAAGTGTTACATACTACATCTATCTTTTATCAAAGTAATAATAGGAAACTGACTATATTATCAATGCAATTATTTAGACGCATCCTTGACTTTGATGAGACTTGTTAGTTTGGACAGCAATTCTTTAAAAAACACTATATAGGAGGTGTAAGAGTTCGTTCGCAAGAGCAGACATCGTTAAATCCGTAAAACAAAGCCACATTCATAAGAAAAACACCGACAGAACCAAGAAAGGAAACATCCGTATGACAATGATGACACTGATAATGGTGAATAATTTTTTTAATTCGGTCTAGAAGTGTTTGAGCTTATCCATTACGTCTTTATATTAGTACAGAATATAAGTTTAGAAAACAAAACTCTCGTGGGTGTTTGAAATTTTTGAGTTTATAGATATTACTGATATTGTAAATTATAAGTAGTTTATTTGTCAGTGAGTTGAAAACTTTTTTTTATAAGTAAGACACATTTGATGATAATTTTTTTCCATGTTCCTTTGCTTACCTAAATTATTATTATTATTATTATTAAGTGTTGGAATTTCTATCAAAAATGTTAGTATTTTAAAGTTGTATTTTGCACGTGAAACAAAAGAAGTTGTTATTACAGAGCTGAAGGTGGATTAGTAAATACTGGAAATGTGTGACAAAACAAAAAGATAGGCGTGATGTAATACTTACTGATGAATAGGTAAGGTTTTTCACCGAGAATTGTTCACTTTACACTTAATATTATACGTTTCAGTCTTTATATTTACATACGTATATACTGACACAAATAGTTCTATGGCTGTAACTATTTCGTATCCTACTGTAATACTTTAGGGCCGTTTAGGGCACTAATTTGGATGAGGCTACGTTAGTGACGTTAGTTGTTAACAGTCCCGGATTTGTCAATAGGCAGTATAGGCCGCGGCCTAGCGGCGCGGCGGCGGTAGCGTCCTCGGGGCGGCAGATTTCAGAAGATGATAATATTATAGATGATTTTGCTATTAAAAAGTGCCGTAAAAACTTGTAATTCTTGTTTTTTACGCACTTTCTTAGTGACTAATTCAGTGCCTTCCTTACTATGAATGGAAAATTATTATTTTAGAAAGGTATATGGTGCGGCGGAAATAAATTGGCCTACACTGATAAAAAATATAAATCTGGCACTGGTTGTTAAGCGATAAGTCGGGTGGTTTTTTCAACATATCAAGAGATTTCAACGCGTTAAGTTTAAGATGAATCTACGTGAGCTATAATAGCATTATCCGAATGCGCATTATTCCGAGTCTAGTTAGTCATAAAACCAATGTTTGAGGCAGGCAATTAACTTAGAAATACTTTGTAATCTTCAATTCTGTTCTTGGATCATTATACATTTATTATGTTTATTGATGATGCTGCAGACACTAAATTATATAATATAATCGATCTTTAGAAACTTTAAAACTAACTAAAAATTATAATAATGAATTAATATTCTAACATCTACAAATATTAAATTTTCATAAAACATTTATAAAGAGGACCGATTAATTTCAAATATATCATTTTTATATTTTACTTTCGATATTATGAATTAAAATTTTATTATATTTTCGGTTTTCTTAAATTTTATCACTTAAAAACACGCGAATTTACAGTCAGAAGAGCAGCTTCTTTGTTCATATTGAATACAATGAATGCGCTACATGAGTAGCATAAATCGATAAATGAAGCCAGTTTTTAAATGCGTTTTTTTAATGAGTTAATAAAATAAAATTTCAGTTTAATGCAGTCGTTGAAACTAACGTTAACGTACATGTTACACTAGCATACACGTTATCAAGTTTTATGGTTGATAAAATTTTGTCACGAATTTTTTGCTGAAGATTTATAAAACACACGTCTAGTTCTAATGCCAATGAGGGAAATAATGTAGCGGCTTTATATAGGGAGGTAAAGACACGCCCTTGTTAAGTATGTGGGCGATATAACCAGCCCCTTCGTCCTCATTGGTTTTAACCAAGAAAACTTAAACGATCATGCGCGATTTAGCTTTTCTACGTCAACGAGTTAACCTTGAGCAATTAATAAAAAAAATCACTTTGAATGCTACAAGAATTGACTTTTTTACTTTTTTGTTGATAGTTTCACTGAAACGTTTTGTTGATTTACATCGATTTGACCACTATGTGCGTGTCCGATAAAAGCGTAAGCGACAGAGCTGACGACAACGCTAGCAGCAGAGCTACTGAACGAAGTGAAAGCGTTACTGAACTACACTGGGCATCGTATTATTGCAGCTCGCGGGAATTAATGTGAGGAATTATGGACATGCGTATTTATTATTTACCTAATAAAATGTCATAGATCATGTATTGTTAGGAAGGGAATTAAATTGTGTTTTAATTAAAAATCTATACACTTGCGACGTCGCTCGTAGCGGTCGGAAATGAGCTTTTTTAAACTCGTATAAAAAAGTTTCTGTATGTCTGTCTGTGGCATCGTAGTTCCCAAACGGATGAACCGATTTTGATCTAGTTTTTTTTGTATGAAAGATGACATAATCGAGAGTTTTTAGTTATGTATGTTTAGTGTAAATAAAACTGTCGGGGTTTTTTTATTTAAATTTATCAAGAATGAAAACAGTTAATATCTTATTTGCATATCTGTGAGATTTGTGGGTTTTAATTACTTGTATATTTTTGACATAGAAGAATGTTTATAAAGGTACTCGAAAACTTACATTCCTAGATTTTATGAGAGCGTTAATTATTTTTTGTTTTTAACTCTTCTTAAACTTATGACACTATAGAAAATACTCATTATGATTTTAGAGGTATCAACCTTTATATTAAATGGTTACAAATTGGAAGTCATTCAGATTTATGACACAAATACAAAATATCAACATTAACAAATAAAGCAAGAGAAACAGCTGGTTAACGAGATAAATGTAAAATAATTATTTAAACATTTATCCTTTAAAAACTTTAGCATTACACTTCATGTAGGAGACATGAGATGACATCGTCGTTGGTTGGTTGGAAGAAAATGATTAGTTAGCATAAAGCCCGCCCATTGGACCTAGTTTTATTGAGTGCAATATAGTATTTTTATTTCATTTCCTTTAAAGACAGAAACTGGGAAAACAGAAAATTTGACATGACTTTAAGAACTAAAGTCGACAACGTAAAATTTAATTTAGAACGTATTTATTTGCAATTTGCTCACTACTTTGTAAAGCCTTTCATTTGAATAATATAAAAAAATACATATTTAATTCATAGTATTTCGGAAAGGTCCACAACCCAGGGTTGACTGGTGGACAATGCCATTAGGCATTAAGTTTGCCCTTTGTTCATCCTTTTTTATAAGGTGACATAAATTTTAAATAAATAAATAAAGGTGCAAAAAATCTAAATGTGTGTTCTTGCATCCTTGTCACATAATACCATGTAAATCAGAACAACAAACATGTTATGTCTGTGATCAGAACTAAAAACTACTCGCATTACGCAGGCTTTAGCCACTTTTAGTAAGTCAATAGAAAACAATGATTAAAAATCTGGTAATATATTAAATAAGTAATATGCTTGAAATTCATAAAAGGTTTTTTATGCAAGCTCCAGCTTATTTATTTAGTTAATTTATTCATTGATTTTACAGACTGAATAAATTCATAAAAAGATACACTGTTAACTGGTAAGTACAATACAATGGGCGGCGCTTACAAGCGATTTCTTCCAGATAAGCCATAAAACGAGAGGAGAATCGTGTCTGGGAGAAATCAGAGTACGGTGTATAGAAGACATTCAATATAGTTATCACACAATTGATGCAATTATATAATAATGAATGAAAATACAAACGGATAAGACGCACTCAGTGGTGCAGGAGAGTGAGGAAGAAAATTACCGACAGGGAAGGAGGAAAGTATCATTGTACCAATTTTTTTTCATACTATACTATAAGATCACCAAACTGTTGCTTTTATATATGTAGTACTTATATATAGTACCCGGATGACCGAGCTTAGTATTGCTTAACAACGCCATCTGCTTTAGCTTTAGTGTGGCTACTCGCCAATAGATGTCAGGAAGAGTCTATTGTAGCCGTTTTCATTGCCTGAAAACACGGATAAAACGACATTTTTTAAAAATGAATCCTAGCTAGATCGATTTATTGCCCCCGAAACCCCTGCATACTAAATTTCATGAAAATCGTTGGAGCCGTTTCCGAGATTCAGAAAATATATATACATATATACAAGAATTGCTAGTTTAAAGGTATTAGATATATACCATTAACCTCAGCACTGCCTATGCTCTTGGAGTTTCACAGAAAACCAGCGCTGCAGGCCTTCTATTATAGAAACTGCAGCACAAGCTGAGTGAAGTCCCTTTTTACAGTATGGCTCTGCAGCGCAGGCAATTAGACGAATCAATAATCCTCAAAATATACCTGCAGTATATATGTAAATTGTGTAAGAAACATTATATACCTACCTACCATGAATTAAACCTTATGTCTGCACTGCAGTGTATTTTATTGTAAAATAAAGTGTTTCTTTCTTTCTTTCAAAGTTATACTCGTAGACTAAGGAAATGCTTTTTGAGTAGATTTTTAAAGGAAAACTACGTTTTAGTTTTACGAATTAAGATCCCCAACAGAATATCAAAATCAACAATGAAAGTTGAACGCATTGCTAAAAACCTAACAAGGCTATGACAGTGAGCTGTTGGTTATTCATCCCATGTCTAATGTCTACGGTAATTAAGCAATGCCGAGGTCGTACTGTGGCCAAGACGAAAACCGGACTGAAAAGGATTTAGGATATTATGTGTTTATAGAAAAGAATTCAGTTGTTGTTGGACAAGACGCTCAAGGACTTTGGATAGGAAAGGCAAAATTGCAATGGGATAATAGTCACTCAAGACTAAAGGATTGGTTTTTTAGGAAGAGGGATGATTTGAGCGTCTTTATAACTTGAGGGAAAGGAGCAGGTTGCAACAGAAAAAATAAAAATGGGTGTAATTGTGGGTAGGATAATGTCTAGTATTGGGAGAATCATGTTGCGACTAACGCAATCTATACCGACGGCATTGGATTGAATCTATATTACGCCACTCTTAGCATCACAAGCTGCAGTAGTCATCAGTAAAAACCGGATCCAAATATAAGAATAACATATTATAATGATGTATTTAAACCACAACTTTTATGAAAAAAAATTATTATGCACTGATTTCAGTGCAAAAAATAATAAACGAGCCAGAGTCAGCCATTGAGCCATAGAAAAGTTTATTGGAAAGGCGTGAGGCATTTTTCCTCCAATTCTTAAGGATAAGTTATACTTACAAGCGTACTGAATTACAAAACACCATTAAATCCTGCAACCATCTCTATAGTACAAATGACTAACAAGCGTATATTATTATATTTCTAATTAAACAAACGTTACATGTTTATAAACATGCACGGCTCACCGGTAAACGGTAATACAAACAAACATTCATCTTCCGCGACATAATGTAAACATCGTTTGATGCCCGTGGGCCAACTGAGTAGACCAACTGGTTGGCCTAAACATTGGGTCGACCGTGACATTGGGTCGGTGTGGCTCATCATGGAAGTGGTTTGCTGTAGACCGCTGTATGACCCACTTACTCAGCACAGCTGATGCTGTGATCCAATTGGCTATATATGGTTTGGTGTGGTGTGGTTTGTTTTTGGATGGTTTGTTATTACACGGTTTATTACTGTCGGACGGGTTTTGATGTGAGCTTGTTACAGAAAAGGATATTTCTTTAGTATCCTGTGACAAAGCCATAGTTTTTGAGTTTTTTTTTTAATTTTGAGGTTAAGTCTGTGAAAACTGCTCAATGTTTGTTTTGTACTTGTATAATTTAATTATTTATTATTTTTAGTTCACAATAAATTTTATATTTAAAGTACTGCAATAAATTCCATCATGAATTAAAATAGTAAGAAAGGCCCAATAAATTAAATTAAATAAAATAATATCGAAACCAATCAAAATAAATTAAGTCAAATCGAATTAAATTATATATGTATGTCAAAAATTAAAAGTTAAATTAAGTCAAATCAAATCAAAGATATTATATGTTGCAGAAAATAACCAAATGTTTGATCCAATATTGGTGTATTGGTCACATTCATGTTCCCTTGGAATGTAGGGGTTTGGGGCAACGACCGAACTGGTACCCTATTAACCTTCGAAAGTGGGTCAAACGAAATTCAATGTCACGAGTGCGCGAACCACCGATCTCAATGGATGAAGTAAAGTTCCTTCCCTTGATTTGTTGTTAAGTCTTCTACAGAACTCAACTTTGTATTCAACTGAGTAAATAAAGTTTTTTGGTCTTATAATTTAAAACAAATTTTCTAGTAACTTGAGTTATAGTGATTGCGAAATGCTGGTCTAGTACAGTTATATAAAATTTATCTCCATGCTTTTAATAAAGACATTTATTTGAGTATAATTTCAATGTTTGAAATATTATTGTACTAAAAATAGTAAACCATCTTTGTATCTTTTTCAGAAATTATTACTACTTTACAAATAATATTAGCATCTAAATGTAAGAAAATGTTAATCCATATACATTACGCCATATAATTCATCACAAAACGCTATAGATGAATTTTCCTGTCTACTTTCTTATTTTTATGCCTTGTAGAAAATTTTCCTTTCTCTTACAATGCTTGTAGTATTTCAACCAAGTCGGTTACTTTTGAAAAAGAATACGATATAATTACTTTTTAACAAATATTAAATCAATGAAAAAAAATTAAAAGTGTAAAATAAAATAAACCATAAATCAACAGGAATAAATAATTTTGAAACGGCACCAAACAAACAAGCAAAATTAATTACATACACAAAGCGTACAATTTAGGATCTTAATTTTTAATATTATTTTACGCTTTTCAGTTTTTTTCGTTCGTTAAATTTTTTGTTAAAAAGTAAGTATATCTACAATATTTTAATCAGTAACTCGTATCTGACTGCTTAAGTTATTTGTACATTCAGTTACCAAGTAAAAATGTAGTATGTGAAATCATCCCCTATTTTCGTACCATTAGGGGTAAAATTTTATTTTCAAATTTTAATGACAATAACTTCAAGGTATACAGTATCCAATAAAAAAAGAATCTTCGAAATCGGATCATCCAGTACAAAGTTATTGGGGTAACGGTTAAAAATTTCGTGGGAGAATAATCAATCATCCCCTATTTTCGTACCTTTTGTAGTAGTAGGAATAAAATTTAAAAAAAATGGGAACAACTGCAATATATAATCCATTAAAAATAAATTATTGAAATCGAACCATCCTGTACAGAATGCTGCGTGATCATACATTAAAAAAAATATATACGTGTCGAATTAAGAACCTTTTTGAAGAATTTTTGAAGAAACATTTTTCCCGTATCCAAAGGGAAATACATTTTTAACTAGAGTATGTGATTAATTATTACTTATACTCAAGGTGTTCTCAAGGTATTCAAACTGATAGACGGTCAATAATAAATAAGTGTGAGTTCACCCTCGTGTTTTGCCTCTAATCAAATTTAGAAATAATACTGAAAGTACAAAACATTGCCTTTTGAGTTGCACAACGCTCTCCCACTTTGCTTCGGGTATCTGTCTTTATATTCGTACCCCTGAATCAATTGCTTTATAGCCTTCATGAATTTGGCTACAATAAACAAAAAAATAAAATCTGACCGGCAGTCCTAGAGACTAACGTGTTCAAACAAAATCTTTCAGCAATTTTATGTTTAGTAATAGATTCGTAAACTCGCATTTGCTGTAGACCTTTGTTGTTATTTTCCATCTCAGATCTTTTTATGATCCAGTCAGTCAATCTAAGATTTCAGTGGACGTTCTGGTATACAAAGGCAAGGAACAAAACGTTTTCTCAACACAAAGCTTTGTCAAGAAAACTATTACAATGAACTTTAATTAGGTATCGTAATACTACCTGAAACTGTGAACTGTGAAGCCTTTTACTGCTATCAAACTAACTAACAATACAGTGGATTTGTTTACAATTCCTCGGAAGATTACCATTATTAATTTAGTTATTGAGTTACAAAAATATACAGTGCTTAAATTTTGTTTGCAGTTTACACTTTTTACTCAAGATGTGGGATAGAAATAAGCTTAATAAAGTGTCTTGGTTCAAGTTGAAATTTAAAAACTTTTAAGCAATTTAGACTAACCACGCGTGTGAAAATCCCCTAACACCATGCCAGTATCGCAATATTTAATAAGCTCTTATTATCAGACATCGTTTAGGCGTGGTGCCGTCTTACATCGCGTGATATTTATTATGTGTTATTGGCTCCTACAACTGTCGATACAAAACATTACGTATTGACAATTACGAGTAAATTAACCATTACCGCTATTATAAAAATTGCGCTATAAGTCGGTTTTGCGAATATAACTCGCGATTTACGCTTTTGATTGTAAGGGCTAGTGATTACAGTCAACTTTTTCAAACTCCGTCGAAAAACGAGAGGTGTTATAAGACTAACAGATACACATAAACATGATGCACAGTAAATACCTCGGAAGTAATTTTCATTGAAATAATAATTTAATTTCGTTTAAAAAATATTAATGGTAAACAGAAATTAGTTTTAGCATTTCATGCTTTAACTATCTGTCTTTAAATTCCCTTGCTTTCGTGTCAGCCTTAATTTTTTAATTGCAAATTACGATAAAAAGAAACTAACAATGTATGTAGGACTCATATACAAAAACAGAGTATATGTCTGTCAGGGGCATTGTATAATAGCTCCTAAACGAAGGAACCAATTTGATTCAAGATTTTTTATAAAGTGACTTGATCGATAATGTTCTTAGTTATGACTAGCTGTTGCCCGCAGCTTCGCACGCGGAAATTGTGCTTATCATATTATTATTTATCCCCTATTTCACGTACGTGTGTGAAATTTTAAGTTTCTATCCCTAAGGTTTGGTCTGTGCGTTGATACATCAGTCAATCACTTTTGCCTGTTATATATCTTATGTAGATTAAAGAAAATCTGTTCAGGTTTTTGGAGAATCAGAATTCAATTGAAAGTCATTGGAAAATTATTATAATATAACATCTTTCCAAATTTTTTCCTCCAGGATCTCACAAGTCTCATAATGCCGTACTTGGTGATACTTTTCACATCACATTCAGGTTTTTTCTATGTAATGTTCATGTATTTATTTTAATTCTAAACACGTTTTCCTTTCAAAACATTTCATTTTAGCAATCTGCAATTCAGACGCATTCTTAATTTTATGTCATGCTGAACCATAATCTTGTCTTTTGTGTTTGTATTAAGTATATCCAGAATTATTAATATCTTCTGATTATTCTACATGACTGGCAATAGTTTGTTGCTCACTGCTCTTAAGATATAATATGGTTTTTATTAATATTTCGATTACTTCCTGTACACTTCGTTTCATATTATGTATGCGTATTCAATGTGGGATTCTTCTTAAATTCATCTCAATGTATGTAACTCTACTACAAGGCATCAACACGATAAATAATGATTTGGTATTATTCAGTAATAATAATTATTAGATATACTTACCAAAGTGAGAAGTCTTTCAGAATATTTTCCCAAGAATATGACGGAGAGGTTGTTTGCTGGAGGTAGGAGAAAAATTATACGGCTTATAGATCGTTGTAGGTGGCGAAGAAGAATGTGCAGCGTCTGTAAAGAAAAAATAGATATGTTACTTATCAGGTCACTCAACGTGTTACTAACTAACACACAAGATCAATACGATGACAGTAAAACATATCTTAAAATAAAGAACATATTCCTTCATCAGATTTACATAATAAGGTAAACGCACCTAATTCCGAGGGGTCGTTAAAATGACACCTAATTCCGAGGTTCTTCGAAAAACGGCGTTTTCAAGCAATCTACGCTTCATACAATCATTTCGGACCATAGGCACGTAAGTATCACGATTCACTAAATAGTATTTTAGAAGACAGTTTTTTGCTGTGTGTTTTTTTGTTTGATTGAAATATTGGAAGGGTTGTATGTTTTATCAAAAACACTCAACATTTGAGCATTTTCACAAATTTACGAGAATATAAGGTTTTAAAACATTAGGTGCCAAATATTTTATGTGGTTTCTAAATACCGATGTATACCACGGAATAACGATTTCATAGATGTTATCTTTAAAAACTTTAAAAACAAAATTAACATACAAGAATGAACTTAACATTGAAGTCAAATAGTCAACAACAAAAATAAAACTATCCAGAAAAATATTCTTTAGACAAAATTTATGTAAACATTTTGAAAATTAAAATATTCTTCTTTTTTATTTTTTTAAGAAAATAACCCGTGACGTTCCACCTGATGGCAAGTGGCTATCGTCGTTCATGAACATCAGCAACACCAAAGGCATCACTGATGCGTTGCCGGCCAAGAAAGAGAGAAGAAAAAGAAAAAAAGAATTGCCCCCAGCCGGAACACGACGAGTCGTTTGGCGGCTGACTTATGCTCAAGGGTGGCAGCTATCCAGACGAATTCCATGAATAAATAATAATAGTAATAATAGTATTAATTAGTAATTAAATCAATAGTACCAATATGATCCCTCCGAGAGGCTTTACCACCAGCGGGCCGAATTTAGTTGCCTCTTACGATACCCATTCGGCTCGGGGTTAGTATTCTAAGCTGCCCCAATACGGCAAGAAAATTTATAGAAATTTATTTGTCATAATTATTAATTAAAAACATATTTCATTAATTTTATAAAAATATTTTTAACTCTACTAACATAGACATGGATAAAGCTTTCGATTGGCGTTGCGTGTAACAATATCCATATACGATAGATAATTTATACCGCTAAACAACGAGTTGTGACTACGACGCGTTAAGGAACTTCGTTCTAATAATGTATTGTATATTGTATTGTCATCACAAGTAAAGTAAAATTTCAACTTCTTAGGATAAGAGGAAGTGGTTACTAATTGTCTTGCGTCCCACAAATATGTGACGATCCAACATGATTTGTTAAAATCAAAGCTTAAACGACGTGCATTGAATTTAATTTATACACTTTGATAATGAAGTAAGTCGATAAGCGTGTAGTTTTCCAGATGTTTATATCGATCGAATGTGAATAGGTTCACACGTGCCGTGTTATTGGGGAAGGAGGAGGGGCAGGGAAGGGGGTTGTGCATCTAGCAGTTCAATGTCAATCCCACCCCTATGTAATTACCTGACTTTGTAGTTTCATATTTACTGCTTATATACTACTTTTGTTATATACTAGTAACCGCTTTCGCTTTCCCAAATCAATATCAAATTTTCCACCAAAAACGTCACGTGACGTCACTAATCGATATTCAGTACTAGCGGTCTATTGAAGTTCCTTGAATTTGCTTATAAAATACGGACAATGACGTCATAACTTCAAGATGGCGTTTGAAGTCACATGACAGTGAGTACTATTTTTAACATTTTAAATTAATGATATTTAATTTATTGTGATTCATTTCGATTAGAGAATAATATTTTAGGTGTTTAAATGTTACCATTAATACTTTAAACATAATAGATACTGTGAATATCCCTATTTTGTGGTGCATATCGGTGTGAGAATTTTTGAAAGCGTTGCAGTAGCTTTTGAGTTTATCCATTACAAACAAAAAAAAAACAAAAAAACTTTTCTCTTTATTATTGTTTATCTAAATCTTCTATAGATAGCAGTTTTCACTGAAAATAAACATTCATTTATTTAAAAAAAAGGAAAACTGCATTTGAAGATTTTGAAAATATGCTTGCTTGCCGGGAATCAAACCGGATAAATTTGGAAAAAATAACACTCTGTACTTTTACGGCATCGATCGATAGGATCAAACATAAGAATCAAATCTCTTTTACAAGCATGGTAATTCAATGGATGTACGGAAAATGGTATGAGAAAGAAATGGAGTTTATAAATGAACAAATTCATTCTTCGTACTTATTTTCACTTAACTTTAATGGAAACTGATCTAAAGTCTAGATCTAGTCAAAATGTAAGCAGGCGGATAGGCGACCAAAGAAGAGCAATTGTTAACAATCACACATCCAAACACACAACACATGAATGCGGTTTTAGTAAACCATAGAATGTCTCGGGCAACCCGACTTAACGAATCCATAATGAGATGTTATTAAAAAGTCACAAAACTAAAAACCTCCGGAAAAAGTCTACACATTGAATTTATAAAACAACACCCAAATCTAGCACACATCAGAACAGAGGAGGCAAACCAAAAAATGATTATAATGCATACTTAGTAAAATTAGTAACTATGGACTGAAGACCATAAATATAGGAGAAAGTCGCAGCAGAACTTAAAGGAGAACCCCAGTTTCCATAGAAACTCAGGCCTAAGTAGACAAGACTGGAAATTGGCTGTTAATTAGATTATTGCAAAAAGTTCAATTTCTCCAATTTTCACGGCTGCCAGCAATGGCCAACTAAGGAAATCCTAGAACGAATCACCTTAATTATAGGTTATGATTATGTCATACTCGTGTCACAGTGCTATTTAATATGTATGTTACACTTACGTTGGCGGGTGTCTATTATAATTCTACTAATTCAATGGTTTTCACCCAAAACGAATGTCATAAAAAGGTTGTATAATAAAAGCTATTGCATATTTTAAGAGATTTTATTAGTTATCATTATAATATATTAATATTTCGTGTAGTTGTGCAGGAGGCGTTATAATATTTCGTTAGTACCTTGCCCAATCAAGATACCATAATATACTCATTGTAAGTATGGCCACAGCAACTTCCTGATCTTCTAATGATGTATAGGGTACGTTATCCAGTGTGCAGGACTTATTCTGAACCTTTGTCAGTCACAAAACAGGCGATTAAGGAGTCCATATTCATATAGTATTGGTTTGCAAGAAATTGTAGCGAAACTGCGAAACACATTCACCAAAACACAAGTACGAAAGCGAATACAATAGAAAATTAAAATCACTGTGTACGTGTCGATGAGTTTCAATAGTAAATAGGACTCCAAATACGCTGAAAATATTTGATAGTAAAAATATACAAGAACACGCGTAGAAAGATGAAAGATCGATGACAAATATGACAATACAGTGGTGTTATTTATAAATACTATGGTTACCAAAATGACATTATTAGGTGTAGGGAATGCAGAGAGAAATTAAAACGCGTCGTCACCGAAGATATCGAAATGGTCGACTGATGGTCGGCCACCTACCCTTTCTTTATTAAATAAAATTACAAAATGTTAATAAAAATGAAGGTACCGACATTTTACGAAAATATTAAATTTAAACACCTAGTAGGTACATGATATGAGCAAAACATAATAATTTATATGCACGAGGTAAATATTGAACATATTAAAAAAGGACTTTGGGAATATGTTTGTAAGAAGCGCGCGGGTCGCCTACATACCGCCCCCTAGTGCTGACTAGTCAGCACTACATTCCGTTGAAGACAACAAGGCGACGCGCGTCACCGGACGACGCAAGGTTCCCGTGCGGGTTCGGACGTCTACCACGCGCACGCGTCCATCATGCCCGGCATGTGTTGCACTCACAATCCCGTGACGCCACGATCCCCTCTCCAAGTTAGGTTCGCCTACAACAACATAGTCACCGACCGTGCTCGAGTTAGTCCAGAAGAAGCGCTCATCGATACTGAGATCCTTATGTTCCTTCTGGACAGTGCTGGCGAGCCGTGCCGCAAGTAACGCACCCTGCAGCTCCAGCCAAGGTACAGAAACTGGCCGTAATGGAGTCACTCGGCTTTTACCGTCCACAAAACAAACGTTAACATAACCGTCCGATCTAATAAAATTTAAAAATATTAAAAATGCATACGCTTTAATAGATGCATCGCGAAATGCTTGCAACTCTGTTTTTATTATACTCGTATTACTAAGTCCATTATTAGACGTAGGTTGGTAACATTGTGACCAGGCACCTGCATGGTTATACCAACGAGGTATGAATAAAGATTTTAAATCTTTTAATTCATCCAGCCACTTCAGCCACGAAGCGAACTCAGTTGGTTGGATGTGGCACTTCCAATCGACGCCACTTCTATGTACATTCTGTAGAATAATTTTACTTTTAATAATAAACGGAGACATGAAACCGTAAATATTATAGATCGACATAATAATACTTAACATCTTTGTCTTAATAGGAGGATCGACGCCGTTTACGTATAGAATGTCAGGAGGTATACGATCGTACTTAATATCATAGCGAAAACAATCCTCCGCCGGATACCACATCAACAAACCTAAGGTGCGCTCGGACGTGTTCATAGCTCCGTGAGCGAACTGCACCGCGGAGCGCGCCAGCGTGTCCGGCGGCACGCTCGGCAGTACCTGCTTGCTATTGCTCGACCAACCTCTAATGTCGAACCCCCCATGATGGTTATGTATGCAAGTTATGTCGCTGACTAATAGTCCCGTGTACAAATAATCGTTTAAACAAACCCTCTCAACCTTTGACGATGCATCAAAAACTAATCGAAGTTTATCTGATTTATTTATATGTTGTACACCGAAATGAGGCATGTACCATACGTGGTTGGCATAAGGTTCATTTTCGTTTAACACGCGAGCGTAACCGTTAGCAAATAACTTATTAATTTCAGCCCTATAACCTGTGCTATAACGTTCTGCGTTCGAGTTGTCCGTGTTAAATTTTCTAAGTAAATTTTGTAACCTAGAATTAGCAGTGCAATAGGAATCCGGCATGGTGAAGTTATCGCGCTTGAATGGCAAACCAACCTCCCACCTATCCCCCAGATGCCTTGACGTTTCATCTAAGGTTTGTATAACTTTTAGGTGATCCGTATTATCGCGGCGTAAGGTCGAAATTCCTACAGACTCCAAAGTAAACGAGTCTTTAATAATATCATTTAATTGTTCAATACTAGACGAGATGTCTTCGTTATCAGAATGTGACAGAGCAAGTATGCGTCCGACGTCACGAGTGTGAGTGCGACCACAACAGCCATGAATGGTCCAGCCTAACCGACACCGCGTAGCGTAGGGCTCGTGTTTACTCCCCGGTATTATTTCAAGAGGTGCAATCAGATGGTAATTATCCTCCCCAATAAGTAGACGCGGCCGCACGCGTTCCTTACAAACACATTCCTTTACATTTAATAAATGTTTACAATTGATATTATTAATTATAGACAAGTCCTGAACGGGTAAATTTAACTGAGACACTTTACGCAATTTAATGTCATAGGAATCACTTGAAATGTTATTAGAAATAAACGCACTGACCTTTGGAGCGTCCGATTGAAATACCTCTATACCGAACGCGTCGATGAACTTTATCGCGCTGGACTGTTGGCCGACCAGACCCAGGCTGTCCGCCAGCTCGGAGTCGATCATCGACACGGTAGCGGCGTCGTCCAGCAGGGCATATGCACTCACTACACCTTTGGGTCCACGTAGATGCACTTTCACCACTTTCAGTATGACTTCAGCGATCCGGTTATTGTTACTGGATGCGACGTGCGCCACTGTTGACTGTGTCGTTGATGTAGCTGCATTCTGGCAGTCGGTCGACAGTGGCGTGGGCTTGGCTGTCCAGTGTAACAGCTTATGGTGTCGTAGCCCACAATCTTCGATGTCACATGCTGGGGCTGGACACGTCTCCTTATCGTGTCGCGCTTGAAGACAACAATAACACAAGCCACTTTTTTTTACGTAACGCCACTTATCCTTGCGCATCGCACGTCTAAACATTCTGCAGTCCGGTAACTTGTGTTGTGACTTATTACAAAATGCACACACCGGTTCTGTCACTTGCGTTGTTGCAAATACGGGACGTTTAATAAATGTTTTTTCTGTATGTCGCTTATCAGTAGCTTCAGCTATTTTCTTTTGTTCGTACGGCATTGTTAATCCGACGACTGACAACATCTTAGCTTCATGCTTTAAGAAACTAGCCATTAATTCCAATTTAGAACGGCCATCCAATATTTTTTCATATGCATAATCTGTCCATTTTCCAATTAAAGTACTCGGTAATTTTGAAATAATAGCGGTCGCGAGTTCCGGGCTTCGTAGATAATCATCTTGATTTAATGCACGAATTGTCGCCACACAATTATTTATTTTGACCGAGAAATTTATTAAATCTTGTTGATAATTAGTAGGCAGAGCAGGTAACCTCTTCAGCTGTAATGTGATATTAGTTATAATAATATCAGATCTTCCGAATCGTGTCTCCAAGGCTTCCATGACTGCTGCGGGCGAAGTGTTGCCTATCAGTAGGTCGGTCACCGCCTCTCTGGCGTCGCCTCGCAGCGCTCGGCGCAATCTCCACAGGTTCTCCGTGTCACTGTACCTGCATATTTTAGACGATTCCATGTACGCGCTCTTGAAGTGTAACCATTCTATACAGTCACCACTAAACGATGGTAGTTCACGAGGTGTGGCGAGTCGACTAAGCAGACGATCTTCTCTCTGTGAAGAGGAGTAGTCCATCATGTCACGCAAGGTGTAGGCGAGCTGTTCTATGCTGTTGCTGGGCAGCTGCTCCTGGTGCGCTGCGGCCACGCTGGCACGCGGCGTAGCGGCTGCGGCCGGCTCGACTGGTTCCTCGCGCGCGACGGCGTTCAGTCTCATCTGACTGTTGTCTATCCATTGTTCTACACTTTTATGCAACTCGCTTTTCTGTTGTCGTTGACTCCACTCACTGTTCCTTTTGTCACCGTCTTCAACTTCTGCTAGTGCCAAATCACGTTCCAACCGTTTATCAATTAGTTCCAGTTGAATCTTGGCCCGGGCTTCAGCGGCTTCCAGTTCCAATTGTTTCCGTCGAGCCAGTGACGACGCGGTAGATATTTTCGTTCTGCCCGATGTCGCCGCGCTTCGCACGGAATCACCACTTCGTCCTGGTGCTGCAGGAGATTTTTTGACGATGTTCTCCATCTTGACTTCCTCAGTGGCCTGCTGCCGCGGCGTGATATTACTATAGGCGCTGCGCGGCGCGACCGTTACGCCAAGGTGAGTAGAGGTCGTTTGCAGTGAGGCGGAATCAAACCGATTTACGATTTCCTTGTGTTGCCGACGCGTTAATACACGATTAGGAGGTGTATCAAACATTTTAAGCCGATTTAGATTTGGCTCGAAGACCAGACAATTGTAGGGAATGCAGAGAGAAATTAAAACGCGTCGTCACCGAAGATATCGAAATGGTCGACTGATGGTCGGCCACCTACCCTTTCTTTATTAAATAAAATTACAAAATGTTAATAAAAATGAAGGTACCGACATTTTACGAAAATATTAAATTTAAACACCTAGTAGGTACATGATATGAG
The DNA here is from genome assembly GCA_963932265.1 of Thymelicus lineola. NCBI lineage: Eukaryota > Metazoa > Arthropoda > Insecta > Lepidoptera > Hesperiidae > Thymelicus > Thymelicus lineola. The sequence goes on from OZ010680.1 coordinate 21,906,297, forward strand.
CAAAACATAATAATTTATATGCACGAGGTAAATATTGAACATATTAAAAAAGGACTTTGGGAATATGTTTGTAAGAAGCGCGCGGGTCGCCTACATTAGGGATTACATCATCATTGTTGTCAATCGATTAATCGATGTCAAAATATTCGAAATGTAATTTAATAAAATTAGCGTAACGATTGAATGGTAATTATAATATATTACATAGTTTTGATTTATATGGAATACGAAAATATGTAAAAAATAAATTAATATTATAATTATAATCACTAAATAATACATAAAATATATTATTATGTTCCATCAATCGATCATTATCAATCGATTCAATCGATTATAAAATCGTATGTAATGAGGTAAATACTGTGAAAACTTTTTTGCATTATTTTGTTCATTTGGCAAGAGCAGCTGAAGCTAAGATTTAAATATGTTTATCTTATAAATAACACGAATTTTTTGGTATATAGTTTACTCTTGTCTAGTCCGATGTTCTAGCACAGATTACATATGGTTCGGGGCCGAAAATTGGGGATCGCCTTTACTATTGAAGATATTAGAAACCAAATCTCTAACAACTTAATACAACGAGCTAACGGTTCACTCTGCTTAAACACTTTGCAGACACCTTATCAATCATATCACATACACACAACATAATCCATAGTTATCATCCATACAGCATACCATACCTCGATACTGAAAAATTTAAAAAGAGTTTCAAGAAACTTGGAACTTATTTTTCTACTCGCACCGAACCACTCGGCCCAAATAAATACCCAAACAAAAAACACCAAAGTAATTCTATCACATATTAGATTACATAAATTCAAACATTACAAAACGTGTTACAAAATACCGTATTTGAAATTTGTAAATAATATGTTGAAATTCACTCACGGGACCACCAGTTATTTCACAGAATACATAGTTAATAGTACATAAAATACACAAAATATCTTTTTCAATTCGTACCAGAACTGATTTCCAAGTATTGTATTTAAAAAAGGTTGCAAAGTCTCCTTAACAATAAATTAATATGAAACAGATAATTTAATTGAATAAAAATTAATTAGTCCTGACCTGAGTACCACATTGTTTTATTTTTTTATTATTATTGTATCATAACTTATCAATTAATTTAACAATTTTGTTTTTTTTTAGTAATTATTTTATAAATAAGTTTTATTTTTATAATTTTATTTAGCTTCCATTATTATTTTTATGAATAAACATACGAGTAAACTGTGCGAGTACCTATACATAATATTTCTATAATTTAAAAGAAATAGACCCTATTACTAGATCAGTAACTAATTTCAAGGTAGTTTATTATGTATGTAATAAAATTTCAATGTACTGTTTTTAATGTTTTAACTACTGCATAGAATTTTTGTATCATTTTTTATTAATCACACTCTTCATTCCTCTATGGACCCAATTCTTAAGTCCACACAGACGAAGTCGCGGGTACAAGCTATTATATTTTATAATATTAGTAGGATGTTTGACTTCTCAGCAAAAAATGTCTACAGTCGTCGTTAATAATATTCTGAGACATAATTTAATTCATTAAAACCTTAATTAATCCTACTCGTAAATAATTGCAAATATCAGTAGGCGGTATTTTTCCTGTTTGGGAGGGAGCGAGCCAAATTGACTTGCTTCGAGCAATAACATCGATAGGGTTATTTTTGTTTGCAAATAAATTCTAATGATTTAATTAAGGGTTTAATTAACAAAAATCTTTCTTATTTGAAGCATTTTAAAAGTTCTACAAATCCATTTATTCCGTAGGTTTTATTTATAGTATTAGATATTTGTTTTGGTTTAGGTAATTCTAAAGTAAAACTTTGGTGTTGGCGTTGCGCAGAGAGGTGAGTGGGTAATGAAACAAAAATATGACCGAACTAGCTGACCCGGCGAACTTTGTATCGCCTAACAATCATTGAATGTAGGCTCATTGAACTTTTAACTAAACTTTTATAGTTTTGGTTGGTTTAAGAAATCAGAAATCTTTGAAATCCGTACAGCCGTTCTTAGCCATTATGGTTTGTGTCTCTCCTCTCCCTCTCCCTCCCTCTCCCCGTGTTACAATTATGTTTTGTTCCTAACTATGAGCTTACATAATAATTTTCACATTTCTAAGTTCGATAATGATGAAGTTGTGTACAATCTTATAACCCCTAAAGATTACCATTTAGGGTATGAATTAGAAAAAAAACTGTTTACAGTTAATTTTGGTTTTTATAATAAAGCCGTCGACACGTGCAGTCGGCCGCAGTCGGCTGCTGTCGACGGTTGCAGTTACCTCTGCCGCCGACGACGTGCTGCTCGTGTGCGCTTTGGCCTTAGAATGAACGTCGGAATTATTTTCATAATAATGTTTAAGGAATTTCCTTCATGCATTAAATAGAAAAGGGGAAACCATTAAAGAGAAAAGGACGGGGACTTATAACGTTAACGATAACGATAGCTACAATCTAAGGCGATTTAAATTATTAAACTAACAATGAGTGCAACCAACTCAAGTGCTATATTATGTAGTCTATCAAAGTCTATAGTCTATCAAAAAGTCACAGGAACTTTTGTAACAGACACTAAACTCTCTTATATTTAGCCGTATTGGGGCGGCTTAGAATACTCGTACTAATCCCAATCCTACGCCGGATGGGTGTCGTAAGAGGCGACTAAATCCGGCCCGCTGGTGGTAGGGCTCCTCGAGGGAATGCCTTGCGAGGGATTCGCCTGGATAGCTACCACTTTTGAGCATGAGTCAGCCACCAAACGACTCGTCGTATTCCGGCTAGGTGATTGAGGGCCAGATCTTTCTTTCTTTTTCTTCTCTCTTTCTTGGCTAGCAAAGCATCAGTGATGCCTTTGGTGTTGCTGATGTGGAGGCCTGACACGCACTTGCCCGGTTTTTTTATCTAAGTGACGTCTTTAAGGAAGTTGGCCTGGTTATAAACCGAACAAACTGCATGTTTGGTACTTTAAATTAATAGTAATTAAAAAGAGTGTACACTCGAGATGTTAAGCGCCGCAGTCACCACTTGACCGCAGCGCTTTGACTTGAAAATTATGTTATTCATTAAAACTCTGCTAAAACGCATAGGTCTAATACCTAATACGAATGAATATAAACCGTTGCACAATGCTATATGAGTTCAAAAAATCCTATACCACATAAGAAACATGATACCTCATATAATACTAACGGCCGTGGGGGTAGTGGCTCTCGTTGTAAAGTGGGGCGTCCCAGATTTGATTCCCGGCCGGGACAGAGATGTTTTGTGACACTCATAAGCATGTTTTCAGGGTTGTGTGTTTGTGACGTGGATTGTGTATAACCATACCACCTGCGACATAATCCTAGCGAGGATATGAATGTGCTGGAGTTTATTTAATTATATTTATAATATTATTATGTTGGCGGCGGAATACGACAAGTGAGGAAAATATGGCTTATCGACCGAGAAGCTAAAGCAGTATCACGCAAAGTGTCTAAACTTTTAACAAGTGAATATTGTAAACGCAGGAGAAATAAATCGGTTATTGATTTCGTGCCTGTGTGGAACGGAACCCTGTGTTTCTATTTACGAAGTCCTCCTATACGTCTACAGTGTCAAAGCTATGAAGGATACCTATTTGATGAGAATATCTGAATGAAAATTGAGTCTAATGAACACCCCACCCCACACAACCTCGACAATTCATATATATTTAGGAACGTAATAAATACGTAGATGTTATAGCAACGACTCTTATATCTCTTTGTAACATTTAAAAATATTCTCAACACCGATTTTTCAGATCATAAATCAAAGGTTCCATAAAACCGTCTTACCAAATAATCGGAAAATATAAGAAAATGTCTTCGGTTTTATGACAGTTAGAAATTGGAAACAAAGATATTTATGTATATATAAATATAATCATAATATGGTATATATAAATATATGTATGTGTATAGCGATGAGGGACCATAATTGCAAGAAGTGCATTAGAGCGCCCTCTGGTATCGAGTAGCGTAACGCGTACGCGAAAGCGAAAACGTAACAAAACATTAATGGCGTAGGTTACACGTACAAGCATGATTGTCAGTCAACAATCAGTTTGAAATTTTTTCATAATGATTGCATGTGTAGCCTAGCTGATTGTTGATTGACAATCATGCTTGTACGTGTAACCTTCGCCAATCTGTATGCCGAGTTTGCTTGATTTCTGAATTCCAAAATGACAGTGTATTAAATTTCTTCGTTTATATACGCCATACAGTCAAAGATTAATGTAATACAGCCATAGACAAACTAGACATCTGAAAATACCGTTTAATATTACTAAATAATAATGTAATTTTCGTATTTGTGGTAATTTACTTTTTAATAAGTTATTATACTGACTTAGATAGCAAGAGGTCCTCCACACGTATTTTGTTATTCTAACCGTTTTCAAGTACTTTGGTTAAAACACAACTCTTTTTTTAACAAAATTACAATAATTTATTATATTTAATAATAAAATCTCGTATATAGACCTACAATCAATTGATTGCACGTATAACATAATGGAACACCCTGGGTATCCACCATAATATTATTGTCCACCAGTAATATAATATATACACAAATAATATAAAAGCAAAAAAAAGCAAAGCAACAGCCCATAATTGTCCCACTGCTGAGCTCGGGGTCTCCTCTCACAATGTGAAGGGTACAGGCCATAGTTTACCACGCTGGCCAAGTCCAGATTAGTAGACTTCACACACCTTTGAGAACATTATAGAGAACTTTCCGGTGTGCAGGTTTCCTCACGATGTTTTCCTTCACCGAAGTAAGACAAAATTAACTTGTAACACGCACATAATATTAAAAAATTAGAGGTGCGTGCCAGGATTTGAACTCGGATCCCTTCGTTCGGGAGACCAACGTTCTAACCATTAGGCTATCACTGCTATAACACAAATAATATACAAAAGATAAAAATGTAACTGGTTTTTATAATTCTTATCTCTTTGCTTTGGTCAATGCCAATTTCAGAAAAAAAGTATTTCGTAAGATTTTTTGGGATATCATTTGGTATTTATTTTATGTTAACCAGTGAAATAAGGTTATATCACCAAGTCAATTTAATGAATTAAATCTTAATATTTTTGAGCGTTTCCCAAGAAGCCATGAATTCCGTGCTGTTCATATTTACACCAATTAAAAATGTGTCCTGTAAAAATCAGTTCCAATTTTCGCAAAACTATTGTTTAAATTATATTATAATTAATGTGGGCCAATGTGGTGACTTCAGTAGTCTTTGTCCTTGAGGCGACAGTATACATATTTGTACAGTAAGTTATAAGCGATAAAATACAAAATTATTTAAATTAGAAACTATTAACCAACCTGCAGCAATGAACGTCTATTGCGGTCGCTGAACACTGCACGCGAATCTCTTGCTTTTTAGCTAATTTTTTTTTACTTGTATGACAAACTTCATTCAAACTTCATTTAAATATGCACTTTTTGGTGTGCAACATACTTTAAAATATTTACTTCAGCACTTCGAAGATTTTGTAGGATAATAAATAGACGCGCGAATAGATTTGAACCCAGATCCTTGTAATTCATTGACAATCAAACTCGTTTCTGAAGTACAATTTTAATGACTTTAGTAAACTAACTATTTCACTCATTTATAAAAGAATACTTTGAATCACTTTAAACAATTATAATAACTTTAGTAAATGAACTATTTCACTCATTTGTCAAAAAATATTTTATGTAAAACAAAAAATTATTTTACTTGAAGTAACTTAATAAAATTAAATTTAAATAACCATGACAAAATGGAGAACTTATAAACACTTGGACATCAACTTGAAACATCTAACTTAAAACACCAAAATCACTTTTAATATTTTTTGCGGGTAGTTACACGATTTACTGAGGTGCTCCTCCGAGCGTGCCAAGACCTCCGGTGGAACTGATTGGAATGTTTCCGGCACAGGCATTCTAGGATACGTTGAACCCCTAGCTTAGGGCATGTCCTACTTTATCAGGTCAGGCGGCACACAGCCAAACATCGATACTTACCTTGCAATATAAATGAAATGGCTCTTTATACACTTTTAAAGTAAATATTATAATTAAATAATGCATGAAGACATTGTTCTTGTTGTTGTAATTAAAACGCCATATAATTAAACGCCCAAATCGATTGTTAAAAATCCATATAAAATTACGATTGAACGCGAAGTTTAATATTATACAAGAGACTACATAAAATACACATTATTTTAATGTGACTATTTTTGTCATTAAATGAATGTTTTAGTCGTACTCGTTCTGTCTGGTGCCTAAAGGTCAATGCACTAAATGCATATAGAGAGGTGACTTCCGCTCTCTGTACCGGTGGAGCCATCTATTTAAAGCATTTGTAGAATAGGTTCGATTAAATATTAAAATAAACTATAATTGGAATAATTGTACTCCTTTAACTTTGATTAGACTACAGCATCTCTGTGACTGGGAAATATTTCCGGATTAATGACTATTACTATGCTATTTCATTTAAGGTATAAACTTTACTTAGCCGTATTTGTAAAATCATATCAAATCAAAATATTACTATGAAGTACCTAATACTCAAATATTTCCATATAACTGACAGACAACAATGCCGCCTATATTTATTTTATCATAACTAATTATAATTATGAATTATTATTTTTTTACTTAAATATTATTATTTACAGCTTAAAGTATCATTTACATTGTATAGAAAAATAAACACATAAAAGTAAAATTAAAATAAATGTATATAACTATACATATATGTATATAAAAAAATTAATTATTGTTACAATAAAATTGTCATATGACGATCGAACACGAAATTAACGTTCTTTATTGAAGAGTAGCATCCAAGTAGGAATCGTCAGCGTAATCATTGATGGGTTAAATTAGTGATTGCGCAAGGGGTACATAATTTTACTTTAGTATGTGCTTTAGTTTAAAAATGCAGAATCCTTTATTTTTGCCCGGTGCCTCTTGTTCTCACCAATCTTAACGCTCTGCTAGATATTAATCCTGAGTGCGATTTTACGGAAGAATACAATGTACGAATATGAAAGCATGTATTTTTATTATTATTTCGATTTACTGTATATTTGTTGTAACAACACGTATTTTTATACCAATTCCGTTGTGAATGAAGTTTATTATCTCTACTGGATCGTACATTTTTAAGAACTAGGCTGCTTGAGCAGTAACTGTCGTGGACGCCATACGCTTAAATTATTTAATGCTATTCTACCCCTATTCTATGTGCTAGGACTAATGTTCAAAGCTAAAAATTTCAAGTGATGTTTATCTATATTATTTAGTTATAAACATACATTTATTTTAGTCTTAATAAAATGTAAAAACCGTCGGAAAACTTAATAAAATAAAATAAAAATATAATTATTTAAAATATAATTATTTAAAAAATAGTAAATTTAGTAAATGAATTAAACCATTTTTAAATGGTTTTATATAGCTTATCCTATCTGTGTAGGTAAAAATTTTGCAAGCTTAATAAGACCTTTTTCCTCTTATCCTCAGGAGGTGAAATGCATAATTATTGTTTTAGTTTCGATGACAAAATAATCTGTATAATATGCATGGCCTAATAATAAACCCTCACAATGTCACCTGATCGACTAATCGTTGATTATTGCCTTATGCAATTTAAATTAATGAAATCCCAAATAATGTATCATACTAGATAAATATAATTTTACGTTAATTTACAACAGTTTATAAGTATGTAATAATAGCTAATAATATATTAATATTTCAATGGTTTAAGTATTAACAATTCTACTTCCTTTCAGAATAATTGCAACACATATGACATCAGTCATCTTATTCTCGTAAACATCCTAATTTTATAAGTAATATTTATCTTATATATTTATAATAATCACACTCAGGATGGACTGCAGACGAGGGAATTCCTATATTAGCCTAGATTGATTCTATAAAACTTATTACTTACAGTTTTGTGGAGAGAATACCAAGGCGATACGAGTAAGATCTCAAAGGTCAATGCCCACCCTTTTAAGTTATGCTGCATCAGGCTTATTTTATAGAAGTGGAAGGAGGCGAAACGAGAATATGCCTGCCGGAAAGAACTTACTATTTACCTTAAAACTGATCAAATTGTGACTTGAAAATTGTGCTATTAGACAATTTGATTTAATCTAACTTATATCAATTACAAATTATTTTGTGTGACCACTTCATGAAATATTCGTCAAGAAATATTTAAATGAAGTTCTGAGAAATATTAAAAAATCTGGTGGCTGACTGAAGCAAGAAGGTGGGCGTGCTATTGAGCGTAGTTATTGAGGCAGACTCCACTGAGAACTAATAATAGCAATAATTCTAATAAATATCTTAAAATTAATTTTACCAATATAATCCCTCCAAGGCACCCTGTCACCAGCGAGCCAGCTTAAGTCGCCTCTTACCGTACTTTTTGAGTGAATATATTATAGAAGATAACAAAGTGTAAAATATTTGGTTGATTTATAAATCAACGTGACAGTAAAACACGACAGTAATTAATAGAAAATTGGTCAGTTATTTCAATCATTTCAAAAATCACTCAGGCTGTGCCATGATTGAATCGGCGGCAAAATATTGGCAGTATAATCAATTCGGCAGTTCTCAATGTGCGGTAACGTTAACGTTAGTGGCAGAAACGAGTCGCTTCAAAACCGACTCCACGTAGTCTTGTCTGCCCTACGGCGGAGGGGCGAGGTGGCCTGCAAACTGAAGACAGGCGGATTCAACGCTCGCCACAGCAGCTAAGAACAGCAAGCTGCGGTAGTGAGCGGTGAAAGAATCTGCGACGATTAGCTCGCGTGGGACCGCCGAAGCCCCACAGCACCGGAGCCGTGACAGAAACAGCTGCCTGTGACATTCAAAGCAAGTGGATGCTAGTTACTCGCACTACTCGCATAATGAGTGCTTCTACGTATCGTATATACGTATATCAATAGACTGCGGTAACATTAAACAACAGGTGTACACTGTACAACTCCACGTTTGTGCGCTCGCCACTTCGTACACAAACGAGTTGAACACAAAACGACGAGCGGATCACGTTGACAAAGGCTTTTATTCTCGACCGAAGGATCTCTCTCCCCACAATTGACGTGGAATCGAATCAAATCGGTTTCGGGTCCAGCAACTTTTACTACGTGTTTAGCTATAAGGCAGCGAAATTTCGACGATAACGGCGGGATAAGTACTTAAGTATGGAGAGAACGATATCACCATGTTTCTATCTAATATTAAAAAGAACCAATACCTGAAATATGGCCATTTCCATAACATTATTTTATCATCTTAAGGATCGTCTAATGAAAGTAAAGATACGACTTTCTGAAATATTATAACTTTGAAGGCAATATTAAAGTTAGAATATAGTTTCTTCAAGGGTTCTTCAATTTCAAATTACCGACGGAATATGCATTTTATCATAACATTCCATCCTACAATATTGGCATCCTTTGAAAATTATAAATATAATATGGATATGAGGTTTTGAAGTATTATTACCAGCGTATAGAACAGACAGCGCGAACATTGGGTTCGGGGGAATACATTGCAGCCGGCCGACTTCATTTCATTATGTCACTCACCGGCGCTTATTGCGACCTCATGCTAAAATTGTTTATTATAATTTCTCCTAAAACTGGATCACACTGATCTATAGAAGCTCCCAAATCCATGTTAGATTCTTAATTATACTTGAATTTGAATTTAAACTATACTGGGACTGGACCATCTTAGCTGATAAAATAATTCACCACAATCGTTTCGACATACTTTTTACGACAAAGTTCACAAAATAGTCTACTTGATGATACAATACCCAATAAACACAATCTTCTGAGCACTCATACGGAGAAAATTACTAAATATACGAATCTTACAATAGAATTAAAATCACAGTGGAGAGATCATAGTGAAAACCTACATGTCTGTGGTGAAAACGGTACCAATAATATTATCGACAAGGATTTGTACCTAGAACAATAAAGGTAAATTTTTTTAAACATTCAACCTATAACATTCATACTTCTACAAAAAGCTACAATAACAAAAATCTACGTTATATACTGGGCCATTGGGTTGAAATTTCGACGGACTGGGCTATGGGTTATGGGAACTATGGACACCTGCTATTCAGATTGAATTACAACTGAAAATAAGGTAGGTGGTGCCTCGCCATTTACAGGGGCCCCGGCAAAACGGCGTATGCCTGAGGGCAACATTGGCGTCAGCAACTAGGGGTGTAAAGAGGTGCGGCATCGATTTCATTATCTAGGGGGGATTGAAACCCCATTAGCCAGGGTTGGCATGATTAAACAAGTGTTTGAAACTGTTTGAATTTTAAGCCGTGTTTTTAACACACGTTTACACAAATTAAAACAAATTTTAAGCATTGTATAAAACAATAAGAAAAAAACAAGCTCAATGCAAATGAATGGATACAAAATGAACATAAATTTACATTTAGGAGTCTAAATGGCTATGTTACATTTTTGAACTTTCATTGGCATTATAATTAAATAAAACATAATTTTCTGATAAGTAATTTATTCAATCAAACTAAGATCTAAGTACCAGGATTTACATAGGACAAGATAACACCTATTTTTGAAACATGCATTAGAATATTGAAAATTTCAATTTCGAATAAATCAAAATTATAACAATTATCCACAACACACGGAATCCTAGTGTTGGACCAACGATCCTCAACCCCATGCCTGTATGATTTTGGTTCAATAAAGTTTATTATTATTATTATTAATTTTAATAATAAACAACTAGTTATCATAAAATCAAAATAGTGTGTCAGTCTCATCAGAGTAAGGACAATATGACAAGATCAAGATATTTCTTATTTAGGTATTTAAAAATTGGGATGTTGACACTAATTATAAATTAATATAAAGGAGAATGCCCATAGCCAGTACTCTTAAAAAAATAATTGTGTCACAATGATTTTTGGACAAAAAATTTAATTAAAATATTTCAAGTATTTTACCCTATTTCCTAAAAAATCCCTATTGGGAATAATTTTCTGAAATTAATAAGTAACTTTACTTCCGTTTTACAAAATAAAACCATTGGGCCATTTATGTTTGGATAAGGGCCAATCAGGAATCTTTTAAGATCCTTCGGGCCAATAGGTAGCATTGATTCGATTATAAAATTTATGATACTACAGTTATAGTATAAAGCCGGGTCCATACGCTTGGCAAACAATGGCAAACAGCAAACAACAAACAACAAACACGAACATGTGGATAGGTGTTTGTTCTGTTTGCCTGTTGGTGTTTGTGTTCGCCAGTGATCGGCATCGTTGTCGGTTTTCCTTCACAAATCAAAGGATGTTCGGCAAACAGTTTGCGTTGTGTCCAAACGCTTGGCAACAAACATTACTAAACGAGAGCTTGAGGGAAGCGGACGTAGAATCTAGTATTTGTGCTAAAATAGAAAAAACAATGACTGATTGGTCTGAAGATATAATTCTAACGTTCTTAGAAGCATATCAAAATGAGCCATGTATTTGGATTTCTAAACATGTGAATCCTAAAAATGGGCATAAAATTAATGATGCATGGAAGCGAATAAGTAGGTATTATTGTAAATAAAAATATTTTTTTTATCCACCACCGTCTTCGTTTCCTTGATTTTCTCTTTTTTATTTGATTTTGTTTTAATTTAAAGTAAAAGAAGGTCAACCCTAAAGCAATCGCTGCAACAAGTTCGTCGTCCGCCATGTTCGTCTGTTTGGAATAGACTGACTGCTGACATGTTCGCCAAATGTGAGGATGCGCTGTTTGAATGGGTGATTGTGTTGTGATCGGTGTTTGCGGCAAACACCAATCGTGTGGACCCGGCATAATAATTATATCCATGACAACAAACCATGATGACGTAAGGGGACTGTCAAATGATTTTTTTTTATAGAAAATTATTATAATCAGCCAGGAGTAATAGTGTTCTGTGATTATAATACACTACAAACTTCATGGTGTTTGGGGGACTGTCAAATGAATTTGAAACTTAAAAGATCGACATTACATACGCAATCGACTTTAATACGCCCGTATAGAGTCCATATTACTGTGAGTTTACTATAACCTAAATACGAATTAGTTTTGTTTAAAATCTCTTATTTCCTAATATTATCATTGACTAAAGTTAGTATGTATAATTTATTAGGATAACATAATCAAATAAAGGTATTTTTATCAAGACACAAAAATGTTAAAGTCAGTACATTTCTCCATACTAAATGGGCATTCTCCTTTATGTCTAAAATATTAGTGGTAACATTTAAAGGCCTAAAATATGATTCTTTTATTGAAATCAATCACAATAAATTAAATATCATTAATTTAAAATGTTAAAAATTGTACTCACTGACACGTGACCTCAAACGCCATTTTGAGAATATGACGTCATTGGAACAATTTTATATGGAAATTCAACAAACTTAGCAGACAGATAGTATTGAATATCGTTTAGTGACGTCACGTGACGTTTTTAGTGGGAAATTTGATAATGATTTTTATTTATCAATTTTTGTTTTTAAATTGAAGTTTATTATTTTTATAATATTTTTTTCGTGAATATTAAGGTCATATGTATAAAATAAAATTGAATCCTAAAATTAGTCAACATCCCTATTGTGACAAGTTTTGCAGCTTTCTCGGTACCCAGTTTATTTCGTACGTCAGAATGAATAAATCCAAATTGAAGACAATCTTTCAATTCCAGCACTTGAAGCAACAGCAGTGTGAAGCTGAATCACTAAGTCCATTAATTTGCTTTTTTAATGACTGCTGCCATTTTTAATGACTGCTACCAGGTCCGACGTGACATTCGAGAGGTCCGACGTGATTTACTACATGACTTTTAAATAGAAAGTTATGAAAGAGATCCGTCGTTGCCCTGTATTTAACAACATAGGGCATTGCCACTTTGTGATATGCTTCTATAAATAATAAAGCCTCAGAAATATCTTCACTCGTGAGGTTTTCGCCCCTGTACTTAGAATGTACTAAGTTTGCTGCAAAATGAGCTGGAGATATTGCCATTTCATAACGAGCTTTGAACTTCCTTAAATCATCCAGTGAATACTTGGTCTCACGCAGTCGTGTATTTTCACCCTCAAACATATTTTTAAGCTCTATCCTTGCAGTAGTTTTTGTAGAGAGCCTGGGCTTGTTGCTTCAGCGCCATGTCATTTACTTTCAATGAAGTTGACAAATCTGTACATTATATGCCAATTTTCTAAACAAACTTATAAGAAGTCAGCCATTGTGCTCTACCGTACCTGTTGTGGTATAACAATTTGCTTTTCCACCAACTTCTATGTATTTGGCAGATATGCAAAGTGAGTGTGTATGAAGTATTCACTTCATACTAACGTCATGCGTGAGAACACTACTACACGAACAGCTATGTGTGTTGTTTTTAAAGATGTCAACCTGTTGCACTGTTTGATTAAATAATAGGAGGAAATCAAAGAGCTCTCTTTTTTGTATATCCAAAGGATTTTGACAGGTAATATTGTACACATATTTAATTTTTTTTACTTTTCGTTTTTGAATAAAGTGTAAGTACCTACTTAATTTTAAACAAACTGTAACATAGTCAAACATTCATCTTTCAAAGCCACACCGTTTGAAACAGAAAACATAATACGTGTCCACACAATTGTCCATCCATCTGTCCGACCGTATTCATTGCTGACTTTCGCTAGATACGTACTTGCTCATTTTATTTTTATTTTCAGTAACCGAGTGACATGACAGCCCTATAAAAGTAGGTAAGAATTTTAGTGTCTGTTAGGTAGCTTTAATTTTGCTTTACTTATTTATTCATGTGTTTGAAGAACCGCATTATCGACTTAACTTTCTCAGTAATAGCTTCTGCATTCAAATCATTTGCTAGAAGGTTTAATAATGTGTGACGAACAGCCGTATGTAAGTATATCCTCGTGAGAAATTAGTTCTTCCTGTTGGGCCAAATCTCGTCTTATACGGCTCATATTTGCTGCGTTGTCTGTTACTATAATCCGCATCGTGCATTTGTAAATTTTGCATTGTTTTATTGCCGTAATAGCAACTTTAACCAATTAGACCCGCTGTATGGCTTTCGGCGTCTGTGTCTATTGTATCAAATGAGTTGAGTTTGTCAACACATCTGTGACACAGACTATCGAGGCCTGCCTAACATCACTCCAACCATCAATTGACAGATTATTTTTTAATTAAAAAGTAAAAGGGTCCCTACGCGTTGGACCTGTGCTGCAAGCTTTCCATAATACCGGGACTTGGGCCTTACATCTTGGACCCGAAGTACAAATTGAGATATACAATAATAATGCTATACACTTTTGGCTTCATACTAGGAATCCCTGTGGGTGCCATGGACAACATACACAGAAGGGCACACACCCAAACCGAGAGCAGAAATTTAATCTCATCATTCAAATATTCGCCTCGCTGGGAATCGAACCCAGCGCCCTTGGTACGGCAGTCCGACATGGTAGTCATTACGCCGCACGGGTGGTCATTATTAATTAATTTAGGCGAGGGTTTCTGCTGTCTCCATTTCAAAAGAAAACAGGAAAACCAATTTTTCCCGTTTTTCCTCTACGTCTCATTGTACTCAGCCGGGTGCTAGTGAACTAAAACATATTTTCTTCTTCTTGTGATAATCGGTATTACCTAAGATAAAAATATTGCTTGTCTTTTAATTGTTTTGGCAGCATTATTACATACGGGTCAATTTCAACAAACTCGAATTTTGCCTAATTACAGTGGCGAATTTAAATTTGCTGTTTAATAATAGATAAATAGTAGTACTAATTAATTATATACTAGAGATCGAAAAAAAATGATTAGTTCATGAGATATTTCCATTTGAAATTATCAAATGCCACCGAAATTATTAAAGGACCACCGGAATTAAAATTCAAGCCACTGAAATTGATTACATTTAAACTTGATGTTTCTAATACACTTTATTTGGCATAAATAATATGTAAATAGTAGTGATAATTAGTCATATAGTAGAGATTGAAAAAAAAATTATTTGTTCCGGAGATATTATCAAATTACACTATCAAATGCCACCGAAATTAGGACCACTGGAATTAGAATTTGATCCACCGAAATTGATTTATGCCCATGAGAAATCATAAAGGCAGGATCATTTAATACTTTAAAGATATTATGTACATTTTGAAGAATAGAAGTCTAGATGAACGGAATCCTTTTAGCGGTAATTAGACAGGCCCATTGCACTTCTGAGCCACGTTTATAAGCTGTTTTCGAAGGTCCTCACAAATCGCATTGCACGCAGGCTTGACGACTTCCAGCCTCCCGAACAAGCAGGATTCCGAAAAGGCTACAGCACCATAGACCATATACACACATTGCGGCAGATTATACAAAAGACCGAGGACTATAACTTGCCGTTATGTATAGCCTATGTGGACCATGAGAAGGCCTTTGATTCTATCGAGATCTGGGTGGTACTAGATTCTCTCCAGCGGTGGCGGATCGACTACCGGTATATCGAGGTGTTGAAGTGTTTGTACTCATCCGCCATCATGTCCGTCAGAGTACACGACACAGCAACGAACCCCATCCAACTGCAGAGAAGTGTCAGACAAGGATGTCATATCCCCAAAACTGTTCACCGCTGTGTTAGTAGACGTGTTCAACTAACATCAATGGCGAATACATCACACACCTACGATATGCCGATGATATAGTCATCCTGGCGGGTTCCCTGGAAGAACTTGGAACAATGCTCGGGGGACTTGAACAGCGCCTCACAACGGGTGGGTCTTAAATCATGTCGAATGTCCATGTCACACCCGTATCGGTTGTTGTTGACGGCGCTGCTCTCGAAGTTCTAGACGAATACAATTACCTGGGACAAGTGATCCAGATGGGTAAGTCCAACTTCGAGAAAGAAGTCACTTGTAGAATCCAACTCGGATGAGCTGCGTTCGGGAAACTCCGTCATATATTGTCGTACAAAACACTACCTCAATGCCTGAAGTTTAAGGTGTTCGAGCAGTTTGTGTTGCCGGTGATCACATACGAATCCGAGACGTGGTGCTTTACTATTGGCCTAATCCACAACCTCACAGAAGCGCAGCGGGCTATGGAGAAGGCTATGCTTGATATTTCTCTACATGATCGCATCAGAAATGAGGAGATCCGTAGACGAACAAGGGTAACCGACATAGCTCGGAGAATTAGCCGGCTGAAGTGGCAATGGGCGGGCCACATAGTGCGAAGGACCGATAACCATTGGGTAAGAAAGGTCCTCGAATGGCGCCCACGTCTCGGAAAAAGGAGCATAGGATGATAGGATGCCCCCCGACCAGGTGGACTGACGACCAGAAGAAGACAGCGGACATCCGCTGGATTCAGAAGGCTCAGGACCGGTCAGAGTGGTATAAGTTAGGGGATGCCTATGTCCAACAGTGGACCTCCAAGGGCTGATGGATAGATGGAGACACGCTTGTATTTCTATGGCCTATACTTCCCTATATGCTTTGATTTGCCACCGGAGCCACCGAGATTGCGCCACCGGACTTAGAATCAGAGACAAAACTTGAATTTTAAAGAAAACTTTTAGTCACAGGTTAACTTTTATTTTACAGTTGTAGCTGAAAACCGTTAATAGAACCCTCCATAAAATTTCTAGATAATCTGCTTTGTACTTTTACTAATATACATGACATCGGAATTGGATGATTTTGTATTCCTGCGCCACCGCAGTTAGTACTTACGTGTTTGGCAGGAAAATTACGCAACCAGGCGGTCATCCTAACACGCAGTTTGCAAGAGCACAACTGAACGATGCGGGGAGAACCAGTAAGGTGTCTTCCAAATCGTGAAGTAACAAGTAATGAAGTATACAAAATGCGCCACCGGTATTGCTTTTTTTTGTAGGACATTTTTAAAAGATGTTTTAAGAGCTGTTGTTTAATCTTAAATTACTCCATAAATATATATTAGTTGTGTTATTTAATGTATTTCTAAAAAACATTCCCTTTCAATGAAATTTATTTACCAAAAAAAATTAAATTAATAAAATATGTAAATAAACGCAGTTTGGACAGTACACCGGAATTAGATTTTAGGTCTTAGATATTTTTTTAAAGTGAAACTTTTATTACATCGTCTCAAACTTTTTGGTATGTGTGTCGCATGTCGCGTGACGGTCGGTTCTTAACTTATCGGTTCTAGGTAACGAAAGTACTTAGGATGACCTAGCTTTCAACATATCTGATTGAGTACGGGTGCTACTACATGATACATTCTGAAGGTCTGATGATGACCAGGTATGTACTTATCGGTTCTCAGTAACGGAAGTACTTAGGATGACCTAGCTTTCAACATTTATCTGATTGAGTACGGATGCTACTACATGATACATTCTGAAGGTCTGATGATGACCAGGTATATACTTATCGGTTCTCAGTAACGGAAGTACTTAGGATGACCTAGCTTTCAACATTTATCTGATTGAGTACAGGTGCTACTACATGATACATTCTGAAGGTCTGATGATGACCAGGTATGTACTTATCGGTTCTCAGTAACGGAAGTACTTAGGATGACCTAGCTTTCAACATTTATCTGATTGAGTACGGGTGCTACTACATGATACATTCTGAAGGTCTGATGATGACCAGGTATATACTTATCGGTTCTCAGTAACGGAAGTACTTAGGATGACCTAGCTTTCAACATTTATCTGATTGAGTACGGGTGCCACTACATGATACATTCTGAAGGTCTGATGATGACCAGGTATATACTTATCGGTTCTCAGTAACGGAAGTACTTAGGATGACCTAGCTTTCAACATTTATCTGATTGAGTACGGGTGCTACTACATGATACATTCTGAATGTCTGATGATGACCAGGTATATATTTATCGGTTCTCAGTATCGGAAATACTTAGGATGACCTAGCTTTCAACATTTATCTGATTGAGTACGGGTGCTACTACATGATACATTCTGAAGGTCTGATGATGCCCAGGTATATACTTATGTTGCTATTTCTTGCTTTTGATAAACAACGACACAGTTAATCAGTCCGAAAAACTGATCAACGAGGATGATGCCATTTTAATACCCTAAATCGAATATTTATCCAAAAATTTTTAGTTAAATGTCTACAATACGAAAAAAAGTTTCACTTATAACGTGGTTTCATAAAACCACACAATCTTTTATTAAGAATCTACGTATTAAATACCTCTGAATACTTCACTATCATGTAGATCACTACTTAAACTACCTATATAAAATTATGCATAATTGTAGTTTACCTCCATACATTAATTTTCAACCTCGCCGTCTCAAAAATGCACTTGGGAAATTCACCCATACATACTTTCACTGACTGGTTCAATAAGTTTGTTTAGAATATTTTTTTTGGCTGGTTGGTATAAGTTTTTACTTTCCAATACCCAAAATTTATTCGTCAGATTAATATCTGCCTGAGCCGCGAATTGAACTACCTTCGCAGGTAGGATCACAACACAATCAACGAGGGTAAGGTCATCAAAGTACTAGAAATACCCTCTTGTCTCTTCCGTGAGGAATACGCATCGTAACGCCATCTATACGTAACAAATGATATCGTTATTTATTATAAAATACAATATTTTTAAAAATTTAATAAATTATTGAGAGGGCCGTAATTTACGTTTCAGAACAGTTTTAACTAAACAATTTTATAAGGATAAGTGTACCAACCAGAAGAATTATAAAGTAAGCAATCAATATAAAAACAACTTGAACTGACATACAAAGAATGATCTATTGAAGTTGCATCCAATCCCAGCAGTGGGATATTCAAGCTATTACAGCCCTCTGTAATATATTATATATTCTATGACATGAAAGCGCTATCTGTCATTTAAATGGTGAACAATTTCATCGAAAGGTTAACAAAGTTGCAAGGTTCTTTCAAGCGTGTTGTGCATCACGTATACACAGAGTGCGTTAGTTTCGCGAATATAAATCATGTAATGTAAAAAAATATTTTATATATTATTCTTATAAAGGTGGTCCACCGGCAAGAAAAAGTGCCCATGTTTCACCCAGTTGAACTATGCAGGTGGACCACGACCACCGCCTGGTAATAATTACAACCATATGAAGCAAATGTTTCAAAATTAAAAACGCAGATAACTATGAACATAATAATAACACCATAAACAAAAAGTTTTTTATGAAATATACGCATGTCTACAGCGTATAGATTAATTATAAAAAAAAGGTTTCAGCCTACCTCAATTCAAATGAGTGACATATCATGTCATTATTGAATAGATAGCGACTGCACACTTGACATTTCAAAAATTCCTGATTCTTGATTTTGAATATTAATATATTTGCTGAAAAGATCAAACAAAATGTTTAGTTTGTTACTGAGACCACAATGTCTTAGAAGAAAATGGCCAATAATTACGATGCAAAGTTTGAAAAGGTATATATATAAATATTTCTTTTTTCTAACTTTATCACTTTTGACATAACAATTTTTTACCTTTAGTGGTACTCGTACATGCATATTGCTTAAAAACTACTTGGTTTCGTGTGATTATAAAATGAACACCATTTTATATAGTGTAAATATTATGTTGTAATTTCATTTCTTTCTTAGTTCATTTACCATCGTATAAAACATAAATTTAACTTAATAAAAATATTTTTAAAGACAATTTTGTAGTTAAAACTTATCATTTTGTCTTACAAGTGAATATAAGACAGAATACCATCCCGGTGACTATATTTCATCTATTAATTATTCGATATTACTTCATAAAGTTTGTTAAAAGTGTCGCAAAATAGTGTAGTGATAGATAAATTCGTCAGTAGCTGTAACAGTCAGGGTGGCCGAGCGGTCCAAGGCGCCAGACTCAAGGGAAACCTTGCCTGAAAACAGGTAGAGCTATTCTGGTCCTCTGTTGGGGGCATGGGTTCGAATCCCATTCCTGACAAAACTCTTTTTAATTTTTAAAATTATTTGTTGTTACTTTTTACAGGATTTATTTCAAATTATAATTATCTTTATGGAGAGTGAGACAAAAAAGTAAAATGTATTAAATGCAAGTTACTTTATTTTTAACATTTAGTTGAATGTAATCAGTTACTAAAATATTATAAACAAAACATAATTATCAAATTCTTTATTAAAAATTTATACGGTTTAAACGTTTTATAATAGATCACCAATATTATGTGCAAAACTATGTTTTCAATATTGTAACTTTGACATTGTTAAAATCTAGTTATTTATGAACATTTAAATAATACCATAGAAAAGACATAATAGTACATAATACATAATACTAAGAATTATTAGTAGTTGTGTCTTTGAAGCTACGGAAGCTACGAACCGTAGCGTTGTGCGTAGCACTATAAGCTTCTTGTAAGTTTAACATGTAGCTCGTAGACTTGGTGTAGCACCAATTCTGAATCCTGCTGTTTTTAAAATTGTTTTTGAAACAATGTGTTATTTTTGTGTGTCTCTATTGTTACCAAACTAATAATTATATTACGACTGGTTACTCACATTAATATTATAAATAATATGTCGCGATGACAACGCGAGCCGAACGGCGATGTTTCTTTACAACTGAAGGCTGAAGCGGTAGTAACAAACACTAGCTATTGTTTTTACTGTTATGGTTTTACTAATTCCATCGCTTTTTTATCAACTACCAATGTGGTGACAGGTATAGTGAAACAAAAGTAAAATGTGAGTGTATTGTACACAGACATAGATAGTTATTGTAGCTCTTTCCCGAACAAATTTTTTTTGGAATAGATTTGTAAGGTCATAATGTATCTACTCGTATATATATATTTTAAATCATTGTATATTACAGGAAAATTATAAGAACCAGCGTAGGCCAGGACATTAAAAGAAGAATAAAATTATGTATACTGAGCGCTATCTATGATCAAAACGGAGAACGATTTGGTTAGGAGAATGCATTTTAATGCGCTTAGTTCTCGCGCAATGGCGTTACTAATTTTATGATATAATTTTATAGACAAAGAAGATATCACGTTATGGCAAAGGTTACACGTAAAAACATGATTTTCAATTAACAATCATTATGAATATTTTTCATATTGATTGCATGTGTAGCCTGGCTGATTGACGATTGATAATATTGAAAAATATTTTTTTAGGCTACCTCTAACAGGTAACTTGAGGATGAATTTTTTTCGTTACCCCATAGTGTGGGGTATCGTTGAAAAGGTCTTTTAAAAATATTGTGGATCTTTTAATACCATTTTTGGATTTAGGAGTTCATTTGCAAAATATTTGGCTTTAAACTGATAATTTTGGTCAGTGTTTAGTGTCTCTGCCTCCTGCTGGCTAAACAGTTGGGATTGGACAAGTAAAAAATTTTCAAAAATAGGTGGTGAAATATATAATGAATTTACAAGGAAAATTGGGCTTACTTCCCTTTAGCCCATACTTCCGATTGATCTGAATTTTGGTACACATAGGTATACCAAAATACATACAAAAATACATATATAGGTACTTCGATGCGCTGGTAACGAATATCATAGGCAAATTATCCGCATATTTCATTTTTAATGTCACCTTGAAAAAACATTATTTTGCGTTTTTCACGTTTATTTGGCAAAATATTGATTTAATATTTTTGGTATTATTTTTGGTATAAAAGTTGTAGCCAATAAGAAGACTAAAATTTTATGTCTAATACATTTTTCTTGTAGTGCTAGTAGTTTGGGAGAATTTGAAATAGTACCAAGGTACTATTTCACTTGACATACTATGAAGATGGCAGATTTTTATTTGGAATAATATTTTAATTAACTTAGACTGTGTTGTTGAAATTCGATCGTCATTAATTTTGTTAAAGAGTTACTTTACTGTGAACGTAATTAAACGACGACATTGTGTTCTGTAATTTTATTAAAAAAATCACTACTAAGTAGTGATACCTACCTACGTAATATTATGAAACCAAGTCCCTAACCGAAGCCAAGCAAATCGACGATTTAAAAGTATAATTTTACCGTGACCACAGGTGGCTAGTCAGCTAATTTGTCGGTTGTTCACGTAATTTTTTTTCAGATCTGATTTAACGCAACCTATGTCTCCAAGTCTGCAAACAACTACGAAAAATCCTTGTATTTGTGAAAGTGGTACCGGGGGCATCAGTAGTGATACCAGTGGGAGCGGTACAACTAGGAGCGGCAGTGGTACAAGTGGTTGTGATGGAGGCCCACCAAATGGCGGGAATAGATCAAGTGGGGAGAGATCCAGGCATCAAATTACTTACATGCCGTACCAACCCCCACCTCCGAAGCAACATGACTATAAAAACATGGACCTCGGACGACCGATGTCACCCCATCTTACAATTTACGCCCCTACTATTACTGCGACAACCTCGATTTTACAACGTATCACAGGTGATTTTCTGATAAATTAACACTTTCACGCGAACATAGTATTTATGCACGTCACATTTGGTAGATATAATGTGGCACAACGTATTATCACGTCTGTACAATATTTATTGAGTATAACGTCATGGTATGGTGTCTGGCCATATAATATATAATATTTTAAAGTTGGATTATTGTGCCACAACATATCAAACTCTCAAAATACTAGTGTTACAACGCACCTATTTTTTGCCATCTTCAATGGCATTCCGCCTTGATGAGCGGTACCTACTATGTCAGCGCACAACGTTAATACATCACGACTTGGGCATCAATTGGAAATTGAAGTAGAAGTATGACCGTTGACGTCACAGGACATCAGAGCGATATAAACTAATACTGAATCATCAGCTATTTACACCACGCCATTAAACTTCGTTCAAGTTTTATGAAAAAAATGTGTAAAAGAAAAGTGTAAAATTCTAAAAAATTTGCTTAGAATCTATTCGTTTAATTTAAACGTATATACCCACCTCGATGTTGCTAGGTCAATTCTTGTCATTTTTACTACCTACATTTTGAGCCCTCTAGTTACGTGTATCCAATAGAGAGACTACAACTCCAGTGAAAATTAACAGTTCGTGTTGCCAGAATAAACCCAACTGTTACAATATATCCAAACTGCACCAAGATAATTTGAATTTGGATCGGAGTATTCTAGACTTGTCTTGGCCACAAAACGGATTCGTAATGTTTTTATAAACGACTGAGCTAAGATAGTTTACAAAAGACTAGGTAAACACTCCTACCAATCCGCATTGGAGTATTCTCTAGGCGTCCACAAGATGAGAGACGCGTGCTCAGTAGTGGGCAATTATTGAGAAAGCCAAGAATAGGTTTTCACGATTTCGATGCCATTTTTTTCACGCATACAATCATACTGTCGTATTACATACGCGACTAGGCGTCTATACGATGCGACATTGACGCCACAAGCTCAAATAAATAATGGCGCACATGTGGCTATTTTATTTATTAAATTCTGCTGTTTTTATAAATATTTTTGCAGGCATTGATTTGAATGAAATGAAATTTAAAAAAATAATCAATAATTTAAACTTACCATTACTTAAGAGGCCGTGCCGAAAATTTATTTGACAGAGTTATGTCATATTCATTGCGAAGCTATGTCTGTGTGCATCGTTTACGCACACCTGGCTGAAGTTCGAGCTTAAACAATTTTGATCCTTTAGTTGATAATAATTTTAGGATGCATAGTATGAACAATTTAGAAATAAAAGTCTGGAATGTTTTTGTACCTATATTAATTAAGTATATTTATTACAATCAAAAAGAAAAAGTTTTAGATAAACACACACTAGGTACATATTTAGGTTATTCAGTGTTTTCCTTCAGAGATTTCATTTATGTTTGCGATAAACTTAGAGTGTACAGACAAATTTAACATGTTTCATTGGTACCTACCCGAAAATCAAACGAGTCTTGATTTCATAAAAAATGTTTTTGAAAATGCAATTAAAATTTTAGGCCATAAAATTTTTTTGTGAGCTCTGGGACTAAATATGTTGTCATATTCATAACCTATTAAATTGGCGTATTATATAAACTTAAATTTAAAAAACCCGGAGTCAAAAAAACAAAAAAAGTCTGATTAGGTAAAAAGTAAAAAAATCATACAATAAACGTAGACACGCGGCAGCGTGTCAAGCCAAGTTCAAGCAAAGGAACTGGCTAGCCAGCGCCGAGTGTAATATTACATGAACTACTTGGTGCCACTTTTGACCCTTCTATAACTCAAAACATCTATAACAAAAACCTAAACACATAAAACTACGTGTGTTTAATTACATCCATAAGGACATATAGTAGAAGCCCAAATTTCATGAAGCTAGCTCAAACGGTTATAAAGATATGAAGGTCAAAAAGTCGTAAATTTTAGCACTGACTGACTGACTGACATAATGTACCTAAATCAAACCTACTTCCAGATGACCTAGAAGGATGAAATTTGGAATTCAGCGCGGTAATTGTGTGTAAGCGTAGGAAAAAATCAAAAAATAAAAAAGTCGAAAAATAAGTGGTGTCCCCATCACAGAAAAAACTTGTAATATGCGCTAAACAACCGGCCAACGGTCTATCGTCTGCGGCACGTGGCATTGGCTAGTTTTCTTTATAAAAAGCAATGATATCCCACCAAAAAATATGTAAAAAAGGAGAGCCAAGTTCAATACAAAAATTAAGCTTGGCTGTGGGCTTCGCCGCAAAAAGAACGGAGATCTAAATGAGTGCAAAGTTCTACGCAAAATCGAAATATGTATTTATAGGAACAAAATAACATTGTGAACAAGTATTAAACTCTATTTCTTTGCTTTATTGGATATCTATAACAATTGCTGTTATTTAAATATGTGAGATCTTAAAGTAGGTTAGATTTGACTTGGCCAGTTTTCATTACATCAGTCATTTTATAAAGTTATTCAACATTTTAATTCTGATAAAAACTAGTATATAAAAATAGTAAATACTTCATACACCTACGATATGCCGATGATTTATAGTTATCCTGGCGGGTTCACTGGAGGAACTTGGTACAATGCTCGGAAACTTGAACAGCGCCTTACAACGGGTGGGTCTTAAGATGAACATGGACAAGACGAAAATCATGTCAAATGTCCATGTCACACCCATACCGGTTGTTGTTGACGGCGCTGCTCTCGAAGTTGTAGACGAATACATTTACCTGGGACAATTGATCCAGATGGGTAAGTCCAACTTCGAGAAAGAAGTCACTCGTAGAATCCAACTCGGATGGGCTGCGTTCGGGAAACTGCGTCATATCTTGTCGTCCAAAAAACTACCTCAGTACCTGAAGTCGAAGGTGTTCGAGCAGTGTGTGTTGCCAGCGATGACATACGGATCCGATACGTGGTGCTTCACTATTGGCCTAATCCACAAGCTCAGAGTAGCGCAGCGGGCTATGGAGAGGGCTATGCTTGGTATTTATCTGCGTGATCGAATTAAAAATGAGGAGATCCGTAGACGAACAAAGGTAACCCATATAGCTCAAAGAATTAGCCGGCTGACGTGGCAATAGGCTGGCCACACAGTTCGAAGATAACCGTTGGGGAAGAAATGTATTCTATTGGCGCCCAAGTCTCGGAAAAATGTCGTCTATGTCCAGCAGTGGACCTATCAAGACTGATGGATGGGTTTTTAATATGGAGCCGTCCCCCAACACGACAAAGTTTTATTTAGTTAAATTAAATAATCTATATATAAAAATCAATAGCTGTTCGTTTGTCTTGCTAAAACTTGACTAAAACTAAAACTAGCTGGACCGATTTGGCTAATTTTGATCTTGAAATATTTGTGAAACTTCAGGGAAGGTGTAAACGGTGAAAAATATGAATAATAAGTAATGAAAAATACTAAAAACAAACAAATTGTTCCTAGCTGTGAAACATTTGATATCTTTTGTCAAATTGTCATTAGGTGCGTTCAGAAATTTGTCTGTTTCATAGCTGTAGTATGAGGTCTGATTTCTTTGAAAACTTAACGACCATAATATTATCTTTCTAATGTAACCATCAGTGACATATCTAACTTTTTTATTTCATAACTGACAGTCGAGAGAGAGGGAGAGGGGAAAGAGAAGGGAGATGGGGCTCGAGGGAGACCTCGAGAGGGGTGAGTTGTTAGGCAGTACAGAGTTTGCCGGGTCAGCTAGTACATTTGTAATATTCATGTTATTTATGACTTTTTGAAAATTTATTTTATGACTTTTTACATATTCAGACTTTTTGTTCCTTTTTGAGTTGGGGTTTTTTAAATTTTTAATTTAAGTTTTATACTTAAAAATATTTTCAACCCTACCTATATGATCATAAGGTTTAATTTGTTGATTTTTTTTTACACAAATAAGTTAATGCTTGACCACAATCCCACCTGATGGTAAGGGAACATACCAAAACCACGTAACCCATTTTTTCCAACTTTTCACCCCCCTCCCCCCCTCCCCTTCGTGACTATTCGTGTTATATGAGAAGACCCCCCCCTCCCCCCTAGTTTTCACGTGGTAAATGATAAATACGATTTTCAATACTTTTTTGCAAAAATAATAATTTTGCTTATATTTGACGACTTGTGGCGCAATGGTTGCTAAAATATTGACTACGTGACAAAAACCTAAGCCCCCCCCTCCTCTCTGTGACCAATCGTGGTGTTTTGAAGACCCCCCTCCCCCCCTAAATAAGGCACGTGGTTTTGGTATGTTCCCTAAGTGAAGATGTGGTCCAAGGTGGTAAGCACATTAACTTAGTAAAAGCCTATTCACTCTTTTCTTGAAGACATCCACATCATAGGCAGGCGGGAACGCCGATGAAGGCAATTTATTCCAGTCTTTGGCGATGCGTATAATAAATGACGAGGCAAACCGCCTCGTCCTTACCGGCGGGATGTTCACAACAAAAGGATGGATCCCCGCCGTGCGTCGTGACGTTCGATGGAGAAATGGAGATGGGGGAATTAAATCAAACAATTCCTGTGAACACTCTCCGAAATGTGCCCTGTAGAAAACCGAGAGGCTGGCTACTCTACGCCTGTGCTCGAGGCTTTGCAGATTGGTCTCAACCAAATCTGGGTCACCAATGAGCCTCTTCGCACGCCTCTCCATCGAGTCCAAGGCAGAAAGGTGACATTTGGCTGCACCTGCCCAAATATGCGAACAGTACTCCACAAACGGCCGAACCTGAGCTTTATACAAGGTGAAAAGTTGCCTCGGTGTGAAGTACCGCCGCACCTTTGCAAGGACACCAAGTTTCCTTGCAGCAGTCTTAGCATTGGTCTCAATGAACCGCCCAAAGTTGAGTTTCGAGGATATCTCTACCCCTAACAACTGAAGGCAGTCGGTATAATCCAAGGGCATATTCCGAAAAGTAGGAGCCAAGGTAAGCGGTCTCCTCTTGGCGGTAAATAGACACGTCTGCGTTTTAGCGGCGTTGAATCTCACAAGATTGGCTTCGCCCTACTCGGACACAGCCCGAAGTGTGAGATTCACACGAGCCACCATGGCCTCTCTTTGAGACTGAAGTTCGTCCTGACTGGCCCTGAGACTTGGTAGGTATCTCTCTACCACTGTGCAATCGTCTGCGTACCCATAAATACCGGGCATAAGCAAGCAGGTCATTCAGTTTTGCGCCGCAAAACATAAGCAGGTTATTCAGACTCAGAGCTTAAACCTTTTATACACGCCCAATCATGCTGTACGTCCCGCCAAGGCAATGCACGATGCACGATGCAAAAGTCATGAATAGGCTTGACGTACGTCGGTAATTATTATTAATTGTTTGCTGGATTTGCACGACCAATTTTCGTCCTGTTTTCCACGCCTTAGGAAATTTTCCCTGCTCGAGACAGGCATTCAGGAGTCCCCTTAGTCGCTACTCCAGGGACTCTGCGGCGTCTAGAGCGGAAACCAGCTCTCGACCCGAAACACCATCGGGACCCGTGGCGGTAGTTTTGGAGCGCAACCTTGCCACAGCGGCGCCAACTCAACTCAACTCCCCTCCCCCTCCCCTGTACAATGCTTCCTATCTCACTTTAGAATTTATGTGTCTGTCTCTTTTTACTGGACAGTTTCGTTTCATCGAATTCATGATGATGCATGGTGTTATTAAAATAAAAAATAATTAATTTAATAATTGGATCAAAATGTGATAGTCGGCGTACAATTTGTGTAAATTTTTACGTAAAACACGCGAGCGTCGCGGGAAAAAAAGTAATACGTCCTCACGCGTTGATAGCCTTGGCGGTACTGGTTTAATATATTTAATGCGGTCCATAATATAGTTCAGTTTGCAACTATTATTAACAAACGAAATCATTATTTTTTCATAAAATAAAATTTTGATTCTATTAAAGGATTAACTTAAGATTAATGTGTATTTTTTAAAATTTCCTTAAAATGTTTCTAATTAATAGAAAAAAATACTTACTTCGAACGAAATTACGTTATTTCAAAAATTTTTCCTGCTATATTTGGATAGGAATTTAAAAAACTGGCTAGGCTACTTAATAATAGACCGTATATTCATGTTATTTATATTTTTTAATGTTTGGAATATTTTGTATTTTCGTTGTAAAACGAAGACAAAAATCACTTGCTCGTTACTTTTCGGAAAAGAAGGGTTTTAAATAGTGGTGATTTGCCATTATTATAAATAATATGTTAAATTCGTCTGCGCTATCAGCAAGAACAACAATTGACTCTTATAGTTACAAAAAACAAAGCTTAATCTCTTTATCCTGTTCACACAAACAGTGATTAAAATTGACCGAAATTGTTGATATCGCGGCACGGAGCCTTCTAAAGAAGCGAGGTGGAAATTTGAATGATGTGTTTCAATTTCTGTTCTCGGCCTGGGTGTGTGTATTATTGTCTTGTGTTGTCCAATACCGAAAACCATGACACAGGAAATCCTAGGGCTATGTGAAGGGCCTTTTCGATGCGAAGTTTTTGTTACATTTATTACAATTATAATAAAAATTTTACAAAATATGTTTCAGGTATAATATTGGTCTCGTATGCTGTTCTGCTATCAGGCGGATCGTTGTTTCTCTCCAATGGTGTGGAAACCTACGTGTCTATGATTCAGAGTCTCGACCTCAACAGGCTGTCGATTCTCATCATCAAACTCATCATAGGGATTCCTTTCGCCTTCCACTACTCAAATGGAATTAGGTTCTGTATGTGGAACGCTGCAAGGTGGATGGCGATGAAGGATGTGTTTGAATCTGCTAGAAGGTGCTTTATTATGACGGCTATTATTACAGTAGTGTTTGCTCTTATCTAATTGGGAATGTTCATTGTATTGTTTCTTGTTATGTTATGCTTATAATTCTCTATCTGTCAATTAAATTGTTCCCTTTCACATTGTTTTGTGATTTAATATGAATCGAGCAAGAGGATCCGAACGTCATTAACCTTGTTCGTGGTTAGTAGTCTTTTATCAGTAGAAACGGTTTAAATACAAAGAGAGCCTCTTGTACGAAAAAGGTAAATAAGTAAGTAAAGGTAATTAAAATATTTTTAAGTCTTTTTAATAAAAAAAAAGTAAAAAAGGCCAAATATCAAGTTAATTTTAGAACCATTTTGAGCCGAGGCTAAGTAATAAATATAGTTTATAGATCTCATCCTAAGTGTACTATAGAAAGCCTAATATTGTTTTACATTGTGTAAATTGTGTACAGTACGGCCGACGTAACTTGGCGCGTCTGAACATAGGCTTTGCGAACTTTAGCCATGTTAGACAGAGATAGTGACACGTGTGACAGAGACATAATACGCCACGTACCGAGCATTGCCGAATTATGTTACCACGCAGCCTTCTGCGCGAAGTTCAGACGTGTCAAGATACAGCGGCCGTACTGTACACGAGCTGAGGAAATAATTATTACTCTAGCTGACAGATTCGAGAACTCTTTTTTTTTACTAATACAAGTACTAGCTAATTTAACTTTTTATTTTGTTCATAATATAGTTCCATAATTACTCACAAGTGTTCTAAAGATATATGGTTTTAGAATCACAATAATTAACATTTTAATCCTTTAGTTTTTTACATAATATATAATTTAAAAATGTAAACTAAAAGTGGGTGAATGAAATAACAAAATCAATCATAATAACAATTTTTATTTGAGTAAACATATAACGCCATCAGCCAATAATTTCGAATAACTTGATGTTAACAATATTCTAAAATTGATATAAAAAATGCTTAGTATAGTATATACATATTAGGTCTAAGCTAAGGCATCTTTTCGTATATTCGCATCGATTTAACTAAATTCAATCGATTTTGCTCATTGTAATATTTTTAATATGACAATTTACCAATCCTATGAACCAATATTTTTTTACAAAAGTCTACGAGTACGTTTTTAATGGAATTTTTACAGGAATGAATTGCAATTACTGCGCCAGCTGAGAAACTTTTATGTCTCTCAATGTATTATTAAAATTACAATTACACAAAAAAATCGTCTCATTATGTTATTATCTACTTTTACTTACTATGAGAAAATGTGCTTACATCCTATCTGCCAAAGACTTTGTTAAAACTATCAGTTTATACTTGTCTATAGGATAAAAACCATAACCAATTTCAACAATACAGTATTTGAAAGAAAGAGTAAAAGAATGACAATGATAATTAGTATGATTTCTTCTTTAAATTACTTAAATTTTTTGTAGTAATACAGAGTAACAAAAGGAAATAAAAGAGTAATGTTAGATGGTAAAGTTTTATGAAATATAACAAATTTCTATACTTTGTTTGATATTGGTAATAGTTTTGCTTTATGTTAATGTTGTGGATGAAAAATATGTTACAAATGTTAGCATAAACAATAAACATGATTCAACTGTATGAATGACAAAAAATATAGATGTAAGACAATTGGGCTAACTAACTCATATTTTGTGTTGGGATACAAAATGATATTATAAATTTTAAGCCTAATTTACTAAGTTAGTCCTTGTCAACAATTTCCATTTGAGGGAAGTAACAATCATGTTGTGTCTTTCGCACTTTCTTACTAAAAGATACTTTTAGATTTATCAATCTTGATTGAAGATACTCTTAATTCATACATTTCAGAAAGCGATTACTTGTAACTAGCTCTTTTTTTAATGCTAGACAAGAGATAAAGAAGATATCGCTACAGCAGTTTGGCTTAACATTCGCTATAAGCGCCATTGCCCGTGTAAGTTATATTCACTCGTACAAAAACATGTTTCAAGTCACACTGAAAATATAATCGTCAATCTTTTTTTGAGTTCTTTAAAAATATTATTATAAGATACAGTAGAAACTTATTTTTAATAAGGATTTATAGTCATACATTTTTCTTTTTACTTTAAGGTGATTTAGGAGACCGCTAAAAGCATACTAATTTGTCTTTTTTAATTTTTATTTTAATTTTTAAAAGGCTAATTTAAATTCTTATTATATTCTAACTACAAAGAGGATTTGAAACAGCAAAAAACTAATAGCATTAAATTTTAATAATTTTAAACTATAATAATCTAAAATAATAATATTTCGTCTTTAAAATATATAGTCTTTCGTCGGTGGCCATACAAAAAACAGATTTTATAGAACGTAAAAGACAGTGGCTATATTTTTTAGATATAGCTCATAATACAACAATTCCCTAAATTAAAATAACTACCTGCTCGTTGAATATTCTCTGGTCCTATAATACTTGTTTGTCAATCAAATTTTCATTAAATTAAGTATCGTGATAAATGCCGAAAAATACTAGTTAAGTATGATGTGCAAGTACATAAGATACGGCTTAATAAGAGAATTCTGAAAAAATTGGTCATGGTAATAATTGGCCCGGATTTGGATCTCATCTGGTAAAGGAACCCATCAAAGTCATTACTCACTGGCTATACGGCATCAAACGAGTCATTGGGCTAGGTGTACTTGCGAAATAAATATTATAATTTTTTACTGGATTATTATTGAATCTACTTTAATATTTTATTTGGAGATGAAAAATTAAAAATATTTTTGAAGTGTTCAAATAGGCATCTTGTCGCTAATCAAAACATGCATAAAATTCGCAACAACTGGCTTGGCGTCGCTTACGCCGCAAAGATATCCCTATGACAAATGGCTGGCATATTTACGAGTATATACCTAAACAGTTTTATCGGAATAGGGAAACGGATGTAGTTGCTACATACCTGTATTCCTAATTTGTATTAGATGTGGATGCGTTTGTTTGAGAAGACCTGTTGGGACATACAATATGATATAGTCTTGTCTGTAGATGAATAAATAGACGTATTTGCGACAACCATCTCAGATACCTCAACTTACTGGTGATGGGACTGATGAAGAGGCAGTGCTGGTGAAATACGAATGAAAGAGTGAAATGCAAATAAGTAGTGAATGGAAATATGACATGTTATCGATTAATGATATAGATAATATGTTGACAGATCTTTGCGTTAGTCAAAAATGTTAATGAAGACATTAAGTTTCCAATTAAATAAAATTATAGTTGGGAACAAACATATTAATTTAATTCCTTATTCAAGATCATCTTCAATATACCTGACGGTTTTATACAATATTAAGTAATAACAACTTAATACAATTGTGCAGATAAATATTCCAGGTATAAATACTATTATATTAATAATAGGTATAAAAATAGTAACATATAGTTTTTGTAACTTAAATATATAATAATTATTAATACATAATAGTTTTTAGTTGTGACTCCTGACTATTTTACTTCGAATTCCTTTCCGTTGATTAGTTATACAACTTTATTGAAATTAAAAATAGGTATTAAAAAATTGTTAAAAAAGAACGACCAAACAAATATAATAGTCAATAGCCACTAGCATTATACATATAATTACATAATCCTCATATTAACAGTATTATTAACAATTTATATTTATTACATAATTATATTGCGTGTAAGACATAAATATAAATCTTAAACATTTACTCTTGTCTTATAAAGTGGGTTTGGTAATATTGACTACTAATGTTCATTTATCTGATGTGTAGTGCAGCAGCTTCGAGAGTTTTCTACCAGGATTGAACTCCATTCTCCCACTCTTCATCCTCCCTCCTCTCCATTCCTCCGTCTGAAGAGAAAATTAAATCCTCTGAAATTTTGACTCAATTAAGTTCTTTCCCACGCGATTGTAATGGGCGATGCAGTCTCACTAACGTATTAAGAGTCAACCCAAATGTTGAATAAAATTAGCGTTCGGTGGATGTACTTAGCTGACTGATGTCTATGGCCTGGCATGGCTTAACTATTTCTATCTAACGATAACTGGGTCCAACAGCTTTCACTGAACCAAACAAAAAATAATGCTAGCGTTGCATAATCCCTATCATCCTCACCGAAATTGAGTTAGAACAGATTCAACATAATAATTATATTGTTTAAAATTTCATCTAGATTCCTCGCTTGACTCGGCGGAATCTAAAACATAAAGGAACATAAAGAGAGGAAGACAAAGGATTTTGCTTTGCAATAGTATTTAGTAGCATTTTATCTTGTCAAACTATGCCTATAAAATATAATGGGGGCCATACACGATCAAGTGTACTTGTCAAGTCTGCAGTTTGACTTGATGCGCCATCCAGCTGCATGAGATAACTATATGGCCAGATAGCTTACCGTGGCCATACACGATCAAGTATACTGGATGTCGCGTCAAGGCCGCTTGACGCTTGATCAAGTACATATGATCGTGCATGGCCTCCATTAGCGACCATTTTACGACGTTTTCTCACGTTGTTTTTATGTTTATACATATCCAACCTCGTCTCGGTTTATCAGGGCAACATATTTTTGGCAATTTAACTAATTCTTCTTATACATGATCAAAAAGCTTTCAACGAATAAAGTAAAACAACACAATGCAAATAACTTGAACACTAACAAGGACAACAAGGAAGCATGCAAATATAACAATATAGTATGTATAATAAACATATATATTTAAATGTTAACAAAATGATTACATATTATTATCATCGCCATAATCGATATATTCACAAGCTATAATTTCTTCCACCATTGGACACAATGGACACGGATCTTTTCTAACATTGCGAGATTGATTAAATATACCTAAACTAGTGGATACCCGGTGTGATCCACTACACAAAAATGTTTTTATAGAAAAAGTCGAAAATCGAAAATGTGCCTAATGCATTTATTAAGATGTCTCAAAACATCTTCCCATTATTACCTTTCAAATGAATCCAACTTGGAGCACATCGGTTGGATGCTTTCATAGTCTATAGAGGAGATTTCCACAAACATTTTTTATGTTTTATAAAATCCTACTAGGAAATCGCCCTCGCTTCGCTTCAGGAAAAATAGTAAAAAAAATTGCCTATGTCTCCCGAGGATAGTGTAAGTTCCCAACAGTGAAAGAATTTTTCAAATCGTTTCGGTAGTTTCGGAGCCTATTCAATGCAAACGAACAATCAAATTTTTCCTCTTTATAATATTAGTATAGATATAGAATACATACATGTAGAAGCTAAATATATATATTATATTATATATTTATTTAACAGAACAAGGCACATAAACACTGAAACATAAATTACAAACATTAATATTTTCTACGGACAGATACACACAGTGTATTAAACTCTAATACAAGTGATACTAAGCACAGACATGTATCTAATTGTAATTGTACTACACATACATTTAGTTCACAACGACACACGAATACATTGAATATACCAACGTTTAGGCTTACGGCACACGATGAGGTAGCCGTGGAGACAGCGTCGTGCGAGTAGCACGCGTCTCAGCATCTGAGTAGCACGATAGCACGCAGCTCGGTCCTCAAGATCGTCCAATGCGGCGTGCAACTTGAGAGTTCAACAGCAAGTTTCCCTTGGGAATGTCAAAAATATTGTTTTACGTATCTCAAATTATTATATTTTATTTGAAGATAATAATTATGGACTTTGCTCAAATTCGGTCGTAGATATAAATTTATTAAAAAACGGGCCAAAAAATATTGAAATTGTGGATGAAATAAGAAACGCATTTCTTTCTATCAAAGGAAGGATTAGTGAACAACTAAAATTATTTAAGTTAATGAAATACAAATCTATACTATAATAACTCAATACAAAGAGTTTCTCTAAAGTTTTTTAGAACCGGAGACAACGTTTTTCACTAGAATGTTTTGGCTACTGGACCTAAATATAACTAAATAATTAGTCATTTCAAGTTCTCCGACAAGACCTACAATGAAAACTTTATTAATAGCCGTTTATAACGTTTGTTCGCACTTCGTCGGATTCAATATTCATATTTTATGAGTTTATAAAACCATTATGTCTTTATTATAAGTGACTAGGCCTCATAACATTGGAAATACTAGAGTTAAATGTAATCTATGAGAAAAAACGCGACATCTTTTATTTTAGACATATTATTCCGGTCGATTAGAAAAATATGTCTGGTAAACCAAGGTTTTATACTTTTTTATAATTAGGTACACGTAAAGGGTTCTAAGCAATAAATACTTATACAATACATAATAAATGAGTATAAAATGTTAATATTAGTACTGTTTTAATGAGACAATCAAAAAATAATAACAATATCTAAATCGTTAATTATAACATACAACGGAGTTATTCTCTTCGTCTTGTAGTTGTTGTCACGTTGACTGGTTGCCTTAGCGACTGTTTGAACAGAAATCTATTTCCTTTAGTTTCTTGGTAATACAGATAATACGAAAGAAAATACAGGAAATATTTTCCGTTCATTGTTCATTGACGACACCGACACCGATTAGCGGACACTCGTTGCAATACTGATGTAATCATAATTATAATTTTTCCTCATGGCGAAAAACTGAAGAAAGCTTCCCCTTCTTAAAAGCTTTTTAAAGCTTACTTCTTTTTCTTAGTAATAAATCTTCTTTCGTAATAAATCGTAACAAAGTAAATATCTTTATTTAATTTTGTACTCTTAACATCATGAATAATAAAAATGAGAGGCCTGTCCTTCAGGCGTAATTCAATCTGTCAATAGTTCATAACATAATCTATGCTTCACAACGACGTTTTTTACTGTTCTATTGTCTTTAATAAATGAAATTTTAACACACATTATTCATAAATATAGCTTACTGCACTTCTTTTCCACGTAAACTTTAAGGTTACCCAAATTAGACTTGTATGTGAAGGCACATTCAATATTCATTATTCTTACAATGGGTACAAAGGATTTTCCTTCACGTTTTAATACATAGATGTTATAAAGATGACACATATGTTATGTTATAAAGATGTTATAAAGATGACAAAAATAATTAACAAAAGGCAAGGCAAATATTCACAATAGTAACATATAATATCATTGTATTCACATATCAAATATTATACTAAAAAGCAAAGAAAATAAAAAAGTGGTTCTCATGCAATAAGCAAACCTTGTTTTTGAGCATTAATTTCTTTTTCATCTGGTTTTGAACCAAGAAAGTTTGATTATAAAAGAACTAAGGATCCCGAATTATAAAACTAGAAAATAAAAATACATGCATAAGAAACAATTACTTACAAATTTTGTATATGAGATCGAGAAGTACGCCAAAAGAGATCTTCTACTTCCCACTTTATTCAAATATTCAAAAAGTAGGAGTAAAAAGATCTCCATTGGCATACCCCATAATTTTCTTATCTTCTTTCTTCATACTCATGTAGGAGAATATGTTAACAGAGGGGGTCTTCTGCCAAGCTTCTTTCGCTTCTTTGTAAATAAAGGAAGAAGTTAGGAGAAGATCCCCTCCACTAACTTACTGCTTCTTTCTTCAACAACAGCTGCGATTTATACATACAAAAAGTTGAATCAATAACATGGTTAATTAAAAGCATTTGCATGCAAAAATAATTAATCAATCAATCAATCAAATCAATTTATTGTGGAATATAGGTAGGTTAACAGGTAAGTATGTTATATAGGTAAATTATCCGCTATATCCCTGGCCACATATGGCCAAATAATTAAACAATGATATAAATACTTAAGATAAATTATGTTCCTTTGCTGCTTCATCTTGTTCCTTCTTTTAGATTGATGATCTTATATTATGAAAAAAAGCAAGCAAAAACTTTCAAATACTGGATACGTAATTAAATAATGCTGCGACTTATACATGCAAGAAGTTAAATTAATAACATGGTAAATTAAAAGCATATACATTCCTTGTGCTGATATTAATTAAACATTTTTCTTACCCAAACTTACGCTGCTCGTTCACAGCTTACAAAACGTTGATCTGATTCTGTTAATGCTCCGGGCGACTTTTCTTTCGCATATTAATACAGAACGAAGTATGCGAAAAGAGATGTCACCGGAAGAATCAAAGATATGTCTTTCTAATGTAGACGGTTCGGAACTTTTCAAGTTGTCATAGTCAACAGAAAACGACTACATATTTATTTTAAGAACAATAGTTTAAATATATAATATATTTATTAAAAAAAGATAATTTCTTATAATTTTATTATTATATAATACACAAATAATACAAATTACATAAAAACAACCTGTTTAATTTTAAAACAATCGTAATCTACTTAAATATACTTAATATAACTTATCAAACAAAATTTGATCTAAGCAAAAATAAATAATTAAACAATTAAATAAATACTTAAGATAAAGTTAAAGTCTGTTCCTTTGCTGCTTCATCTTCTTTCTTCTATCTTGTTTCTTCTTTTAGATTGATGATCTTATATTATAAAAAAGAAGCAAACAAAAACTTTCAAATACTAGATACGTAATTATATAATGCTGTGACTTATACATGCAAGAAGTTAAATAAATAACGTGGTTAAGTAAAAGCATTTGCAAATATCATCACAAGCAATATCTCTTTTAAACATTATTCTTACCCAAACTTAGGCTGCGCGTTCACCGCTTACAAAACGTTGACTTGATTCTGTTAATGCTCCGGGCGACTTTTCTTTCGCATACTAATACCGAACGAATTATGCGAAAAGAGATGTCACCGGAAGAATCAAAGATAATATGTCTTTCTGATGTAGACGGTTCGGAACTTTTCAAGTTGTCATAGTCAATACTCAACAAAAAACGTCTACATATTTATTTTAAAAATAATTATTATTTCATATATTGTATAATATACAAATAATTCAAATTACATAAAAACAAATAATTTAATTTTAAAACGATCGTAATCTACTTAAACGTACTTAATATAAAATACTTTAACAAACAAAATATGACCTAAGTAAGAATAAATAATTAAACAATTAAATAAATACTTAACATATAGTTAAAGTCTGTTCTTTGCTGCTTCATCTTCTTTCTTCTATCTTGTTTCTTCTTTTAGATTGATGATCTTATATTATAAAAAAGAAGCAAACAAAAACTTTCAAATACTAGATACGTAATATATAATGCTGCGACTTATACATGCAAGAAGTTAAATGAATAACATGGTTAAGTAAAAGCATTTGCAAATATCATCACAAGCAATATCTCTTTTAAACATTATTCTTACCCAAACTTAGGCTGCGCGTTCACCGCTTACAAAACGTTGACTTGATTCTGTCAATGCTCCGGGCGACTTTTCTTTCGCATACTAATACCGAACGAATTATGCGAAAAGAGATGTCACCGGAAGAATCAAAGATAATATGTCTTTCTGATGTAGACGGTTCGGAACTTTTCAAGTTGTCATAGTCAATACTCAACAAAAAACGTCTACATATTTATTTTAAAAATAATTATTATTTCATATATTGTATAATATACAAATAATTCAAATTACATAAAAACAAATAATTTAATTTTAAAACGATCGTAATCTACTTAAACGTACTTAATATAAAATACTTTAACAAACAAAATATGACCTAAGTAAGAATAAATAATTAAACAATTAAATAAATACTTAACATATAGTTAAAGTCTGTTCCTTTGCTGCTTTATCTTCTTTCTTCTATCTTCTTTTTTTTACATTGATGATCCTATATTATGAAAAAGAACCAAACAAACTTTCAAGTACTGGATACGTAATGGTATAATGATGGGCAAGAGATAATAAATACAAATATAACTCAGTAAATATCAACATGTTTGTTTGATTGTTGACAGATATTTCGGTGCTTTATTCAGTAAACAAATAAGATATAATTATGAAGAATAATGACATTACTAAAATTATGCAAGAAAAAGAATAGGAATGACAATAAAAACATGCAAAGTTTAACAGCATAAGTAAACAAAACTATAGCTATAAATCTAATAATACTTAAGCGAAAACAAATTGTCTTCTAATAAGTCAGTAGGTACTTAGTTATATAAATATCATTTTAATAATATACAAGTAACAAAAAAATTGTTTTCGCTAGAAAAATATTTATTGTTCACTGTTAAATGCACCTTTAGTCATGCAAAATTTTCTGTCATATTTTTAAGGTCTTGCATATCCGGCAAGATATATTTTTTCCGGAATGCTGCAGTATATTTAATTAACGTCCCCGAGTGCGGGTGGCGGATGCCATCCCTGCTACGCTTGTAATGAACTCAAGTTTATTGATTTTACTGCTGCACTGGGATTTCCAGATCTAGCCATATTTCGCACATACCAGAAAAAATATATTTTGCTATCGAAAATATTTACAAAACATTTTAAGTTCACTTTAGAACTGTTAACTTGATTTTTATACCAACAGAAAGCTGTAGCAATTAGGGGTACTAAAATATAAGATATATGCAAAAAAATGTTTTGTTTTTGCAGCAAGCAAGTTGAGCTATAAAAGATCTAGCTTTAAATCAACACACATCTTTACTTATGCCACTGTTGCTCTAAGATAACATTTTTACATGCATAGTAAATTAAAAGCATTTGCGTTCATTAACATTATTCTTACCCAAACTTAGGCTGCTCGTTCACAGCTTACAAATCATTGATCTGTTAATACTCCGGGCGACTTTTCTTTCGCATACTAATACAGAAATAAATGTGCGGAAGGAGAAGTCACCAGAAGAATCAAAGATATGTCTTTCTGACGTAGACGGTTCGGAACTTTTCAATTTGTCATAGTCAACAGAAAACGTCTATATATTTATTTTGAAAACAATGTTATTATATACTTTTAATATTATGTAATACAAAAAAAAATACATTTTATCATACATAAAACTAACTATTTAATTTTAAAACAATCGTATTCTACTTAAACATACTTAATATACCTTATCAAATAAAATTATGATGTAAGTAAAGTAAGTATATAAGAAAAAATACTTAAAAAATTAAATAAATACTTAAGATAAAGTTAGTCTGTTCCTTTGCTGCTTTATCTTCTTTCTTCTATCTTCTTTTAGATTCATAGTCCTGTATTATAAAAAAGAAGCAAACAAAAACTTTCAAGTACTAAATATGTAATTGTTAAATGATGGGCAAGAGATAAATACTCGTAATACAACTACGGATAAATATACGGA
This sequence comes from Thymelicus lineola, assembly GCA_963932265.1. Lineage (NCBI taxonomy): Eukaryota > Metazoa > Arthropoda > Insecta > Lepidoptera > Hesperiidae > Thymelicus > Thymelicus lineola. Next base: position 21,946,943 of record OZ010680.1, read on the forward strand.
TAAATCACGGCTATTTGGTGCTTTATTCAATAAATGAATATAATATGACGAACTACTAAAATTATGCATGTAAAAGAAAGCATAAGACAGAATAGGAATGAAAATAAAAAAAAAACATGCAAAAAGTAAGCAAAACTATAGCTATAAATAATACTTACCTGAAATCAGATTGTCTTCTGATAAATCACTATAGAAATATTATAGATATTATTTTATGGAATACACGTAAAGTATGTAAATTTGTTTTCGTTGAAACAACATTTATTTTTCACTATCAAACGCGCCATCTTTATCACGCAGAGTATTCTTAAGGTCTAGCCACAGACATATATGTCTGTGGGTCTAGCCCTCTTTTTATAAATTACAATATCATTGTGTCTGGCATATCCGGAAAGATTATATTTTTTGATGTAATACTTTTCCAGAATGTTGCAGTGTGTTTAATGAACGTCCGCGAGTGATGATCGGACGCTATTGAGAGTGCGGGTGGCGGATGCAATCCCTGCGCCGCTTATACCGAACTCGAGTTTATTGATTTTACTGCTGCACTGGGAGTTCCGGGTCAGCCATGTTTCGCGCATAGGTATGCGCGAAACATTGTCTAGGAAGTACCTACTAGAAAAAAAATTCGGTATCGAAAATTTTTACTGAACATTTTTAGGTCACTTTAGAAATGTTAACTTGATTTTTATGCCCACAGTTATTATGCTGTAGCAATTAGGGAGACTGTTTTATATATTTTTTTGTATTTGCAGCAAGCAAGTCTAGCTATAAAATATGTATCTTTAAATCAACACATAACTTTAGTTATTCCACTATTGCTCTAAGATAAAATCAATAGCTCGTCTTCAATATGGCGGTCAGATCCTTATCGCATCTATACGATAAATCTTGGTAAAGTATTTATGGATACAAGAAAATTACACCACTGTTAAACTACCTTAATGATAATACATAAACCAGGAAGATTAAAAAATTCAATTACTATGAATAAGATCGTTAATACACATGTTGTATCGCACGGGAGGAGCAATTATGAACTATCACTAATTTATATCAGTTTAATGGAACCAAATTTCAATAGGTATACCTCTTACGCATGAAACGACTTTTGGTTAAAATGAATGATGAATGTGACGTAAGTTGAGGTCAGGCTGCCGCAATCTTAATCAATATTTCAGGGCAAAATAATAAAAACAATACGTACCACAAAATTCGGTTGAGTTTTGGTCGGCGCAGCGTGGTCCAGTTCTACTACGAGTAGTTCTAAATAACTCACGATTTCACTACTTCATTGAACACAATGCGGGGCAGTTTTAGCTTGCAATCGATTTTGCCACGACGTCGCACCGCCACCCGACGAAGGGGAGCGAATGAGTGTACGAGGCGACCGAGCTACACATTACGAGAAGACACTAGCGCCAAAACGGTAATGTGGTAAAGTGGAAAAACTATTTTTTGGGCTGCCATATTGAAGGGAAATTTTATATTGTCAGGGGCTGCGTGTATGCTGGAAATCTAGCGTTGTGTATGTTGCGTGCGTGTATATATGTTGGAAAACTGAAGCTAAGTTGTGGATAAAGGGTATAGCAGGTTAAGCATTAAGGATTTGCCCCCAGAGCCAAATGTAATGAATATTATATTGTTATGTAAGTAACTCATTTACATTACTATTTATGTAGTTTTTGACTGCCGACCTCTTACTGTCTTTGCGTAACCTTGAAAAATGTCCCGAGAACAGCAAATTTTTCAAACTTTTCTTTCTCTAAAACTAATAGAGCTAGGAATGTGATTCCAAAGCCAAAGTATAGACAATATTATGAACAATATTACATATATTTATCTTAATTATTTTGCTAATAATAAATATTTTTATTAACAGTAGTAATTTTTTCTTGGCTATAATTTGTAAGTTCTAACAGAGTGACCACTTTCAAAAAATTATGATAAATAACACATAATGTGTAGATTTTATTGTTATAAGTTTCATCGAAATCGGATACCTGCAACATCTTCAAAAAAAATTTTTTTATTACTCAAGTCCCTATTTGTGACTCTACATATTAAACTTTTGAATAATATGTTTAATAATAATAATACAAAATAGGAAAAAGTTACGCTCCATCCACTCTGCTAACCCCGTAAGGGTCTGGCATGCACAAATCAAATTCAAAGTATGCAAATCTGAGTGTATTTTTATTATAACTTTATATAGACTGTGCCTGTACAGTGTTAAAAAACGTAAGCAAATGATAGATTTTTCATTCACTTAAAACCGTCTACAAAACATCTATGATCTGTTCGTGGATATTTTACACTGTACACACTTCATTTATATTATTTGAATACGTATGTAAAAGTATGGATTCCCATGCATGCATGCAAAGTGCATGAACGAACGTATTCGATTCAAATGTTACCGCTTAACGAGTTTAAACAAGCTTGTGTCGTGAATAGCTTATAAATACAATTGCGTTGAATATTTTTCTACAAAGTTGAAGTTTTAACTATTCATTTTATATTTCACTAAATACGAAGCTACATATCGAGTGAATTTAAATACAAACATTAATAAGTAAAATTAACTATTTATTATTCATTTTGAATAACAGTTTTAGAGTGCGAAATAAAAAAATATTATAGTGTAGTGATTTTTTTGTTTCACAATAAAAATGTCGAACACTAGATGTAAGAATT